>OX465118.1:9004501-9322001 GCA_949987565.1 Luidia sarsii
GTCGAAACGTGACCTGCCGAACCCGCGAGTCTCACACTCCCTACACTTCGCTTCACGCCCTCCGATCTTCCCCCGGTGTGATCCCTTTCCCTTCTGCTGGCATGCCCCCATGCCCTCTCCCGCCCTGGGGCCAATTCCAGGTTTTCGGAGACCGTAGGATCCCTGCTCTTTTTTAGTATTTTTGTTTACGGGGAGTGGTGGTGGGGAGGGGATAGAAGCGAATTCATTGTTTGTCCTCACCTTGGCTGTGGCCGTATCGTTCTCCTCGTCGGTCTTCTCCGGCGATTCCATCTTGATGGTGGTGGCATTCTGGACGGGGTTGGTCATCAGGAGGGTCACCACGCTCTCTCGCTGGAAGTGCAGCTTTGGCACCAGGAAGATGCGAATGTCTGGAATGTGGTGCCTGGGAAGAGACAACGAAACGGACCAAAAGGTTTCTCCGTCACGATAAGCTCCCAAAGGGGAAAAAAAAAAAATGTCCCATTGCTATCATCATAACATAGGGGATGTGCCTTTTATCGGAGAAGCACATTTTTCACAAGGTCAGGGCGTGATGAGGTAGGGTGGCCAGTTCCTTTCCTCGCCGCCATCCAACCTTACCCGGGCTTTAAAGAGAACCAGAGTACCCAGCCACTGCTGGGCGGTCCGAATGGGATTCGAACCAGCAACCCTCTGCTCTGCTCTACCCTCTTGGCCACTGCCTCAATGAGAACAAAATTCAATCAGGGCTTGCTCTTCCTGACATGGGGTAGGTCTTGCATGCTTTATGCTTCCGCCTAATTACCCCCCCCAAAAAAAAAAAAAAAAAAAAAAAAATTAAAAAGGCCAAAAATTGTGATGGAATTCAATAAGAGATTATCTTAATATAATGTAGAATGATCAGAGTTTTTTTCCATATTGCCTGCTTGAAAAGAGACATCTACACATAGTGGGATTCGAACCAAGGACCCCTGCTTTCTAGTACAGACATCTTAACCAGCTGACCAGCAACCCCCCCCCAAAAAAAAATATAAATAAAATAATGAACAATTTAATCACATTTCACAAATTTGCTGGCCCAAATCGTCCATGAGAAAATAAAGTTAGTGTGGAGTCCTGGTTTGAGGTAGGGTTAGGTTTAGGGATGGGTTTCTGATAAAAACAAAATATGATCGGATTTCAAGTAACACTTAAGGGGCAAGTCTAAGGGTCATTACATTGCGATGAGCTGGATCTTGAACTTGATGGAGGAAGGGTTGAATTCCGGCTTGCTTAGATTGTGCTCACACTCCTGAGACGGTCAAGAGAAGAGGGGGAAAAAACAGCACCATTAAAACTGTCCACGCTGCACGAATACTTGAGTTAAAGGGATAACACAACATTGGTCGAGGTCAAAGAATAGCATCCATACGTTGTCTGATCCAACATATGCATGAAATAGCACACCTGTGAAAATTTAAGCTCAATCCGCCAACCGAGTCTCGAGTAAAGTTTTGCAAAAATGCAGCATTTAATGTATTGTTGCGAAAAAAATTTAGATCTAGGGGTGAGACGTAAATGCTTTCTTTAACTCTTTCCTAAAAAAAACAGCATTTTAGGCAGAAAAAATTCAGTGCGAGGTTTCTACCATATGTAACCATCTTCAAACTGTATCAGTTTCACGTAAATCTGTGAACATTTCTGTTTTTTGTTCTTACCAATGTTGTGTAGGGGCTTTAAAGAAGAGGTATGGTCCTTAGTAATCACTTAGGTTCTCTTCAGAGTCATCACTCAGGTTCTTTTTCAGAACCATACCTCTTCTTTAACCACTTCGCGCCGGGACCTCCGAATCCGGAGGTCAATTGGATTGCCTTTGCAACGGGGCCCTCCGAATCCGGGCACCACTATTGTCCACATTCTAAACAAAGACTCTTTTCAGCTTAGAACAAAGCAATATGAATCAGTACAAAGACCCTTTTTGACGCACGTTGCCACATGAATTGCAAGATTAGCAGCAGTAATTGTGCAATTGTGGGACTTTTACTGTGGAGGATCGAGGGATACCGCGCTGCAGCTGAATGCACGCGGGGGACATTGTCTTTGCATGCCACACAGCCCAACGGTCGTCGGTCTGGCAATGGAATTCCCCCCACATTCTTTACCGTAATCTGTACGCTCGTTTGTGGCCGACCAACTCGAAGATTTGACTGCCTGGAGTGGAGGCTGGAGTCTGCGGTCAGGGATTGTCAGCAGCGTACACGCACCCACACACACACGTCCGTTACGGTCCATTGACGATGCACAAAGGGCC
The DNA here is from genome assembly GCA_949987565.1 of Luidia sarsii. Classification (NCBI taxonomy): domain Eukaryota; kingdom Metazoa; phylum Echinodermata; class Asteroidea; order Paxillosida; family Luidiidae; genus Luidia; species Luidia sarsii. The sequence continues at coordinate 9,006,771 of OX465118.1, forward strand.
CTTTTTCGAACGGATAATCTCTTGACAAAGGCCACAACGACGTCCGAATTGTGCCAGGTTTTACTCTCTTGTACCCATAGTATACCCTTATTGATTTATTTCACAGAAATATATTGTTCCGATTGTTTTAGGAAGATTTTAAAATGATGCATTGTTCAAAAACCCCCGTATGGCGGTCATCGGCGCTGAAAAACCCCCCGGCGCGAAGTGGTTAAGAGACTGTACATTAAACACGGTGTCACCGCAAACCCTCCCGTATTGAAACCCATACAGAAACGGACAGGAGCGGCGATCCCCTGTCCGCTGGCTGCCCCACATGCCAGCGGGTAATCATCATGGGTCCCCGAATGACACTCACCCGGCAGCGCTGAGACCGCTTGATGAGCAGGTGCTTGTGCCTGGGGCACAGGTCGTTGACGATGGAGGCGTCCATCTCCGGCTGCAGGAACCGCTGTCGAATGCTGGGCACTGACGAGGTAATCAGAGGGACAACAGGACCGTGACCGACTTACACAAATTGGGACTTAACAACCCTCTCGCCTCTAGTTTCAGTTTCTGAGGGGTGTATTAGGTTGGGGGTTTTTTTCCGGGGGGTTTGCTCAGGGATTGGCTGGGTTTCAGGAGGGCCTACCTTTCTCCAGGAGGACTGGCTGGGTGAAGTACCTGGCTGGTAGTGGGTCCACCTCTTCCTGGGGCTCCAGGGTCTTAATTGTCACCTCCTCGGCCTGCTCCCCTTCCTTCAAACTGGAATGGAATGGTCAGGATTGTCATTTGCCATGCATCAGATGCAGGTAAATCCATTTCGAAAATAGGGGGGAATTTGCTCAATTACAAAAACTGTCAACAATTTTCTAAATGTGTTTCCAATACAGTATTAGATTTAAATGGCAACGCTTGACACAGAGTTGGACTCAACTGGATAATTCCGGACTCGACTGGATGACTTGGCACTCGCACTCAGACTTAGACTCAAACTCAGACTTAACGGGATGAATAAGACTTAAGGCTTTGCATGGTGGGTGAATCAATATAGGAAGGTTTGCGGTGACACCATGTATAAGGGCTCTTAAAGAAGAGGTGTGGTTCTGAAAAGAACCTGAGTGGTAACTCGACGTTCCGACCAGTAAGCTCTGGCCACCATCAGGAGAATGATGGAATGATGGTGTGGTTCTTTTCAGGTCAAAGAATAGCATCCATACATTGTCTGATCCAACATATGCATGAAATAGCACACCTGTGAAAGTTTCAGCTCAATCCGCCAACCGAGTCTCGAGAAAATCGTGAAAACCGCTTCATTTGCTACAACCATCTTCAGACAAAAGTTTCATGTAAATCTGTGAACATTTCTGTTTTTCGATCTTACCAATGTTGTGAAGGGGCTTTAAGAGACCTTATACATGGTGTCACCGCAAACCTTCCTGTATTAACTGGATGACTTGCAGCTCGAGACTCGGACTCAAGAGTCTGCTTGGGAGAGAACCTACTTGAAGCTGGACAGTGCCGTCAGGAGGCCGCTGGTCCGACGCATCCCGGCCGGGCCCGGGGAGGCCGACAGCTTCTCCTGGATGTGGAAGTAGGTGCGGCGCCGAGTGTACTTCTTCTTCTCCCGCTCAATCTTCTCCCGGGTGGACAGCTGGCGGTAGAAGTCCAGCAACTCCCTGATCTGCTTGGAGCGAGGGATCGGAAAGCAGAAAGGGAGGTGAGAAACCGGGAAAAAAAAAACGATGAGAAAAGCAATTCAAAAGATGCTACCGACTTCCAACGACTCCAGCTACCGGCTCTTCTCATGAGCTCACTCATGAAAGAGATGCCCTTGCATGGTGTCATCACCGCCAGCTTTCTACAAACTGCTTCCAAGATGAAAACCTTCAACTCTTTTTTAATTTTTGTTTATCAAATGCCCTAAAATGCAAACCTCCCAAACAATATCAAGAGGTGTTTCAATCCCAGCAGGACCTCTTCCAGAGGCAGAAACGTTATGTCGGTTTCCGCCTCCGAGAAATGCCCAGCTAAGATCGCAGGCCCTCCATCATGTGTCCATGTTTCAGTTAAAAAGACAGTCCTCAGCACAGATGGAAGAAAGGGAGGCCTTGGATCGCACAAGACAAGACCTGACTTTTTGTCTGGCCCTGGTGGGATTCCGAGTGGCCTTAGCATCCACACGTGTCATTCAGTTCAGCCCATGGGGCAAAGAAGCCTGGGTTGGACTTAACAAAGCCTTATGATGCGTCGCAACTTGACTTACAATGGACAACCTGTCTTAAAGCCCCTACACAACATTGGTAAGATCGAAAAACAGAAATGCTCACAGATTTTCATGAAACCTATACAGTTTGAAGATGGTTATAGTAGAAACCTCTCACTGAATTATTTCTGCCTCGAATGTTGTATTTTGGGAGAAAAGAGTAAAAGAAATAGTTTACGTCTCACTGAGATCTAAACTATTTTTTGGAACAGTATGGCGTTGAACGATGTATCTTCGCGAAACAAATGAACCGGTTTTCACAATTTTGTCGAGACTCGGTTGGCGGATTGAGCTAAAAATTCCATAGGTGTGCTATTTCATGCACACGTTGGATCAGACAACGAATGGATGCTATTCTTGGACCTCGACCAATGTTGTGTTATCCCTTTAAGTTGCAATTGGTCATATGGTTGCTGTGCATCTCTCATTGTCGCCAAGTTATCATGAATTTGATGAAATTGACTGCCGGCCTTAGAAAGAACCCAACTCCACCAAAGAGAAATCCTCGGGGTGGTCCTTACCCTCTTGGCATGGTCATTCTCCGGCTCTGCCCAGGCGCCACTGGCTGTGGAGAGGAACCCAAAGGAAGAGACAGCGCTATAAAGCATTGGCACACAACAGCTAGGCTCATACACTGCTCATGCCACGGTGAAAACGAGCGACTTCATACATGGTAGGGGCTCCAGGCAAAGCATTTCGCCCAATAACGAATATAATCGAATATTTCAATTTGTTCAAAAGTTCCCGGTCAGTTTTTCCTTTATTTTGTCTGACTGAAATAGAAAAAGCTTCATCCACTGCGAGCTGCCGCAACCAGGTTTACAACAACTAGGTTGTTTGCATCTGAATGAAAGCGGGAGAGAACCCTGGAGATATACGGCAGTTAAGGGTTGAATGTTTTTAACTGGCGTGCCGACCCCGGCCAAAACTAGTTAACTATTTGGGAAGGCCACCATCTAAGGGCTGGATAGCTCAGATGGCAATCAAGAGGAACTGTACACAAAACCCGCGGTCTCAGGTTCAAATAACGGTCCAGTCAATTTTTTTAATTTTTTTTTGGGGGGGGGCCATTTTTCAATTTGGATCTAGTCCCCTGTTGTCATACGGGTGCAAGCAAACCAAACTTGTTGTCCACTCACCCACTTCCTTGTCGGCAATTCCGGCATCTCGGGAGGTCCAGCGGCAGAAGCCGCAGGCCAGGTAGTAGACCTTCTTGGTGGTCACCTTGGAGGAGTCGGCAGGGTCTGGCGTGGCCACGCTGGTGGCCCGAGTGGACAGCGTGTGCTTGCAGCTGGGGCAGTCCAGGCAGTTGGGACACCTGAGGGGGGGAGAGGGGAAGAGAGTGAGGAAGAGAGAGGGAATGAGAGAGAGAGAGAGGGGGAAGGAAAAGGGAGAAAGAGGGAGAGAAAGGGAGAGAAAGAGAGGGAGAGAGAAAAAGAGAGAGAGAAAGGGAGAGAGAGAGGTAGAGAGAGAGAGAGGGAGAGAGAGAGAGAGAGAAGGGGGGAGGAGAGAGAGAGGGGGGAGAAAGACGGAGTGAGTTTCAAGGCAATAGTGATATGCCTAAAGTTTTTTTGAGGGCCTGTATTGTGATCCCAACAAGAATATCGAAGTTTTTTATGAAAAGCTTTCTCCTGAGCGAGGTGTGTTTGGGGAGGGGCCCTACTGGGATCAAAACCTCCGGTCCTTGAAGTAATTGCCACACAATGGGATGTTGAACGACCAATCACTGTAAACCTGGCTACGGCAGTTCGAGGGACACACAAACTGGATGCAGCTTCTTCTTTTTTCTTTAATTCAAGCCAAACAAGTTAAAGCAAAGACTGGGTGGCAAATACTAGCACAGAAATTGGGAAGGCCGCCAACCCAGAGACTGGATAGCACAGAGCACTGGTACACACCAAAACCAAAGATCTCAGACTCAAGTCACAGTCCAGTCAAAGTTGACTTTGCCTTTAAAAAAAAAAAAATCAAAAATCCCACTCAGTTTTTTTGTGTAATCTGTTTTGACTCCAGCGTTTAAAAAAGAAGAAGAAACTCCATGTCCAGGGACGTTCTGCCGACCCGTGCCATGCAGTGCAGACCAGGGAGGTGTTTCTACCTCCGTGTACAGACCTGTTTCTCTTCTGCTTGGCCTCAGCAGACGGCATATTCTCCAGACAGTTGGGACAGTAGTGAGAATCCACCTGAGCAATGGAATCAACGATAGAGCAATGGAATCAACGATAGAGCAACGGAATCAACGATAGAGCAATGGAATCAACGATAGAGCAATGGAATCAACGAATAGAGCAATGGAATCAACGAATAGAGCAATGGAATCAACGATAGAGCAATGGAATCAACGATAGAGCAATGGAATCAACGATAGAGCAATGGAATCAACGATAGAGCAATGGAATCAACGATAGAGCAATGGAATCAACGAATAGAGCAATGGAATCAACGAATAGAGCAATGGAATCAACGATAGAGCAATGGAATCAACGATAGAGCAATGGAATCAACGATAGAGCAATGGAATCAACGATAGAGCAATGGAATCAACGATAGAGCAATGGAATCAACGATAGAGCAATGGAATCAACGATAGAGCAATGGAATCAACGATAGAGCAATGGAATCAACGATAGAGCAATGGAATCAAAAAAGAGCAATGGAATCAACGATAGAGCAATGGAATCAACGATAGAGCAATGGAATCAACGATAGAGCAGTGGAATCAACGATAGAGCAATGGAATCAACGATAGAGCAATGGAATCAACGATAGAGTAATGGAATCAACGATAGAGTAATGGAATCAACGATAGAGCAATGGAATCAACGATAGAGTAATGGAATCAACGATAGAGCAACGGAATCAACGATAGAGCAATGGAATCAACGATAGAGCAGTGGAATCAACGATAGAGTAATGGAATCAACGATAGAGCAATGGAATCAACGGTGGAAACTCAAAGTGGAAAGCATGTGGTCAGCGGAGAGTGGTGACGCCGTGTAAGTCACCCCTTTCGAGATGGAGTGAGGCTCTGAAAGGAGCCAGTATTAGGCCAGGTAAAAAAAAAAAAATCACTTTCTTATCCCCGCTTGCATCGCTTTTTTGCCATCGCATAATTTTGTTTTACATTTTTTTTAGAAAACGATAAAAAGACTAAGTTTTGATTGATTTTTATTGTTTCCAACCATTGAACCTCGCACATGCACAGCCTTCATATCACACCGTACTTAAAAACGACTGGATATTAGACTACCCATCTTTAGGGGAAAACAATAGTTTTGGAAAAGGCACCTCAAAAAAGTGCCCGCATCCTCCTCTTTTCAAAATGTTCGGTGGAGAACCTAATTTTTTGGTTTTTGCCTTAGAGCAACTCAACTTTTCAGGAAATGTGTGCTCTATTTTCTCCATTCAGTCTCCTGATGACAGACAGAGTCTTACACACACTACTCGAAATGTTGAGATACTGGGTCTTTTCATAGCCTGGAAAGGGACGACTTACATACATGTACATGTACATGTAGTCCGAGTAACTTGGACCCGACAAGTTACCCTTCTTTTATCAAATTTTGAAATTTTGAGTTTCGGGTGACTGACCCGAAACTCAAAATTTCAAAATTCGATAAAAAAAAGGGTGACTTGTCGGGTCCAAGTTACTCGGACTAATGTACATGATGACATCACCGCAAGCCTTCCACTAAATCATTTCAGTTGTGCACACATTTTTTCATTAAAGACTTTCACAAAAAAAGAAAGGCTGAAAAATAAGGACAACCTTGTCCTTGATTGAAAGACTTGGTATCACTAACTGTGTATGGCTATGGTGTAAATCACTAGCCCTGGCCTTAGTTGTACTTAGTACTAGTAGTAGTTAAACCAGAAAATGAAACTCGGAGCAGTGTAAGGTTGTGGCAATTACTTGGTTCTACTTATAGAAATTAACAACGAATTATAAATTTAGGATGGTTGACTTTGTATATTATTATAGGCCTATAAATTATTATAATATTATTATCAATGCAGGCCCAAAACTCATCGACATGTTGTCATGTAATTAATTTTATTTTTTAATTCAATGATTGGTTATGCCAGATTTCCATTGAATTAGTGAAGGGCTGATGATTGATACTGATAGTGATACAGTGATAGCCTGATATAATTGATCATCATTATATTACTGTTAGTGTTAGCATTATCAATAACCAGATAACACAATAAACACATTGTCTACGTGCATGACGCTTGAACAATACGCCCACAAAATCGATTGTATCAAATCATATGACACATTGTAAAATGCAGTAAAACTAAAATGGGCTGGGTCTGTACTGTGTACATCCATTCCCATGTACACAGTACACTGTACAGTATAGTCGAGTAGAGTAGAGAGCCAGATTGACAATTAGAACCTGCACAAAAACACACAACAAATGGCGCAACTCGGCCTGTAACGTACCTCGTGGGACACACAACGACTGCATCTTAGCTTCAGGCAGTGTTTGCAGAAGTAAAGCTTGATTATGGACGAGCTGAGCCCGCACGAACACACGATTTGTACCCGGTGCGATTCCAGCACTTGGGTCGCCATTTTGGGTTTTCCTCTTGGCATTGGTCAACAAATTGCCGGCGAGGGCGCTATTACCGGACGACTGCTGCAGTTACGGTGCAGAACACTAAATCGAGCTCACATTGAACACTACAAAAACACTCACTTTCAAAGCCAATTATCCCACACCCAAACGTCTCTCAGTTCTTGTAGCTATACTGAAAATTATAGTTTGGACCTTCATCTCTCAGATTCTTTAAATTTTTAGTGCCCTTAGCCGATTAGATGTTTTGCTAATTAGCCCCAGAAAAAACACCCCCAAAATGTGTAGCCGTCCAAGCCGAATTTCTGCAAGGATTTTGGGATGGACCCCTCCAGTTCTACAGCCAAAGAGGGCCACATTTAAAGCCGGATATGGTCCAAATTACATACCAAATTGAAGAGTGAACCCCCAGGTTGTCTTAAGTGTCACTTATTCTACAATATATCAGTTAATTAGCCTCCAAGACCCCTTATTAAAATAAAGTTGTCCACACTTTATGATAATCAGCTCGGCGGAGCTATCTTGGATGGATTTTGTGTACTGCACCCATATTGAATGAGGAAAAGTATGAGTTTCATTGGGTTTTTTTTACATGTAGAATGAATAAAATGAAAGGGGAACTATTACGAAGTACAGTCACTACATGTATAATGACTAACTAGCCTTAGCGAAAATCAAAGCTATTGGAGATAATAAGAACAACGTGGCAAGCATTTACTGACTTTTCAACATTACAAAAGAGGTTTTATTTCTGCACAAGCTTCTCTGTTTGGGTCTCCAAGGGTAAACATTTCCTTCCTCCATGGGTAGCCAAAGCAAACCAAGCATGTTGAAAGACACAACCGGCTATACATTTCTGGAAATCGCACTTAATCATCTGAGTAAAAATAAAGCCTCATAAATCTGAGTATTTGGTGTTTCTTGATACATAATTAAACTCTACTACCGTATAAAATCTTTTGAAAGTCACTTTCATTATAAAATCTATGTATTATAAAATACATGATACATGTTTTATAGTAGTTACTACAGCACTACTTATGAGATTAGTAGAGTGTTAGCAGCTGGAGTAATACCGGTAGGTTTGCAGTGACATCATGCAACTAAGTGCAAAAATTAGAACTTTGCATGGTGTCACCACTAGTACAGGTGTTAACATTCACATCTTTGGTAGCCCTAAATGGACGTCATTTTTTTTCAAAGCTGGTAACTACAGTTTGCTTGTTTCTTTTCGGTTTGCCCGGGTAGGTCTGTGCATGAGCTAAGAACAATCATGTCTTTAAAGGAAAGCAAAGGGTCAGATTTACTGAATAAACTGTCAGAAAGGTTTTTTTTCCCGACCCACTGGTTGAACATTATCTCTATTGAAAGAACAGAAACTCTACATGCTATCTTAGGGCCGTTTTACAGCACTTTGGACATCAATTCTCTATACCTTTTTTGCATATTGAAAGGAATTGCTTGCTAACTCTCTCCAAAATGATTTCTAATAAGAGTCACATTTTCCTCATCATAGTTTCATTTGTTGATGGGGAAGAAAATGTGGATCGTCAAACTGAGTATTCTTTATGGCAAATCTATCTCAAGTGCTGCTACAAACAAATACAATTGTATTCCTGGATATCAATGATCTGAATTGGTGAGTGTTATTCAATGGACAGTTTGCCCTTCCCAACTTATAGTCATCACTCCATGCTCAATGCACTGCTTCACAGTCTGCTTTAAAAACACACACGGGCTACTTGGGTAGGTTTCAAACCCGTGACTCCTGCTTTCCTGTACAAACATCTTATCCGCTTGAGAACTGGGCTCGTTTGTGGTGGATTAAAATTTGTACAGCAGCAGGTTAGGGTTAGATATAGCACCATTTGCACAAATGGTTTCTTTCTTCTTGTTCTTCTTCATTTTCTTCTTCTTCTTCTTCTTCTTCTTCTTCTTTTTCTTCTTCTTCTTCTTCAAGCTGGCAATCAAAGCATGGAGCATGACGAGCCATCAAAGCCACACTTAAAGCCCCAACACAACATTGGTCGAGGTCAACGAATAGCATCCGTAAATTGTCTGATCCAACATATGCATGGAATAGCACACCTGTGAAAATTTCAGCTCAATCTGTCAACTGAGTCACAAGAAAATAAAGACAACCGCTTCATTTGTTTTGCAAAAATGCAGCATTCAATGTATTGTTTAAAAGAAATTGTTTAGATCTAGGGGTGAGACGTAAACGATTTCTTTGACTCATTTCTCTAAAAATACAGCATTTTAGGCAGAAATTGTTCAGTGTGAGGTTTCTACCATATCCATCTTCAAACCGTATAAGTTTCACGTAAATCTGTGAACATTTGTTTTTCGATCTTACCAATGTTGTGTAGGGGCTTTAAAGCATGGCAGAGATTTGATGAATCCCAATTTTGGTCACGCAGTGAAGCAAACGACTATTTTGATGTGAGTTTGACCAATCCATTTCTAACCTAAAGGCAGCCCCTACCTTATAACCCCAAGTATAATACAATAGACACATACAAAAAACACACAGCAATTGTTTTCTCTGAGTACTGGACTAAAAAAAAAATTAAGCATTTTTGCATAGAACGTTGTAACCCCTTAATGGAAGACTACATTTAAACTAAAGTTTCAAGTACAAGTTCTTGCGATATTGTAAAATATTAACCCTGATCATAGTATGATATTCATGTTCTCGTCTAGTTGATATGGACTGAGGTGTATTTGTGACCTTTATTTGTTAAAAAAACAAACCACACACTGGCTTAGAATCTGGCTTGTCTCTAATACCTAAAATCTAGGGTTTGCTTGTTTGTTTGGGTTTTCTTGTCAAAGTTTAGCTCTTGGGTTTTAAATAAGACTTAAGGCTTTGCATGTGGGTTAATCAATATAGGAAGGTTTGCGGTGACACCATGTATAAGGTCTCTTAAAGAAGAGGTGTGGTTCTGAAAAGAACCTGAGTGGTAACTCGACGTTTCAACCAGTATGCTCTGGCCGTCATCAGGAGATTGAGGGTTTTGTTCGTATCCTCTGATCACATCTGATAAAGGAGTTGTTGCTGAAAAAGCTTACGCACTCTTCCCTGAGTAGGCAGTAAGTGCAGCCCTCATATTATAATCGGTCAGCATCATTCTGCCTTTGAGAATGGTCCTGCTGGGATCGAAACGTCAGGCCCTCAAAATTCATGATATTCTTCACGATCTTCACGACTATAAACGCAGCTACTGTGTATCTTTGAAAAATGTTGCATCTCCCTCGAAGGAAAAACAAAAACAAAGCCTAAGCTTGTCAGTAGATCTATACAGAAGTTGTTACTTTAGATTGGATGTAAGGAGGATATTAGATGAAAACCAAGCCACAGTCTAAGCCAAGATTTTTGTTTCCAAAAAAGGGTGTTTCTGTTTGTCTTCAACGGTCTGTACAAATGACCATTGTTCACTTCACGCTTCCTAATGTGAAAGTGGTTTGGGTTCTGGAGTCCCCTCAACCACACGGACAAATCTGCTCAGAGAGGGTATCCCCCAACCCCCAGGCTAGATCAAGGAGTGGTCCAGGAGCCATCGGCGCTCCCAGTTGGCGTGGCGTTCCAGCATGGACTCCCGAAGGTTGTGCTTCGGACTCCGCTTGGAGATTCCTGCGACATTCAAAGACATTTCGGGAGTTCAACATTTTTGTCTTGAGGGAGGGAGGGAGGGAGGGAGGGAGGGAGGGAGGGAGGGAGGGAGGGAGGGAGGGAGGGAGGGAGGGAGGGAGGGAGGGAGGGAGGGAGGGAGGGAGGGAGGGAGGGAGGGAGGGAGGGAGGGAGGGAGGGAGGGAGGGAGGGAGGGAGGGAGGGAGGGAGGGAGGGAGGGAGGGAGGGAGGGAGGGAGGGAGGGAGGGAGGGAGGGAGGGAGGGAGGGAGGGAGGGAGGGAGGGAGGGAGGGAGGGAGGGAGGGAGGGAGGGAGGGAGGGAGGGAGGGAGGGAGGGAGGGAGGGAGGGAGGGCCACAAGTTTATAGGGTGACGGCAGGTGCCAGAGGGGACAGAGATGGGTTCTGACGAGACTCCGGGATACATGGATACACTTGAGACGAACTAAACAATCTGCTGAGATGGTCAACAGTCTGCCATTAGAAGTTATCATTTCAAACTAAACTTAAGCAGTATTGTTAAGATCTTTTAGTCAAATCGCTCGACATCTCAAGGGGAAGGGATGGTTCAAAATGAAGGTTAGTAGTGGGAGTAAATAGAAGAAACTGTTGCAAACTGCTCACTGACTAAGATGACCAGCAACTGTACATAAATCTCAAAAGTTAGAGGGCCTGACGTTTCGATCCTAGCAGGACCGTTCTCAAAGGCAAAGTGACAAGCTTGTCGCTTTACCTTGAGAACGGTTCTGCTAGGATTGACAGCTTGTCACTTTGCCTTTGAGAAAGGTCCTGCTAGGATCAAAACATCAGGCCCGCTAAATTTTGAGAATTTTTTCAAATTGCTCAAAAAGTTCCCAGTCAGATTTTCTGTGGTTGGGTTTGTTAGGGTTGCTGTAGTTGTTTTCATTATTTCATTATTTTCTGTGTGTGACATTGGCATTGTTGTTGACATTGTCAATGACACTGTCATTGGTTTTGTTGTTGTCAATAACAATGAGATTTGAAGAATTAAAATATGAAATTTGACGGGATAAAGAGGGTGATACGGGGGCAAGGGTAGGATGAAAAAGGGAAGGAGGTGATTGGATGGGTGGGGATAGGTGCTGATCTGACCAGGAAAACGCGCAGGCGTTGTCCACTCACCTGAGGGCACGTCCTGAACCTTGCCGTAGGGAGGCAGGAAGGTCCGGCTGTGATCCGTACATCCTTGGCTGGTCCACTCCGCGATCAGCTCCGCCACTCGCCCAGCCACGCTCTGCTGGTTCAGCGGCTCCGAGTAGATCTTGACTGGGTCACGTTCTTGTTGTACAGCATCACCACCTCAGGGAAAAAAAGGTCGAGGTGGAGGGTTTCCCATACTATCATTATGGTGTAGGGGATGTGCCTTAAGAGAGGCACATTAACAAGGCCACAGCATGTGCAGAGAGAGAGAGAGAGGAGAGCGAGAGACAGACAGAGAGGGAGAGAGAGAGAGAGGAGAGCGAGAGAGAGGGAAAGAGGGAGTAGGATAGAGAGGGAGTGAGTGGGAAAGGGAGAGAGAGAGGGAGGGAGAGAGAGAGGGAGGGAGAGAGAGGGAGAGGGAGAAGGAGAGAGAGAGGAGAGCGAGAGACAGACAGACAGAGAGGAAGAGAGAGAAAGAAGGAGAGAGAGAGAGAGAGAGGGAGAAGGAGAGAGAGAGAGGGAGAGGGAGAGGGAGAGGGAGAGACAGAAAGACAGAGAGGAAGAGAGAGAGAGAGAAGGAGAGAGAAAGAGAGGAGAGAGGGGGGGGAAGAGAGAGTAGGAGAGAGAGGGAGTGAGTGGAAAAGAGACAACAAAGGGAAAGAGAGGGAAAGAGAGGGAGAGAGAGGATAGAGGGAGAAGAGGAGGATAGCCAACCTCTTCAATCTGGCAGATCACCAAAAACTAATCAGGATGAGTGGACCATACACCTCAATGACTCTACATGTATATGTCTGTACAGGAAGACCAGCCTGGCAGGCCAGCAAGTTTACACACACCCATCCACACACACACACCCCCACACACACGCCCCACACACCTTGCAGGCATGCAACTCTTGAATTGTAAAAAAAGAAGAGAAAATGTCCGAATGAAACTGCGAGCGCGAAGCACAAAGCCCTTACGACGTGGGGTTTGGGGCTCGCTTAAGGGCCCCCAAAATTTTGGATTCTAGAAGCTCCGTGGTGCATTCTGAGCAGTTTTTGACCACTTATGACTTGAAGCTGAGTGACAGATTTTAACCTTTTCAAGGCATACACCCAGAAAATTGAATTTTTGTTTACACAAAATGAAAAGTAAACATCAAAGTTTTTAACCTGATCTCAGCATGCGTTTTAAATAACAGTTAGGGGAGAATAAATATCCTTTTATTTTATTTTTAATTAATTTTTATTTATTTTTTTATTTTTTTTTTTTTTTTTTTTTTAAGGCAAATTTAAAAAAAAACCGCGGCAATCGCGGATACGCGGAAAAGTTGCATGCAGACCTTGAGTGGCTCCTGCAGGATGTTGAGCTCAGCCACGTCCTTGACCCAGACACTGACCACCCCTGAGGCGTGGATGGCGTACAGCCTCATCAGGAGCTCGTAGACAGGCTGAGGGTTGCCCCTCCTCCGGGTACAGACGGAGCTGGGTGCTGCGGTCCGGGTCGGGGCGGAACAGGGCCTCGACAGAGGGAGCTAGACACGAGGAACATTCGGGGAGGGGGAGGGGTTGAATTCAAATCGATATCAACAACAAATCGCCAAGAGGTCTCAACAGTTCAAAGGCAGAGACAGACCTTAAGAGAGGCTAGTGCCTCCGTTGAATCCACAGTCTGTTCAGTGTAGCAGAGCTCAAGGTCTCATAACACCAGACTGTCCTGTGTACTGTTCATGGGGCCACGTGAAAATTGAGTCAAGTTCAATCATCAGATCACTGAGGAGGGAGGGAAGGAGGAGGGAGGGAAGGAGAAGGGAGGAATGGACAGAGGGATGGAAGGAGTAATGGACGTTGGGGAGGGAAAGAGGGAGGAGGCAGGAGAGAGGAGAACGGAGAATGGACAGAGGAGGAAGGCAAGGGGGCAGGGAGGCAGGGAGGGAGGGAGGGAGGGGATGGGCAAGGGAGGAGGGGGAGGAGGGGAGGAGGGAAGAGGGAAGAGGGAGGAGGGAGGAGGGAAGAGGGAAGAGGGAAGAGGGAGGAGGGAGGAGGAAGAGGGAAGAGGGAGGAGGGAGGGGGGAGAGGGAGGAGGGAGAGGGAGGAGGGAAGAGGGAGGAGGGAGGAGGGAGGAGGGAAGAGGGAGGAGGAGGAGGGAAGAGGGAAGAGGGAGGAGGGAGGGAGGGAGGGAGGGAGGGAGGGAGGGAGGGAGGGAGGGAGGGAGGGGATGGGCAAGGGAGGAGGGGGAGGAGGGGAGGAGGGAGGAGGGAAGAGGGAAGAGGGAGGAGGAGGAGGAGGGAGGAGGGAGGAGGGAAGAGGGAGGAGGGAAGAGGGAAGAGGGAGGAGGGAGGGGGGAGACGGGAGGAGGGAGGAGGGGCGAAAGAGGAAAGGATGGAGGTGGGATGGGGAAGACCCACTCACCAAGCAGAGAGAAGAGTGGAGTCTTGTCGATGCAGTGCGTACGGCAGGCGGGGACCTTCATCTCCTTGTTGGCCCGGATGTAGAAGTTGGTTTGGTCCTGCTGCTCCAGGAGTTCAAAGGGCACCCAGTGGAAGAAGTTGTTGCAGTTCCGCACTTTCTCCTCGTAGAGGGAACCTGATTGGTTGACAGCAAAACAAGAGGGACGGGATATCAAAGTTGCAGACACACCTCCTCTTGGAAAGGGACCCGATTGGTCGATGGTACAAGGACTGGTGATAGGTTGACAGTAGCACGAGTGGGTGGCAATATTAACTGAAGCCCCCACCTCTTTATGGAAGTTACCTCAATCGTTGACGGCGCAGGGCCTTGAGAAAGGTCGTGCTTTCAAAGATAAAGCTAAAGTCATTTCTGTTGGACTGTCTGTGCAATGTCACATCAGGCAATGTGTTGACGGGCAGTGAACCGTACAGACAGGTCGACTGTCTAGCCCATCTCCGACTTCCTCCCACTAGGTCGGGGGCGGGAGTTGACAAAAGGTCTCTGGAGCCTTGTACCTACCTCTCTTGCAGGTGGAGCAGGCACCAAAGCATCCTTCCACAGCCGCCCTGACCTCTGCCTCATTGTGGTACAAATGCTTTCTCTTCACCTCAGTCCAAATCCGTTCCCCCTGTCAGAATTTGTTTACAAAAATAAAATTATTCTCTCGCCTCCCTTCGTGGTGACCAAACCCTGCCTCTTCCCTCCTCCTCCCCATTCCCCTTCCTCCTTTCCCACCCCCTCCTTAAAAAAAGGTATGATTTAAGTTATTTTCTATCAAAATATAAATGTGTCCATTATGATCACTCTCCCTCTCCCCTTTCCCTCTCCCACCCCTTATCCTTCTCACTCTTCCTCCCATTTGCCCTCTCATATTCCTCTCCCTCCCCTTTCCCTCTCTCCCCCTCCCTCTCTATCGCTCTCCCTTCCCTCTCCTCCTCCTCCACTCTACCTCTCATTCTCTATGTCCTCCTCCTCTCCCTCTCCATGTCTCCCCTTCCACCTCCCTATTCCCCTCCGCCTTCCCTCCCGTCCCACCCTCTCCCTCTCCTCCCCCCCACAAAAAATTAAGTTGTTTTCCATTACTAGTTACAGTGGAACGCCGCTATAACGAACGCCGATATACTGAACATGCGGCTAAAACAAACACGACGTTTCGCTCCAAGTTTTTGTTTACAAACTATGTGGCCACAACTGCTATAACGAACGACCGCTACACCAAACAGTACTTCTGGATCCCGGGATGTTCGTTATAGCAACACTCCACTGTACGTGAGTGCATTCTGATCGTAATAGCTGACCTCCGTCTGCCTGTGGGGCGCGGACTGCTGGCAGAAGGCCGTGCCTTGGCGAGGGACGCACTTGTTTCCGTCATCCGAACTTTCGTCGGTGCTGCTGACGGCGGGAGTGGCGTGGACAAAGTCCACACTCTGCATGGCTGGCCGCACCGACGTCTGACAGGCAAGCACAGGGTCCACCGGATCGACGATGCGATTCTCTGAGAGCAGGGGGGCAGGATGTTGTTGTTTTGTTTTCAAATCACCACACGTAACGGTAGTAGAGACCATCTTTTCATTAATTTACCATGAATCTAGAGGGCCTGATGGTTTGATTCCTAGAAGCACCATTCTGAAAGGCAGACGGCGCATTTCTCCAAGGTCCTTTTAGGATCAGAATATCAGCCCCTCTGAATCTACGAGCTTCGTGATTTTCGTGATTTGTTTTCATTTGTTTGTACCCTACTCGAAGTCAAGGCAAACGGATATTATGATTTAAAGCCCCTTCACAACATTGGTCGAGGTCAAAGAATAGCATCCATACGTTGTCTGATCCAACATAACGCATTAAATAGCAAACCAGTAAAAAAAATTAGCTCAATCCGCCAACCGAGTCTCGAGAAAATCATGAAATCCGCTTCATTTGTTTCGCGAAAATGCAGCATTCAACGCCGTATTGTTCCAAAAAATTGTTTAGATCTCGGTGAGACGTAAACTATTTCTTTTACTAATTTCTCCCAAAATACAACATTTTTGGTAGAAATATTTCAGTGAGAGGTCTCTACTATAACCATCTTCAAACTGTATAAGTTTCATGTAAATCTGTGAACATTTCTGTTTTTCGATCTTACCAATGTTGTGTAGGGGCTTTAAGAGTCGAGAGGATTTCCTTTCATCTTACCCACTGCCCTCAGGAGCCATCTCCCCTGCTCACTCTTGAAATCCTCCTCCGTCTCGTCCGGGCCCAGCAGGTCGGAACTTTCCACCCAGGCGTGGAACTTCTTCCGCATGTCCACAAAGACCGTGTCATCGTACAGACCTTTGAGATGTAAAAAGCAAGAGGAAGTCAAGGTTCACGTCACTCTTGGACTGGCAGGTGATGACAACTCAACCCCAAAAAATAAAAAAATAAAAAAATACTGTCTGTAAGAATGTTTTGTTTATACAAAATTATACATGTATATGGTCTTGTATGAATTGTATACCTAGGATGTCAATGTGAAAATAAATGTTAAATTGTATTGAATTGAATTGGATGACGGGGCAGCTGTGAGTGGACTGGATGAGTGGGGGGAGGGAGGGATAGAGCCTTTGTCCGAGTCAAGGTCAAGCTGAGAATGGGCGGACTGCAGCCGTCACTTACCCACGCCGATGCTGAAGCCCGCCTTGATGAAGCGCGGGCCGCACTTGGCTAGTGCCTGCCGCATCAGCCTCTCCGGGTGGTGGACGTCCGGCTGGACGTTGGGGCCGCTGTAGGTCAGCTCAACGGCCTGGCCTAGGAGGGGCGTGCCGTAGCGGGGGTCCAAGTAGTTGATGCTGTCGTGCTCCGCCTTGGTCATGAACCCGTGCACCACGCTGATGTCGACTTGGGAATCGAAAACAAAATCTCCAAAGTTAGAGGGCCTGACGTTTGGATCCTAGCAGGACCTTTTCTCAAAGGGCCTTGCCCTTGAGACAGGTCCTCGCCTTTGAGAAGGGTCTGAAGGTCCTGCTAGGATCGAAACGTCAGGCCCTCTACCTTTAGAGATTTATGCATTTGCAGGTCATTTAGTCAGTGAGCAGTTTGCAACAGCTTTTTGTATTCACTTCATGGGGATAAAAAGAATAATAAATGGACCAAACCCACTCAAAAACAAGAAATTTGAAAAACTGGCAGAGACAAAACTTTGCGGAGTGATCCGACTAGAAATCAGGAAATTGCGATGTAGTTACTTCAAACACACCAGGAGCTCTTGCAGCGCAGTACAATAGTTTCTGTGTTTATACATGTGAATTTTGATATCATTACAACCATTACGTGCTCCAGAGTATCACTGCATGTGAATGATCCATAGGTAACAAGATTGTCGTACGGACATGATCCAGCCACATGCCTGTCATTGTTTAACACATGAGGTCTACCTACAGGGATGTAGTAAGTGACAGACAAAGTCATTTCCTGAAAATTACCAAAGGCCAATAAATTGTGCGACAGCGAGTGAGCGCTTGCGAGATGCGATTGCGAGATTCGTGGCAGGGGTGAGGGCGCCCTTAAGTTTTTAGGGTTTGAATGGACAGAATTGAGTAGTAAAAGATACCAGTTTGACATAAAAAAAAATCAGAGAAAAAAAAAAATACGCCAGGAAAATTCCACAAGTCTTACATCCCTGTACATAACATTTTGTAAACTGCTAACAGACTTCCGATTTCCAAAATTGGCAAGCTGTCAAAAGATTTGATTGGTGTAGGACTCAATTTTTTCTGTGGGCTCAGTGCATTCCAAGCTACCTGGATTGGTCGGGTTCCATTTCCGTTCGTGGTTGATGAGGTCTTGATAGCAGAGCAGGAGATGGGGATTCAGACGAAAGTAGCGGCCATCCTCAGAGGAAAACTGGCTGACAATGACATCATCAGACAGAAGCACGTCCATCTAAAAATAAGAATCAATTAAAAAAAAAAAAAATTTTTGAAAATCAGATCCCATAACTGACTATAAGATCCTCCTCCATGTTTTAAGAATCTAACTTGCTGCACTGAAGAAAAGAAGTCTCTTAAAAGGAAAGCCGATTCAATGATGAAACCTGGTTCTAAGATGAAAGATCACTCTTAGAGGGAAGGTGATTCTTAGAGGAAAGTTTGTCCTCAGCAGACAAATGGCTGCATAAGAGAAGACGGTTTTCTGGAGAGTGACTGACTTCTGACAAGAGCACCGCCAATTTGACTGGACAGGGACTTGAACCTGAGACCTCCGGTTTAATGCACCAACGCTCTGTGACAGTGCTGGGGAGTTCAACCAGAAATACCTGGATTTGAGTAAAATCTTCTAAGCTATTTCCACAAATTGTTTAAAAAAAATGTCCAGTTGTTTTTTCCTTTGCTATTGTTTTTTTTGGAAAAAATTAAACATAAAAAAAAAGTGATATACAAAAATGTTGCAAACTGCTTACTGACTAAAATTACCAAAATGCAAATCTTAAAATTTAGATCCTTGGAGAAAGGTCCTGCTAGGATTGAAACGTCACTAAATTTTAAGATTAAAAAAAGGGGTGAAGAGGGCAAAGAGTGCCTGTCTCAAATACCTGGTGGTCTTTGTCAAAGAGCGGCCTCTGGTCTTCGGTCCCCTCAAAGCCCTCCGGTAGCTGGTACTCAGAGGCTACGGCAGAAGGTGGCTCCACTGCCAGGAGCTCAGTGCGGGGAAAGGTGACCGTGGCGGGCTTGAAGCCCAACTGCTTCTTGGCCGCCACGAAAATGCGGTCTCCTGAGGTCGGAGATGGGGGGAGAGAGAGATGTGAGATCTCTTCAGAGAACCACGACAGCCACAATCGCAACGATAGCAACAGCAACAACAGTAACGGCAACAACAGCAACAACAGTAACAACAGTAACAAGAGCAATAACAGTGACACCAACAATAGCAGCCGCAGCAAAGCAACAGCAGCAATAGTGACAATGCCAGCAACTACAGGGACTACAGCAACACTGACACTAACAGCAACACCGACAGCAGCAGCAACAACAGTAACAGCAACAACAGCAAAAGTAGTTACAACATTAACAGTAAGAACAGAAACAACAGCAGCAATAACAACAACAACAACAATAGCAACAGCAGCAACAACAGTGAAAGCAATAACAGCAAAAATAGCTACAACAGTAACAACAGCAAGAACAGAAACAACAACAGCAATAACAACAGCAACAGCAACAACAACGGCAGCAACAACAGTAACAGCGACCACAGCAACTACCGTATAGCAGTAACATAACTACCGTATAAGCACAAACATCATCACCACCAAACAAGCCGCAACGGCATTGCCTCCATACCTCTGTGTTCCACATAGTCGGCAGAGGCACAGGTCGCCAGTCCGGCCAGACGGTCCAGTTTGCTCTGGTCCTCGTCCGAGGTGACCAGCAGCGCGGCCCGGCCCTCATAGTGCAGTGACCCCTCGAGCCATTCGCCCCACTCGTAAAGGCTGTCCTGGTCCGGCTCGTCCCAGGCTTCCAGCACCAGTAGACGCACTGTCAGGGCAGAGTGGACGGAACGTTTGTTCGGGATGTCGTCAGACTTCAAGAAGAAGTACTGAAATATCACGACGAGAAATCTAACTCGGGGAAGGTTTGACTGACAGGCGATAACGACTCGTGATAGACCAGCTATGGGTGGACTGGAGGAGGGAGGCATGGCAAAGCATGCAATGAAGCTGAGGTCATGGCGCATGCTCAACTTGAAGTGAACAAACTGTCTGACTGTACACATCCATGAGGGCAAACCTCAAGTCTGGAGGCAATCCTAAAAAAGAAATTCAGTCTTTCCAGAATGTTGGACGATTTCATAAGAAATTACCTCCGTTCCATTCATTATCAACCAGTTTGCCAAGAGTTCTCAGAAAGGACTGGAGACGGGCAGACATTGTCCGATCTGCACATCTGCAGACAAAAAAAAATTAGGACAGACAAACTAATAATGAAGTGACCAGAAGGGAAAAAAAAGGCTGAGAGCAAGGAATGACATTTGAAGGTTTTCCTGGTGAGAATAGCAGAAGGAGTAGGTTTGCGGTGACACCATGTAAAACTTCTCTTTTGTGAGTATGTGTGGTTCTGAAAAGAACCGGAGGAACTTGACGTTTCGAACAGTGCACTGTTCGTCTTCAGGAGAGAAAATGTATATGGGTCACCACAAACCTACTCCTTCTGAGAGCAAGGAAGCAAATAATGACGCTGGGTAGTACCAAAGAAAGAGAGCGGTATCGAAGGATGAAAGAAAGAGCTCACGACAGACAAGGGTGGAGTGATAACCGGATATGAAACCTGCTGAACGGTATACTACAGAGAATGAAAAATGTTCCAAACACACTTAGGCCAAGTAAAAACAAACAAAACATATTTAGCGTCCTGCCTTTTTGTATAGTGACATCTCTAAATCTTGAGTTGTGCTCTGCCCTGTGGTCCCACACCCGTGGATAGGTCTTAGGTCATTTTGGGAAACCTTCCATAGACTTGCCGGAGAGCCTGGGCAAAACAAAGTCTCGCCAAATCCACAGCCACCATCGGCTGCGCGTGTAGTGTAGCGTACCTGCTGTTCAGGGCAAATCCCTTCATGCGCTCAAAACAGTCCACACACTCTCGGTCCGGCATGCCACACCAGCTGGAGTCTCTCTCTGCATTTTCGAAGGCCACCAAGGACGCGGGATACTGGACCAGCCTGGGGAAGGAGGAGGAAGAGGGGGGTGGGGAGGGGGGGGGGGAGAGAGGTAAAGAGGAAGGGAGAAGGACGAGGGGATAAGGGAGTGATTGAAGCAACTACAGTTTACTGGTGAAAGTGTTTGAAAAGTGTACAGTCCAATTCAGACCATAGTGACCATGAAAACGAGAATCACAGGTTCGAATCCCGCCTGCATTTTTTTTTTTCAGCAGGCAATTCTGGCAAAGCACTGAGGCATGCAGTATACATGAAGTAGGGCAAACCCTTATTGAAATACTGGTACGTTAGTCCAGAGGTCTCGGGTTCAAGTCCCGGTCCAGTCAAAATTTTCTTTGCCATTTTTATCAAAATTGTTCAAAAGTTCCCAGTCAGTTTTTCCTTGGTTTGTTTGAAATACGTTCTCCTCGACATAAAAAAAACATATCAAAGACTGAATGTGGGTTAGACGAAATCTTTCAGGCTCTTGGTGCTTGTAATAACAATGCCTGACTGACACATCCGCTACGGGAATCAAACCTTGGCTATCGCAAAGTTAACGATGAAGAGGAGGAAGAGGAGGAAGATCTCGAGATTGCGGAGGGGAGGGGGGGAGGGTGAGGACAAGCAGAGGTAGACGGCCCTCACCTGGCAAAGTCCTCTGTGTCGTTCCTGGTGATAGGCCGGTGGATCTTCCCGACAGTTTCCTCAGCGTTGCCGGGGGAGGAGGGGTAGGTCTGTCCACTGCTGAGAGTCACGCTCGGATCGCAATTCGGAAGCTTCTTTGGGTCTTGGGGAAAAAAAGAAATTCAGAATCAGTTCAGTGCTGGCAGTCTCTAAAGGGATAGCACAACATTGGTAAGATCGAAAAACAGAAATGGTCACAGATTTACATGAAACTTATACAGTTTGAAGATGGTTATAGTAGAAGCCTCGCAATGAAATATTTCTGCCTAAAATGTTGTATTTTAGGAGAAATGAGTAAAACAAATAATTCACGTCTCACCGAGATCTAAACTATTTTTCGGAACAGTACGGCGTTGAATGTTGCATTTTTGCGAAACAAATGAAGCGGTTTTCACGATTTTCTCGAGACTCGGTTGGCGGATTGAGTTGAAATTTTCACAGGTGTGCTATTTCATGCATATTTTGGATCAGACATCGTATGGATGCTATTCTTTGACATCGACCAATGTTGTGTAGGGGCTTTAAAGGGATAGCATAACATTGGTCGAGGTCAAAGAATGACATCAATGCATTGTCTGATCCAACTTATGCATGAAATAGCACACCTGTGAAAATTTCAGCTCAATCCGCCAACTGAGTCGCGAGAAAATAGAGAAAACCGCTTCATTTGTTTCGCGAAAATGCAGCATTCAACGCATAGATCCGAAAAAAATTGTAAATCTAGGGGTGAGACGTAAACGACTTCTTTACTCTTTTCTTCAAAAATATTTCAGGCAGAAAAATTTCAGTGCGAGGTTTCTACCATAACCATCTTCAAACTGTATAAGTTTCATGTACAGATGTACCGGTAAATCTGTGAACATTTCTGTTTTTCGATCTTACCAATGTTGTGTAGAGGCTTTAAATCAGGGTTCCACTAATGCTTATTTTAAAGTAATTTCCAGAAATGTTGCTTACTGACTTACGTGGCCAAAATTGCAAAGCTAAAAAAAAAGTAGAGGACCCGACACTTCAATCCAAGCACGACTTTTCTCAAAAGCCTTTGACAAAAAAATATGGGCTTACCATATGCATCATTAATTGCAGACCAGGCCTGATCCTCAATTTCTGCGGTGGGAGTGTCCGGGGAATCGGCGGTGGTAAACAAGGGTCCCTCCTCCTCGCTGCCTTGCACCCGCAACTCCAGCACGTCTCCAGACAAGATCAGGCCGATGTCGCGATTGGCAATCTTTTGAAGCACCGGAATAAGAAAGAAGACGGAGACAGCTTAGCAGTGCATTGTTGCTGTTGGCTCTGCTCTTGTTGCCGTTGTTGTTATTGTGCTTCGGTTTAAAAAAAAATTGGCAAAGAAAACATTGACTGGAACGGGACTTGAAACCGAGACCTCTGGACTAAACGTACCAGTGCTCTTCCATCTGAGCTATCCAGCTCTTAGATCAGTCGATGGTGGCCTCTCAAATAGTCAACTAGCCTTTGCCGGGGTGGGGGCGCCAGTCAAAGTTTTCTTTGCCAATTTTTCAAATTGCTCAAAAAGTTCCCAGTCAGATTTTCTGTGGTTGGGTTTGTTAGGGTTGCTGTAGTTGTTTTCATTATTTCATTATTTTTTGTGTGTGACATTGGCATTGTTGTTGACATTGTCAATGACACTGTCATTGGTTTTGTTGTTGTCAATGACAATGCTGTGGCTGTTGTTGTTGTTGTTGTTGTTGTTGTTTACCAACACCACACATTCTACATGTACATCCTCCGGGGGAGGAATAGGCTGACTATGGCTCTACCCACTGGTCAATATTTGTTTAAACCCAGAGTCAACAACCACAGGGGGGAGGGAAATAGGTTGACGATGGCACTACCCAATATTTGCACACAAACCCACCTGGAAAAGTGGAACGCAGATATAGGCGGCCATGCTGACCAAATCCTGGGCAGCGATAGTGCCGCCTGAGTAGAAGCCCACGGTGACCGCCGAGCCTGTGCTGTGGTAGGTCTTGGAGCTATCAGCAGGCAGGTCGGCCGGGGAGAGGGGCTCGTAGCCCTTGGTGATGTGCAGCTGAAGTCAGAGAGAGAGAGAGAGAGAGAGAGACGATCGTCGAGACACGATAGCATTTTAGAACCCTTTTTCAAAGACAGTGGTGCCGACTGCTATCATACAACTGCAGTTTCTTAATTACAGTCAGGAAGGGAATGCCCAATGCGGTTTATGCCATGCCTACATGTACATGTACTTCACGATGCATGTACAGTATCTTCACTGATAATCTTTTATCAGAGTTGCTGAGCCTTCTCCAAAATAAGTTTCCATTTTTTTTTTTTTATTGAATTTTTAATTTTTTTGTGTGTGTTGTTGCTTAAATACTGTTCTTTGCTCTGATTTTTTTTGTTAATCCCACCATGAACTACACACCTTCCTATGGGCAGGAAGTGCTGACCTTGTTCATATCAGGAAGGATGCCTGCCCAGTTTGACCACAATGCTAATCACAATCGGGTCAGGATTTTTTTAATTTTTTTTTGGGGGGGAGATCACAATGTGTGAATGCGAACGAAAAACAAAAAGAGAGCAACTTGAATCGCAATAGAAATTCGATTAGATAAGATCTAAAGGTTTGCATGGTGGAAGTACCAATTTTAAGGTTTGTGGTGACACCATGTAATACATCTCTTCTAAGAAGGATTGTGGCTCTGAAAAGAAACGGTAACAGTGCCACACTTTGTCTCAAAGACTTTGTCCCATGTCTCAAGTACATGATGTCACCACAAATGTTCCACTTGGTACTTCCACCATGCAAACCTTCAGCTCTAATCTGATTCCCTGTTGTACTCGCACTGTAAACGGGCCCTATCGGCGAGAACTCACCTTATGGCCGTACTGGCCAACCTCATTTTGAATTTTCTGAAGGCACTGGAAGAGGAGAGGGTTGGCCCGGAAGTACTGGCTGTCCGCAGTGGTGAGAAACTCGCCAACAAAGTAGTTCAGGGACAGCTTCTTGTTCAGAATATCGGTGGCATCGAACAAGTAGCTGCCTGCAACACGGAAGCGACACAGAAAAGTCTGTTGACTAACTTGACTTTCCTTCAGAAATTTACTGAAACTGGAAACGAAGGAAGGGAAACTTACTGGGATTTCTTTCCCCCCATTGATACAGCAAAGAAAAGTTGGCTTGGCTGGCGTTGGAACCAAGAGCCAATGCTTGAGCTGATTACATGAATGCCTATAATTATGGCCACTGCATACAAGCCTCTTTGTATTCAACAACTAGGTCTGGAAAAAAATTGCTCAAATATCTCGTCCAACCGACCAGCATTTCTATTCACACCCAGACTGAATGTAATTAACTGTAGAAAACTGTAGTCAACAAGCAAAACTATCTACTGTACATGTACATGTGTAATTCACCTAACCAGCATTATGGCAGAATATTCTACAATGACTAGAGAGTTAACTGTACATGTACATAGTCATCTCTGGCCAAGAAACAAAACGAAAGAGACGAAACGAAACATGTACATGTACATGTACAATCATGTATTCAACCTAACCAGGGCTCGACCTTAGCACTAGCCCGGTGGTCATTGTCTAGTAAGAACAGCCGCCGGCTAGTAAAATGGCCCACTTTGCTAGCCCGGTGGACTAGTAAAAAGTAGACAGCGGTGTGGTGGCAAAAATTGATGCAGGCGGGGATGAGAAAGTAGAAACTAATAATTTGTTTTACTTGACCTAATAACCTTGTTTTAAATTCAATATTAATTTTACAGGGCTAGTAAAACTTGCTACGGGCTAGCAAAAAACTCAATTTACTAGCCCTGTAGGCTAGTAAACAAAAACTTTAAGCCCGAGGCTTGCTAACCAATTAATGGGTGGCATATCTAGACTGAGTATGTAAGCTGTAGTCAACTGTACAGTATGTACAAGTAGTTTACACTTTACACTCTACAAAAACTTGCTCCTTAACCGGATCAGGGCCCAATTTCATAGAGCCGCTTAAGCGTGAAAATCCGCTAAGCAGAAAAAGTCTTTCTCGTGTAAGCAGGATAACAAAATGCCCTGCGGTTTGATGTCCATCGATTCTGACTTGTATTCCACTCTTCTTTGCTTAGCATGAAACAATAATGCAGTTTGGGTTGGCAAGGGGATTCTGTGGCTCATGACTTTTTGTGCTTAAGCCTGTTTTTGCGCTAAAGCGGCTCTATGAAATTGGGGCCAGGAGAGGAGATCACACCATCTTACACTGTAAGTGCACCTCTAAGCAGTAAGCTTACCCGTGTCTTTGATGTCATCGAGAATGAGAATGCTGGGATCGTACTCTGCATCGTCCACGGATATCGCATCGTAGATAAACCCTCCTGGAAATGTAATTGGCTCTGCAACAAAACAAGTTATGGCCAGGTCAGGCCCATGACTACAGACAGAGAGCTGCAAAGGCAAGATCCGTATTGCAATCATTCTACCATACACAATTTCAAAGCCATTTCCCTGAATTTGCACAAATAGCCTACTTACTGTACAAATACAATGCCTACTGAGTTTCAACCACCAGTACATGCAAGACATTCCACAATCCCAAGATTTGTCTTTCACAACAAAGATGTACTAAACTGCATTCTAAAATACACTGTTTATGCGTGTACATGTATAGTACATGCATACAATTATTATGTACCGGGTACTATACAATAAATGTCATGTGAATTGTGATACATTCTTAGATGATACAAATACATGTATATGCAGACCTGTCAAGAAATGAGATGGCCTACAAGGTTTCGTTACTGTTGTAGATCCTCAGTCCTCACAGGACCTTTGTCAAAGGCAGAGTGTGTGGGGTTTTTACCATTTTTTAATACAAAAATATTGCAATCTGATTTCTCTGCACTTGAGAAAGGTCCTGCTAGGATGGAAATGTCAGGACCTCTCAATTTTGGACTGGAAAGCTTGATGGTACTCATTACACAGGTAATTGCATGTACTGGTACAGTATGTATGTACACTAACAGTAAGGAGTCAACTGATTCATGAATGTTTATTTATTTATTTATTTACATTTTTCGGGATACATGTACAGCATTCACATCACAGCACACAAGTAAGAAAAAAAGTTGAAAATAGAAATAAAACAAAGAAACAAATAAACAGACAAACAACAACAGCAACAATAACAGAAACAACCAATTAACTCCCGAAGGATTGCCCAAAAGAAACTAGTTTCTGTCAGGGGGCTCTCCAAACTAATTGGATGACAGAAAACAAAAAATATAAATTATAAAATTATAAATTATAAATGTTGTACTTGTAGTTACTGGGGGATTTCCATTCAGTTTCCTTTCCTGTTTGATATTCCTCAATGAAATGGGATTTCTCATGGTGAAGCAAGGTACAGTATGTAGCTGTACCTGTACATGTACAATACACAAGGTCACAAGGACTGCTGGTGTAAACAAGTATTGCACTCTGCAGGCTGATTTCCTGGTTTGTAAAGAGACCTTTTATGCTAGTAGCAACTAGCAAGTTGAACAAAACTGTGCGTAATACAGTCTGTGTTACTCTATATCTACATGTACCTGAAACTGAAAAGGATGTTAAAACGTGATATGCATGATGTACACTGTACACACCCAGTACCGGTTTCTGAGCAAAGAAAAATACCACACATTGGGCAGATTGCGAACATGAGTAGGTGTACACGGATGTACTTTCCTTTGGCGACACACACACACAAGGCCACGTATACAATGTACACATGTACCTGTGCTGGCTTGCAATCAATTGTCCACGGTTTCATATTTGTTGCCTGTTTTCAAACAGGATTTTGAAACTACATGTACCATAGTGCAGTAGGTGGAGGTCCACACAGCTCTGTTGACAAATTGCCATGGTGAGAGCTAACAATGACCAGCACCCCAACCACTGGCAGCATAGGCTGTGTCCTTGTTTGTTGATTGGGGGCACCCTTGTTGTGAACATACACATATAATTCAGTGTGATTGAGGTATATCTATTTATCTAATTAACAAAGAAAACTGCAAAAATGTCGCAAACTGTTTACTGACTACAATGACCAAATTGAAAATATCAAAAAGTAGGAGGGGCCCGAGTCCCGTTTCGATCCCAGAAGGACCTTTCACAGAAGGTGGAATGACAAGGACAAAAACATTGCTAGAGCTCCACTTTCTATTTGTAAAAATTATTGAGTTGTTTCCTCTTTCCTGCTAAAAGCTCAATAAAGATTTGTACATGCAGGAGCATATAAACTTGCAAAAGCCATTCATTATTATGAGGGTTACAGTTACTGCAACTAAAGTAAACCATGCTACAACCATTACCCAACTAATGCCTGAGCTCAACAATCCTTCAGGATAAGTTAAAACAAAAAAAGTAACATGGCCTAATAGGCTTTAAATAACAAATAAAACAATAAATTAAAAAAGGGCAGCTAGTGAAAGTACCACGAAGGAGGAAATGTGTCTCTTGAGTGACATTGGGAAAGGTCATAACTGAAGAAGCAGTGAGAAAGAGGATTGTGGAGTTTTTTTAAAACATCACAGAAGAAGACAGACAACCAGATAAAAAATACAACCCCACCAAAAGGGCAAAGAAAACAGAATTTGCTTCCATGGCTGAATCACAATTAGCTTGGACCAAGCCGAACTATCACATCCTGCCTCGATGTATCTTCTGATGTGGAAATTAACAAGGATGAGAAATGCTGCATACCGCCCTACCGTATTTCACCTCTATGGTTTACTTGAAGATCCAAATTCAAAAAAAGTTAAAAGATATCTTTCAGTAAAAAAAACTAATGAACCTCTTCTTTTTTTAAAGAAAATGATTCTTAATTTGAATTATTCATTATGATGATTAAATTTATTTCCTTATTATTATGAGGACAGTTTTGATGATTTGGAAAAGGATGGCAAAGTGAAGGGAAATGAGTTGACAGGTAACAACAAGTCAATCCAACATCCCCATCTCAAAGTGGCTCAGGGCAATGGGACAAAATTAATGCAAACCAATAAGTTTTCAGCATAAATTATGAATGTTTTGAGGAAAGTATTACTATTACTATTAGAAGCAGTGTCGGAAAAAAAACCCCGAAAGATGAACAAAAAAGGAAGAATTTTACAGTGCCACACAGCATTTGAGTTATTTAAAGAATTTATTTTGCGTTTGGCTGCACTGGGACACCTACTAAACACCACCGACGAAAATAGGTCACGATGCTTACTGCGCGGTGCGCCGTGGACGTCAACAAAACCGGGTAATCTTACGGAAGTGACAGGCTTGATCAACAATCTCCATGATTATTCTAATAAAAGTAATAGTCTGTGGTGTGGAAAAAGTGACTGAGACCTCTTTAGTTTTAGTGTGATACACTGTACTTTCGTTCACATTGGTCAGCTTGAAGAAAAGGCCTTATATCGTCGAAAACCGGTAACTGGAGGATACTGTACATTGTTATAGTAAAGTACATGTACATTGTACATCGTGTGTACATTGGCCCTACAATCTGTGTACATTGTACATCCCGTCATTCCCGGACCAAAACAAAACAATGACCCAGACTGAGATGTAGAGTTAGAGTAGGCTTACGTGGTAGAGCAAGGAACTCTATGGTTAAACCATGGGTTGAACCTTCATGCCACTGTCTTGTCACTTACCTGCGTGAGTTCCACCGAAGAGGATAGCTCCACAGACCGCCACGGTCAGCCAAACTTGAGAGGAAAAGGACAGCATTTTCCAGCCCTGACTTGTCACCACCACACCAGTCAGCGCAGACCTGACCATAAAATGAACGTATAATAATGTACTACATGTACTTGTGTACAGGGGATCCGGGAACCTACGGAAGCGTATAACTGCCAAGCGTTTAAAAAAAATTGGCTGAACGATGGTGATAGTACGTGTACGAAATAAAACCATTGATTAAACCTACCGCTTGGCAGTTCAACGCTTCCGTAGTTCCCCTTCCGAGTTTTTATTATAACTCTATGGTATGCATAAAGTTATAGCTGTATGTAAACATTAATCGTCTAGGAAAATAAGTGTTTGACGAATCGGTCTATTGGTCAAAAAAGAAAAAGTGATCTAAAAACAAAAATAAAATGGCAAACAAGATTATTAGCCTGACGTTTCTCCTGAGAAAGGTCCTGCTTGGAGGATCGAAATGTCAAAATTGCATAAAATTTTGGCAAAATTAAAACAAGATAAAACAATTAAGCCCCCTCCCCCCAAAAAACCCTCACAATTTCCTGCTCCGAAATACCTCTGTTCTTGTGTATATTTTGGAAAGTAAACCCTCGTTAACATTCAGTGACACCTGTTGTACTAATATTTATACGAGATTTGTCAAGTCGATGGACAAACATTTTTAAACGGTCACATTACTGACTTTGATTATGCTTAATGCAGTATTTCTTACGAAAGCTAATGAACATCTTTCGAAAATTAAGGAGGAAAAAAAGGATGAACAAAAAGATCTTTTCAGCTTATGGGTATCGGTTTGAATATTTTATTGCTCTGGTGCACATTCAAGGTGGTAGTATACAAAATATATAGGATAGTAATGAAATAAATAAAACCACCACCATTTTACAAAAAGTAATAGAATGCATGTATATAAAGAATGAATACCATAATACCTCATGCATACAACAAGTTTTTTCAGTTTCAGAATACCAAAATACACAAATTGCACTTGTGAGTCATGCTTAGATATTTCTCACATTTTAAGTATAAAATAGATGCCTTTTTGGTTGAGGGGAGCCAACATTTCACAAGTACATTGTCTTTAGTTCCATATTCTCATCGCATGAAGTATCTAAATCAAACATATTTGGACATTTCCAAATCTTATAGTTGATGTAGCTAGAACATATCCAACGGGTAATACACGTGTACATGTATACTGCAGATGACATCCTTCAAACTAAATCCCTCATACAGAATTGACAAACATCCACCAAAACTGACAATAGAAAACGGTTCTTTGACCGCAGGAAATTCAGGAAATACAGCTGAAGAAAGCGATTCAGATTTACATTAACTTTACAACACTACTTCACAATCAAGTTTACAAATCCAATTTTGAGCATGTTTTAAATTAATGAATACAGAGGACTATTTAAAATGTTATCAGACCTTACCTCCTATCTAATCCCCCCCCCACACCAGCCATGAACACACCAAAATAAAACCAGACATAGAGAACAAACCTCAATAGGTCAAAGGTTTCGTACACCATTCCAACCTTCTAACTGAAACCAAATACATGTAAGTCCCACAACAACCTGTCCTGGTGAATTTCAGTTGACACGTTAGAATGGCACGCCCCAACGATATGTAACTGGCTCTGCAAAAAAGCCCCTTAAGTCGAAAAAAAAAAACCACCCCAAAATTATTTTAAATCATTCCCACAGTCATGAAGAGCATGAAATAATTACCGGTAAGCTTTATTTTGATGCAGGTTTGAACTCTGTAGCAAGTTCCATTCCTGAGATATGTCCAAATTTATGTAGTGATCTGTCACCAAAAATGAAATGCCTAATCACTGCTTATGGAGCAATGACTATTTAAACATTTTGCAGCATGACGTTTCGATCCTAGCAGGACCTTTGACTTTGTTTGCCTTTGAGAAAGGTCCTGCTAGGATGGAAACGTCACTACGTCAGGCCCTCTATTTTTTGAGTATCAAGTATTGCGGGTCATTTTCGTCAGAGAACAGTTTGCAACAGTTTTTGTATTAACTTCATTTTACTGGCAGTTAAAAGTGGCAAGTTAAAGTTCACAAAATGCTATATTTTTTCGTCTTTATTGACGGAAATTCACGGTTCCTCAAACTGACTTATGAAAGAATGGACATCAACCGTATCAAAATGTCAAAAAACAAGAAATCGAAATTTGTAAGAAAAGCACCCCTATCATGCCTATTGGGTGGAATAGCAATATTACGCACAAAGGCATGGTGCGCCTTAAGGGCCTTTTCATGCAGAGCAAGTCACATCAATTGACTCAGACCATTTTTTTTCTATAATTGGCAATACTGTACATGTATATTAATGGATTAAAAAAAAAAACCAGTCTTGTTCTTGCATATGCATAGTCGTTATTCTTTGCATCCCAACATTTGTACCTCCCGTTTTTCCATTTCCAATTGCCAAAACTTTATTAAAAGCAACAACAACAATTTTTAGTGGAGTTTAAAGTCCAAAGTCTGAAGTTGAATGTGCCAGGTAGGCATCAGTTTAGTTTCGTTATGGAACACCACCCCTTTGGGTACTTTCGGCCAATTTTGTTGCCGTCTCAAAGACCCTCCACAAATCCCTGGATCAGACTCCGGCCTCAGCTTAGATCTCCTGCCACGCATGAAAACTGAAAGAACAAGCTGTGGTTTATTTGCTGAATTTGGAAAGGATTGCCGGTCCTGTTCATCAGTACAGTAGAAGCCCCCGAGAATCTGTGGTCGAAAAGATGGTTCTTTGATGCCACACGTGACAGTGATACGGGAGAGAGAAATTTGACCCAAAACCCTGCAGTCTCTTCATTCCAAGCTGAGCCTCATTAAATGACGTGGCATGCAACCACTCATCCATTCTGCCCAAATAGCTGGCCTATCAGGAGTTGTTATCCAAGAGCGGTGCCAAATTACACGTGGCTATACATGTATATCACTAAAGAGTCTAGACTGGTGTTCAGAATACGCTTTAACTCTTCTTACAGTGAATGGACTGTGTGCCTCGATGGGTTTTATTTTTAAAATTAAGTGAACCTGACGTTTCGATTCTAGCAGGACCTAGCAGGACCTTTCTCAAAGCCTTTCCCAAAGGCCCACTAAATTTTAAGATTTGCATTATGGTAATTTTTAGTAAGTCAGCAGTTTGCAACATTTTTGGTATATCACTTGGGTTTTATTTTTGGGTAAAGGGGCAAAGAGGGACTGTCGTTTCTGTTGCTAGGGGTAGCGTGATATACCGGCATCCCCCGCCGCACCCGCATCATCATCGTCACCGAAGTCTCCAAACGGGTTTTTCGAGTCCTCCTGCAGGTAGGCGTCGATGTCAACGCCGGGGGGCGCCCTCTCGAGGTCGGCCGACGCCGATTCCGTCTCTCTTTTCTGTGTGCTCTGGCCCGTGTCGAAGCGCGTGTACTTACTGGCAGGCTGGGAGGCGATGGGCTGGGAATCCGGCTCGCTGGCGGCATGTCGCAACGCCTCTTCCTGGTAGGTGCGGAGAATGTACAGGACAGCAAGGAGGTCCAGATCGACACCTAACCGTACGGATGGAGGGAGAACAGGGAGGAAGAGAGGAGAGAGAGGCAGAGAGGAGGAAGAGGGAGAGAGGGGGATAGAAAAAGTGGAATGTGGAGAGAGGTAGAGGGAGAGAGGCAGAGAGGAGGAAGAGGGAGAGAGGGGGATACAAAGGGTGGAATGTGGAGAGAGGTAGAGGGAGAGAGGCAGAGAGGAGGAAGAGGGAGAGAGGGGGATAGAAAGGGTGGAATGTGGAGAGAGGTAGAGGGAGAGGGGCAGAGAGGAGGAAGAGGGAGAGAGGGGGATAGAAAGGGTGGAATGTGGAGAGAGGCAGAGAGGAGGAAGAGGGGAAGAAGGAGAGAGGGATAGAAAGAGGAAGAGAGAGAGAGAAGAGGGATGGAGGAAGAGAGCGAGAGAGAAAAGAGAGTAAAAGAGGGAGAGGGGTCAAGATAAAGAGATCAAGTGAGTGAGGAGAGAGAGAAAATACTGACATGATTTTTTGTTAAATTTAGTTAATCACATTTGTCCAAATACTGTAGTAACAGCTAAGCAACCACATAATCAAATCACATTAAGTGCCATATGACATGTATAAAGGGTGCATGGGTGACATTGATGAAACTTTCAACCAGTGTTCTGTGACAATGTACGAGACAGGGGGCATAAAGTGCAAGGGACTTATTAAAATAATGACTGTGGCTTTTGCTTTGGCTTTGCCTGTATAATATCTGCATTCACAAACTACTGGCTTCGAAATATAGGCGCCATTTTTAATAGAATGAAGGCTTTAACTTAAGATGAGAACCCCACAAACTGTGTGCCAGCTATTGGAGAATTGGGGATACAGGTCAAGCCAGCAGGCTCTCACTTAAGGCCCCTACACAACACTGGTAAGATCAAAAAACAGAAATGTTCACAGATTTACATGAAACTTATACAGTTTGAAGATGGTTATAGTATAGTACAAACCTCACACTGAAAAATGTCTGCCTAAAATGTTGTGTTTTGGGAGAAAAGAGTAAAAGAAATCGTTTACGTCTCACCGAGATCTAAACTTTTTTTCGGAACAGTGCGGTGTTGATGTTTAATGCTGCATTTTTGCGAAACAACTGACGCGGTTTTAACGATTTTCTCGAGACTCGGTTGACGGATTGAGTTAAAATTTTCACAGGTGTGCTATTTCATGCATATGTTGGATCAGACAACGTATGGATGTTATTCTTTGACCTCGACCAATGTTGTGTAGGGGCTTTAACATGTCGCTTATGGGAATTTGCAAACAGCTCAAATGTGACATACTGCAAGCCCAATACTCAGTGTATAGTACCTGTACATATATACAGTGTATGTACAGTGTAATATACAGTAAGGTATCTTGTGTCAGTATGGGGAAAGGCAGAAAAATATATCCAGTGTCATTGCCTTACACGCGATAGACAGTTCTCTCCAAGATGAGCATGACTTTTGACCTCAGTGCCCCCCTCCTCCGATCCACTTACAGTGGGCCTATCAGGAGTCATCATCACCTGTCATCAGCAGTCAAGAGTGGTGCAAATTCCCAGGTGGCTACACGTGTATACAAGGACAGCAGTACAGTCCAGAGGAGTGCTATGAATATGCCCTAACTCTTCTGAATAGACTGCATAAAAAGAACCTCTATTGACTGAATCGGCTAGGGCTTCAGTTTACACACGAGTCTATGGAAGTCACGGGTTAGCAGCTACAGACAATAGTCTATTGACTGAATCGGCTAGGGCTTCAGTTTACAAACGAGTCTATGGAAGTCACGGGTTAGCAGCTACTGACAAATGAGTGACAATAGTCTATTGACTGAATCGGCTAGGGCTTCAGGTTACACACGAGTCTATGGAAGTCACGGGTTAGCAGCTACTGACAATAGTCTATTGCCTGAATCGGCTAGGGCTTCAGTTTACACACAAGTCTATGGAAGTCACGGGTTAGCAGCTGACAATAGTCTATTGACTGAATCGGCTAGGGCTTCAGTTTACACACAAGTCTATGGAAGTCACGGGTTAGCAGCTGACAATAGTCTATTGACTGAATCGGCTAGGGCTTCAGTATACAAGTCACGGGTCAGCAGCTAGCTAAAAACAATATAGTCTACAGAAGCCTAATAGTTAGCTAGTGGCTGCAATCCAAACCCGAAGACATGCATTTGTTTTTCCCCAGCCCATAACAATAAAATCTCACACAAATTATTACACATAGGGCCTATTGAATTGCAACAGCTGCATAGAACAGATGGCAGATTTCATGCATGGCTTGGTTTTATTGGTAGGAATTTGGAAATGAATTCAGTCCAGATAGAATAAATAGCAGAGGTGCAGGCTTTCATTATATTATAATCTAATAATTTTACCAACCTAATGGAATACTTTGGAAATAGGTTCAATCTACATTCTCCAATAAACCTTTTTGACGTTCGCAAAGCATCATGGGTATAGATGACAAACTAGCCGTCTTTTTATCGCACAACTCTAAGGGAAAGCACTTAAGTTCGTGATTTGTTTATTTTTTTTCCTCCAAAAAATAGATGGAGTTCAGATATGAAACTCACACAGAACGTTCGTCTAGATACCAGCAACAAAATATATTTTTGGTCGGAACCTTGAGTGGGTAGTTTCGGAGAAATTAGTGGGGATTCAGTTGGTGACTGGATGGCAACGCGGTG
This sequence comes from Luidia sarsii, assembly GCA_949987565.1. NCBI lineage: Eukaryota > Metazoa > Echinodermata > Asteroidea > Paxillosida > Luidiidae > Luidia > Luidia sarsii. The sequence goes on from OX465118.1 coordinate 9,042,092, forward strand.
ACTGCATACAGCTAGCGGCGTGCTGTGTATGCATGCGCGCAGCTGCATGCGCGAACCGCACTTGCTATCCAGTCACCAAGGGAATTTTCACTGATTTCTCCGAAACTATCCACTGAACTTTTCAACAAAAAATATATAGTGTTACTTGTATCTTGACAAAAATTATGTGTGTTTCATTTCTGAACTCTTTTCTCTTAAAGTTAAAAAAAACCACCAAAACACGAATCTAAGTGCTTTCCCATAGAGTTGTGCGATAAAAAGACGGCGAGTTTGTCATCTATACCCATGATGCTTTGCGAACGTCGAAAAGGTTTATTACTATTTCATAAGAGTAAATATCGGTAACAAATTAAAAATCATGTACAGGTACAGTGTACATGTGAATGTACAGATCATCTATTGGTATTTCGAACATTAGTTCAGACACAATAAACAGAGCTCACTAAAACCTTAAGTTTCTCAAGCCACTTTTTTTAACTTGGAAGACACAATTATATAATCACATCTTTGCTGCACAGTACAGTTTCTTTTGGGGATGACCAAGATGGAACGCACATGAATACTACTGGCTTGATCCAAAACCAGCATTGAACGTTGGGTTTGACACTTAAGTCGTCAAAATCCCCGATCCCTCCCTTTCCAGGTAGTACAAATGTACACATTTGTATGAATCAACAAAGAAAATCCCCATAAATTAATTTTTTCACAAGTTAGAGAGCCTGACGTTTCGATCCTAGCAGGACCTTTCTCAAAGATTTTGCCCTTACCTTCACCTTTCTCGAGGTCATGCTAGGATCGAAACGTCAGGCCCTCTCACTTTTGAGATTCATGTACAGTACTGCAGGTCATTGTAGTCGGTGAGCAATTTGCAACAGTTTTCTTTTTCTGTTTTCTTGAAATCTTTGTCAACTCACTCTTACCCCTAATCAACCGACCCCTACTCCATTCGACCTAAAGAGACCCATCATCCCTACCCCTAATCTATCCATATCCCGCCGAATAGGCCAATGTACATGTATACGTAACAGTTTTTTGTATTTACCTGGTACTTCAAATTATTCTTCGCTAGAAGTGAGAAAGAAGTGGGTGTGGTGTGAATAGTCGGTGGGATAATAAATTTCCGGGGGGAAAGAAATTCCCGGGCAATAGACCCGTCTTCGATGACGTCACGGTTTTGTTTATCGGCCATCTTGGATTACACACATGAGCACGTCACTGCCGTTACTAAGTCAGCTGTGCATACAAACAACTCCACATGCACGGCGGCAAGTTTTGAACTTGTCGTATTTGTACTACTATTGCTACTTTTTTACTAGTATTAATTACTAGTTGTGCCATGGAGGAATCTCTTTTTTTCCCTCCGTGGTTGTACCATGGATTGGAGGTACTTGTCTTGTTGAAAGATGATTAACTTTTGTGCTGTCCTTGGCTGTGGAAGCAGGGGGATCTTGATAAGAAATCTTTTTATCGTTTACCCGCTGTACTGACAAGAGAAAGTGACGCAACTCGTACACTTTCGCTAAAAAGATGGACGAAATGGTTGTCGGGGGTTAAGTGTGTACGGATCTATTCCATCAATAAAGCCGAGAATGTCGAGAGAACTGTAATAAGCCGACCGTGCAGCATTCAAATTCGCCATGATGACTAACGTAACATTAAAACGAACACAAACGTGCGAGCGAAAGCGTATGTGTGTACTCCAAGATGGCGTATCTCGCTGTTTCTAGTAGCAACGTGACGTCAGTAAGAAGGGTCTATAGCTGTGTATTGTAACAAGGCTTCTGCCAGAGTTGATGGCCGGTCCCTGCACTTCTAGGTCTGAGGTGGGTCACTGGGCCATTAACTGATGGCAAGATCATGGCCTCCTTCCGATCAAGGAGCGAGTTCAAGTTGTCGGCATTTTACAAAACTGACAAATCATTTTTCGAAATGTAACAATGGCACGACAAACAATTTAGTATCACTTTAATGTCGTACCGCAAGAACACTTGGAGGAAAGTTTAGAAAAAAAATGTCACTTTCAAAGTGGTCACCAAACGGCAGTAGCCAAATTACAGTACGTACATGTACATGTTACTTGATGTTAGCGATGAATTGTTGTTTGCATCTGAATAAAAACAGGGCTGTGATCTCTGGAGATGTACAGCAGATCAGCAGTCAATATCTCAATGCTTCTGACTGGCGCCCCTACCCTGGGCATGCTTGGAAAAGATAGTTTGCCTTTTTAGGAAGGCCACCGCATGAGGGCCCCACAGCTCAGGCGGATGAGAGTTAATCCAGATGTCTCGGGTTCAAGTGCCAGTCCAAACAGATGATATATTCACACCGTTTCAAAGATTTCCAGTTTACTTCCAACTCAAAGTGCTATTTCTAACCCTAACGCTTTGCACCTCCCGCACAAGACACACACTGAATACCGCAATTTACCACAGTGCCCACAGGGGTGTAGGCTCATATACCACAGGACACCACAAAAACCATGCTGTGGATTGTCCTGGTGCATGGCCCTTATCCTCCCACAGGAAAAAAACATGTGTGGACGGATTTGCCAATTCATGAAAAAGCCAGAGACTTTAAAAGAGTCCACAGGGGCTCAGGGCTTAGATGTTAGTGGAGAGAGGCTGGTATTTGTCTCGCTCTATCTCCCTCTGCTCTTTGGTCTGGCCTTTGCAGGGTCTGCAGGCAAGCAACGCGCACAGCACGGCATGCAGGTCTAACAGACAACCTAGAGTGGAAGTGAGCAAGAGAGAGGGTGGCATGGAGGGTGAAGGACAGGGTGAGGGAGGGGGGGGCAGTGAGGGGACACGAGTTAGTTCACCACGACCAAGACTTCCTAGAGGTGTTCAAAATGAGGATTAGTCAATGGCACTGAACAGATTGGGAACATTCACATCTAAGTCCAATGGACTGGGATCAAAACATCCACTAGACAGAGGCCGGAGACTTGCGAATTCAGAAAATGACCCAGTGCAGTGCGCGAGAAAACAGATGCCAATTTCAAAGAGCTGCTTAAGAACTAAATATCTGCTTTTAAGCTCGAAAAGTCATGACTCACAGAATCAGTCTGCCAATCCTCAACTGATCACTTTGTTTTTCCCACGCTGAGTAAAGAAGAGCAGAACACAGTACAAGTTCAAAGCAACTGACATCGCATTGCAACATGGTTTGTGATCCTGTTTAGACTTTTTCATGCTGAGCTTAAGCGGCTCTATGAAGTTGGGGCCCAGAGGGGAAAGGCTATGTTGTCTGCCTACATACCGGCCAGTATGGGCCAGAGGTGTTTGTGGTCCAGGTAGCAGATGACCGACAGTGCGATGTAGATGGCACTCCGCTTCCAGTTGTCCAGCCACGAGATGATCGTCCACGTTTTACCGCAACAGCTGTCCGGACTGCAAAGAGTGAATGAATGGTAAACATCTTCTTCTCTCAAATAAACTACTTGGCAAAGGGCACTGAAGTTGTGCTGATGCTTGTTTAATCTTTATTAATTTACTTGATTTGCTTCTGAATGGCACCCCCATCCCAACAAAGACTACATTAGTTGACTATTTGGAAAGGCCACCATCTACTGTAAGGGCTGGATAGCTCAGATGGTAAGAGCCCTGGTACGCAAAACCTGACGTCTCAGGTTCAAATCCCGGTCCACTCAATGTTTTCTTTGCCATTTTTTTCAATTTGTTCAAAAGTTCCCCATCAGTTTTCCTGAAATTGTTCATTTTCCTATTATGGTGTACTGTTAACTTGGTATTGTACTCAGGCATGGACTCTGATTTAGGTACCGGTAGTCTGGTACTCAAACTCAGGCCTGTACTCAGCCTTGAGTACTCATACTCAGTGCCCAGGACGTAGACACAACATCACCAATGCACATGGACTCAGCCCAGACTCGGCCCCTTAAAGGCAGTCGGGTGTACACTCGGTGCTCGAATTTGGCGACTCTACTCCTAAGCTGGCTGCCGTAGCCATGGCCAAAACAAAGATACATGTGCATTGAACAGTAGGCCTACCATACTCAGGACTCATGACTTGCAATACTTCCAAATGGATTTGCTTCCTTAACCCTAACCCCCTACCAATTGTTTGTAGGATATAACCTGAATCCTGCAAAATCCTGCTATCCTACCTTGTTCAAAGCTCCATGTGACCTGAATCCTGCCAAATCCTGCAGTACTGGCTACTGTGGACCATTGCCTGAATCCTGCCAAATCCTGCACTGAGTTTATGGAGTTTTAGTCCACATTCTAAACAAAGACTTTTTTCAGCTTAGAACAATGGGCCCTTTTTCGAACGGATAATCTCTTGACAAAAGCCACAACGTCGTCCGAATTGTTACCAGCATCCTGCATTTTCCTACTGACAAAATCACCTCATGCCCTCAATCCTGCACATTCCTACAGTGTGTCAACTCTCATGTGCCCTCAATCCTGCTAAATCCTTCTCCAGCACTTTGATAGTAGTAGCCTGTATCCTGCACAATCCTGCAATGTGTCAACTCTCATGTGCCCTGAATCCTGCAGAATCCTGCAATGTGTCAACTCTCATGTGCCCTGAATCCTGCAGAATCCTGCTGAAGGCAAATAGGATTCCGCAGGATTTGGGAAGGTTAGGGTGAAAGAGTGCAGTAAGCTCTAGATACTTACGAGCAGCATTTCTCAAAGCAGGGCTCAAAGAAGAAAATCACCTCCAGAATCGTGATGATCGATGCCACAACGCTGAAATTATTTTGAAAAAGAAAAAAAGAAGAAGAAGAGGTAATCATTATTTCACCAAGACAAAAGACATGCTAACATGGCACAATTTCATTTGGGCAAATTTTGGGCCAAGTTCTGTGAATTTTTCTAGTACCACACCAAAGTCAGCCGGGGGTTGACAGATTTGGCCAATGAGTTCCCGACTGATTTGTCTGTGGGTATGACAAAGGGATTTTGCACGACTACAAAAAAGTTCAGTCTAGTCAACTGGTCTAGACAACAGGCTCTAGACAGCCGGTCCAGTGCGGTCACACTGCACTAGACTGACACAGTGAAAGCAGCCAGTAGACACTACACAGGTCTAGTGGATATTTCGATCCCCGGTTATGCTTTCTCAAAGGCAGAGAAAATGGTTTGAGCTACACGCAGGACCTGGCAAAAGTACCTCTTATAATTATACTCCATTTGTTTTTAAACCACTTTTTATACTTTGTTTGCTATAATTAAAACGTCAGAACTGCTTTGAAAAGGAACACGGTACAAGGGCAGCAGTTACTGACATAGCTGCCTGGGACCCAAACGGCTGGATCGCAGACTTCTTTCACTTGTACTTGTAGTAAACTAGAAGTTCTACAAAGTACAAGTTCTACGGCTCAAGCAAAACAGTTGGTACACTTACACAAAATAGATGCCATACAAGTCACTGGTTTGTAACGAAGTGATTGCAACTGCCCAGAAAGCTGCACAAAGCAAACAGAACAAAAAATCAAACAAAATACATGTAACACAAGCCATGCAGGTCACTCATCACAGGGTGGGGGTAGTCTGAGTTACTTGGACCATACAATCACCTTTTTTTTTTAATTTGGAGGGGTCGGGTGATTGTAAGCTCCAATAAGTTACTCGGACTAGGATGGGGGGGGGGAGGGTAGTTACGGTAACCGTAACCATCATCCTCATTCGGGATGATGAGTGTTACGGTTACCGCAACTACATGTAGCTACGTGGGGGGGGGGGGGAAACAAAATATACAAAAAAATAGATGAACATGCAAATTTATGCAAGTTTGATTTCAAGTGTTACTACACTTGTTACCAATTTTAAACTGTACAGTGTTACTGTTAGTGTTACTGTTACTGTTAGTGTACATGTAGTTGCGGAAATCTCAACCCTCATCCTCCCACAGGTCGGAGACCTGAGGGAGGAAGAGGGTTATGGTTACCGCAACCCATGCCGCTGTTAGTGTTACTCAGTGTTAGTGTTACCGTTACTGTGTTAGGTTACTGTTAGGTTAGTGTTACGTGTAGGCCTACATGATTGATACATCATGATCATGCATTTGATTTGGACAAATCATGGACAAAATAATATAGACTAAAGTAAAGAGCCGTAGGGAGAAAAGTAAACAGATTGTTGAGCCTTGAGCCTGAGGATTTTGGATCCCATGTAATACTGGATTACCGGATCCATAGCTCCATGCTGGATCCAACTTCCAAGGGTCTTTTTTAGGACAAAACACGACTTAAAGTTAAAACAAGAGCACGCCTATGTAGTACGTGTACGTGTACATAATTATGTACAGTGTGTAGCAACTTGGCCTCCATATTTTACGCATTGATTTAGTACGGTAAGTCGTTAGGTCGAAATGTTAATTCGAGCACGATTCCAGTTCGAGCCAATCAATAAAACGGTCAATTTTGCAAACCTGCGGCAGTTCCCATGCCCCATATCCGGACAATCGGCGTGTAGTACTTCCACAGGAACTCGCAGTACGGGTTCTTACAGCATTCACAAGCCATCCTGGACCGGTGACGACCGAAATATTTGCACCCTTTTTCTTGAAAATGGGAGCGGTCTTATACTTAGTTATAGAACGTATTATCGCGTATACAGACTTACACTACAGTACACAACATAGGCCTATTGTTTGTGTGGTCGTAATGCTGGAGACGCTAGACGTAATATCAGCCGTTAAAGTGGAGTTCTGAATTATTAATGTGCAATGGGGACTGGGCGGGGTGGGTGGGCGTGGTCATTAGTGGATGGGGGTTTTCGCAGCTGATACGAGGCAGGGTCCAGAAACATGCAGAAACGTACAGAGCATAGAAAGAGTGAATACATAATAATTTATTATTATTGATTATAATAATTAATAGTCAGTATATAGGGCCTATAATCGCGCTGTCTCAGCAGTGGAGCGCTGGGGCGCCACAGCTAGTTGATGTACTGTACGTACGGTACTTCATTTCTCTCAGTGCATCTCTCAGTGCATCTCGCATGGTATACCGTGTAGTGGCTAGTCTCACGCCTGGCCACTCCACCTGGCGGGATGATGTCCTCCCATCTCGAGTATCTTTTCTTTTTCTGTCTTCCCTCTCTTCCCTCCTTGTGTTTGACTGGATACATGTATTATGTAGCCCTCGATCATGCCTTTGTTATTAAGGGTGTCTTTGTTAATAAAAAAAAAGTCTTGACTGGATACATGTATTATGTAGCCCTCATGCCTTTGTTCAAGTTATTAAGGGTGTCTTTGTTAATAAAAAAAAAATCAAATCTCAAAATTTAGTGGGCCTGACGTTTCGATCCTAGCAGGACCTTTCTCAAAGGCAGAGTGACAAGAACAAAACAGATACATGTATACAAAGGAATGGGGAACAGATGAATAGGACACGGATGAGAAACAAAGGACAAAGAGTAAAACTGTCGAACATTCGATTAGTCGAACATTCGATAAGTCGAACATTCGATAAGTCGAACATTCGATAAGTCGAACATTCGATAAGTCGAACATTCGATAAGTCGAACATTCGATAAGTCGAACATTCAATTAGTCGAACATTCGATAAGTCGAACATTCGATAAGTCGAACATTCAATTAGTCGAACATTCGATAAGTCGAACATTTGATAAGTCAAACATTCGATAAGTCGAACATTCGATAAGTCGAACATTCGATAAGTCGAACATTCGATTACTCGAAAAGTCGAACATTCGAGAAGTCGAACATTAGGTAGGGATTAGTGAGAAGAGGGGGAAAGATCAAAGAGAGAAGTGTGAAGAAGAGAACACAAAAGAAGGATTATCAGAAAGCTGCATAGTGTTAGTCATTACCCTCCTGGATGTTGAGACCATGTGGTTGAATAGTCCGAAGACGCTTCATCCACAATTTCTCACGGCTTAGACGGACAGCATTACTATACGGTTTCCAAGGAAAACAAATCAAGTGTGGAACACGAACACGTTTACTGAACCGTTACTGAATTTATGGCGGTCATAAACCATGAATCCAGTCTAAATTGTGACTTTGGACGGTTTCATTTAATTTGTAAGCATCTGCTTACAAATTAAATGCTTACAATATAAAGTTGGCAAGTGTTTTTTCGTAAGCACTGTCTAGTAAAAGAATAGATTTTAACCAACTTTGAAAATCAATGATTTGGGGTTCATTTTTCAGAGATGTATTCCAAACCAACAACCATTTTGTCCCTATATTCTTTACATGTATATATCCATTATAACAGCATTCTACCAATTTTTCAACATTAATTGACCTTCACGAATGTGTCAGTCTTATACTTATACTCTCCTGTATTCACCTGATTAACGTTGCCTTTCACCGTTTTGCAGGTTGAACAAAAGTTTAATATTAATTGATTGATCGATTGATTGATAGATTAATTGATCAGTTGGTTGGTTGATAGATGATTAAAATATTGCAAATTCAGGGAGGTCCGCAGTACATGATAGGGAGGACTTCCACATCAAAAGAGTAAGCACAACCAAAAAATATGATTATTTTTTCTATTTTCACATCTCAGGCAAATTAAATATTGGATCTCATGATTCACTCTCAACAAAGCACTGTACGCAGTCACAGCAAAACAGTGGAATAATAAATATCACATACGGGTACATAAAACTGCTCTCATTTTGATCAAAGGTACAAGGTATCTTGATATGTACAAATTATCTTAAAGATATCTTTGGCATCATATCTTATTAAAATATTCATCCATGGTAGGGTGTGTTGGAGTGGGTTGTGGTGGGGTAGGGTGGTTTGGGGTATGGAAGGGTGTGGTGGGGTGGGTTGTCAGATTGTGGGGTATAATTGGTTGGGGTAGGGTTGAATGGGGTGGGATGGGGTGGGGTGGGTTTGGGGGCAAGGATGGGTAAACAAATGCCCACACAAATTCACCTCAACATCCCTTGCCACTTGCGAACAAGGAAATTTGTTTTGTCCAACTTTGTACTTTTCATGCTCAGCCTAAGCATGCATGTTTCACCAATCCGGGCCCATTTCCTCAAGCTCTTCAAACAAAAAATGCACGAGGCATGATATGTCTATGCTTGGTAAGAAGAGGTTAAAATGAGATTTGACAGGAGATGGGGAGGTTGCTAACTATCGTTGATTCAAAGAAAACCAGTTTCTTTTTGACCAACAAAACAACCCGGGCATGACGTAATTATCTCTTCGAAATAAAAAAATGGAAAATAAAATTATACAGATCGACTTGGTTGAAAATTTTAAAAACAAAAACACACAAATCTTTCAAATAAAAGACAGCACAATATCTTCTCTCTAATAAACGTAACTTTAAATTATGAAAAAAATGAAGTAATAAAATTTATATCCTGAGTTTGAGGCACCTGCTTTTGATGAAATGGGGACAGAAATACTGAACTTCTCTGCCAACATGGCATGCTAAAATGGCATGTAACACTGCCAGTACCATAATATTTCCAGTCTGTTCACTGTAGGAAGAGCTGGAGTATATTCATGACACCAGTTTGAACTGTGTACATGGTGTAGTGTTGTCTGTGTGGCCACAATTTGGCTCCACCATCTTGACTGGCAGGCGATGACCACTCCTGTTAGACCAGGGGTGGATTTCACAAAGCCTTACGATGCATCGTAACTCAACTTACGATGGATAGTTGTGATGGCCGTATGGTTTTTGTGCATCAATCATTGTCTTGCGATGGATCGTAAGTTACGATGGGTTTAGTGAAATCGACTGCTGAAGTCGATTTCACCAAACTCATCGTAAAATTGAAGAGCGATACACAGAAACCATAATGGTCTACCACAACATAGAATGGGTTATCAGTAGTAAGTTGAGTTACGCTTCTTCTTAAGGCTTTGTGAAATCCCCCACAGGTGTGGGTGGACTGGGGGAGCTCCGCACTTGGAGTGAAAGGACTGAAGCCACTGGCTTTTATCTCATACTTTTCTCTCATGTCATATGGCAATAAAGAACAATCTTTCGAATGGGAAAGTAGGTTACAACACACAAGTATACACCTGACATGAACAAGTTCAAAGTACAGTGCAGCCTTCAAGTTATATAAATATGGCATAGGTTTTTCTAATCCTATTACAATTGGATCTACGGTGAGTCTGACATTTTAGGATACCCTGAACGCAGCAGTGTCTTGCAGTTGTTCAATCTCATCAGCGCTTTCTCAAACTAGTGAAACCATCCATGCAACAGACTGCAACTAGTACTATTGGCTAGCTACTGTCTTCTCCAACATGACAACGGTAAAAATGAAGGACAGAACATGTATGATGATGTGGATCTATTTTAACAGCTGGCTAGCAAACAACTGCACATGCTCCTTCACCAAGAGCGACCTATTTTTGAAAATAGCGCTTTGAACTAGAGTAACAATGGCAAAGACTAGCTGACTACTTGGGAAGGCCACCATCTAAGGACTGGATAGCTCAGATGGAAGAGCACTGGTACATTAATCCAGAGGTCTCGGGTTCAAGTCCCCGTCCAGGCAACGCTTTCTTTGCCAATTTCTCAAATTTTCACGAGTAATATTGCACAAAAATGCATTGGCACACGTCCTTCAAGGGATAGCATGTACGTGTTCTTTAAATAGAGTGGTCTATAAGGTTCACTACAAGATGTGGTGCCGATTTCCAACTTGAGATGCGTTTTTCTGCAATCGTTACGTTCGAAAGTTATTCGACACTTTGCGAAAATACTGATGGTATGTGAAATGGCAGGGGCGTCCTTATGGACGGATCCAACTGCTGGGGAGGGATGCAGAGGGGTCAATGGGCTTTGGTTTCCTTGAGGCCTAGCGTGAGGGGTCACGGAGGTCTGCGTTGGCGCAGGGGTACTTCAGGCGGTAGTGCACCAGGTCGATGCCCACGTGGTGCCACCAGAGAAAGACGATCACCACTATCAGATGCCACCACTGGTGGCTGGAGCCGATGTAGTCCACACGGCCTGCAGCGAGGAGAGAAGTGAAAATCAGCAACACTGCAAGATTCCAAACTTCTAATGCCAAATTCATGCTAACTGATGAATCATAACCACTTCGCGCCCGGGGGGGGGGGGGGGGGGGGGTTTCAGTGCCGATGACCGCCATACTGGGGTTTTTGAACAATGCATCATTTTCAAAACTCGCTAAAACAATCGGAACAATATATTTCTATAAAATAAATCGATAAGGGTATACTATGGGTACAAGAGAGTAAAACCCGTCACAATTCGGACGTCGTGGCTTTTGTCAAGAGATTATCCTTTTGAAAAATGACCCATTGTGTGTCGTCAATGGAGCGTAACGGACTTGTGTGCGTGCGTGAGTGTACGGTACTGTCAATCCCTGACCGCAGACTCCAGCTACCACTCCAGGCAGTCAAATCTTCGAGTTGGTCGGCCACAACCGAGCGTACAGATTGCGGTGAGGAATGTGGGTGGAATTCCAATGCCTGACTGACGACCGTTGGGCTGTGTGGCATGCCAACACCACGTCTCCCGCGTGCTTTCAGCGGCAGCGCGGTATCCCTTGATCATCCACAGTAAAGGTCCCACAATTGCACAATTACTGCTGCTAATCTTGCAATTCATGTGGCAAATTGCGTCAAAAAGGGTCTTTGTACTGATTCGTATTGCTTTGTTCTAAGCTGAACAGAGTCTTTGTTTAGAATGTGGACAATAGTGGTGCCCGGATTCGGAGGGCCCCGTCGCATAGTCAAGCCAATGGAGTTGGACTTACCAGGAAAGCAGCGCTCTGGAAACTTGGTCGCATAGAAGAACAGGGCAAGGGCAGCCAGGGAGTACATCAGGACCAATTTCGGCACGAATATCTGAGAGAACGAGGGAGAGGGAGAGAGAGAAGGAGAGAGAGAGTGAGAGAGCGAGAGAGAAAGAGAGAGTGTGAGAGAGTCTGCAGGTATTGGGTCACCTACTAGTACTATCAGCTAGCTACTGTCTTCTCCAACATGTCAATGGTAAAAATGAAGGACAGAACATGTATCCGGTATGATGATGCGGATCTCTTTTAATGGCTGGCTAGCAAAGAACTGCACATGCTCCTTCACCTTAACAATATGTACAGAAACCATACGGTATGTCACAACTTCCGATTGGTTATCCATCGTAAGTCGAGTTACGAAACACTGTAAGGCTTTGTAAAATCCACCCCTGCGGTCCCTATACTAAGGTGTCACTGCAACAATGTCCCTGGGAAAATCCTGGGTTATTTACCAGGTAACGATGGACCTTTTCACACTACAGTCACTTACCCCCGTCAATTTCCCTAGGACATGCAATTACCACAGGATTTTTGTCATCCCTGCATGAAAGCAAGGGAGAAGTAAGCACGCCAACCTCTGGACAATGGGTATTAACCGAGAACTGGTGTGAATGCATGGCGGGTTTTAGGTGAACCCGCGGGGTGCAGTGTGCTGGGCCAAGACCAGCACTGCATACTGGTTTGGACACTCAGGTCATCGAAATAACTGGGAAATGACCAGTAGAGCGAATGAACAAAGCATATCCCTGCAAGAATTTTTTTTTCTTCCCACGAGTGAAGACATGGGTGTAGTATGACTCGCCGCTGGGGTTTATAAATGCCGAAGGAAATGCCTGTGTTGTGGGAACAGGCCTCTGGTGCCATACCTGGACGATCTCCTTCTCAAAGCCCCCGTGCAGGACTATCCAGTGGACACTGGGCCCGATGCCGTAGGCCACCGAGGTGCAGAAGAGCAGCAGGCGCTTGGTGGCCCACCTGGAGGTCAGGAATCGGCGGTGGAGCTGCACGACCAGCGTCGTGACCAAGAGGCAGAGCGTGATGACCATGTGGAGCGCCTTCCAGTACTGAGCCATACGATGGGCAAAGGGACAGACAAAATGACAAGAGAGCCACTATCAGAACAATGAGTGCACACGGCAAGTTCTCTCAAATTCTCTCTCTTGAAGGTTTGCATCACAGAACCAAAACGTGAAAAGTATACCATAAGACCATGAATAAAATCATAAAGTCATATAAAGTCATATGAAGTATAAAGTATAAAGTCATATGAAGTATAAAGTATAAAGTATATGATGTATAAAGTCATATAAAGTCATAGAAAATGGCTCCAAGTAGAGCCAGTAGCTCAATGTTTCAGAAAGTGTGTACTCTGTGCATCGCCGACGGGCAGAGGACACACTGTGCAAAACGTCAATTTACCGGCTCTTTTCAGAGCCATAGTCCTTCTCGAAAGAGTTGACTTACACGGCATCATCACTGACTTTCCACATGCACACGTTCTTTGAATAGTGCATGTCAGCAAATAGCATATAGCAGTCAAAGTTATATAAACAAATCTGAGTCTGCGTTCAGCTTTGAATAACGCTCTGCTGGGTCAAGGCAAAGTTTGTAAACTCGACTTTTATATCATGCAGCTCACCGGGAAGCAGAAGAAGCCGTAATAGACCGAGGGGAAGTAGCAGCCCAGCATGCCTATCGAGATGCCGGCCAGATCCAGACTGAACCAGAGCTTGGACGTCTCCTCCGAGTGGGGACGGAACAGATGATACCCAACTGAGCAGAGCATGCAAAACTGGAGGGAGAGGGAGAGGGAGAAGGAGGGGGAGAGGGAGAGGGAGAGGGAGAGGGAGAGGGAGAGGGAGAGGGAGAAGGAGAGGGAGAAGGAGAGGGAGAGGGAGAGGGAGAGGGAGAGGGAGAGGGAGAGGGAGAGAGAGAGGGAGAGGGAGAGGGAGAGGGAGAGGGAGAGGGAGAGGGAGAGGGAGAGGGAGAGGGAGAGGGAGAGGGAGAGGGAGAGGGAGAGGGAGAGGGGGAGGGAGAGGGAGAGGGAGAGGGAGAGGGAGAGGGAGAGGGAGAGGGAGAGGGAGAGGGAGAGGGAGAGGGAGAGGGAGAGGGAGAGGGAGAGGGAGAGGGAGAGGGAGAGGGAGAGGAAGGGGGAGAGGGAGAGGGAGAGGGAGAGGGAGAGGGAGAGGGAGAGGGAGAGGGAGAGGGAGGGGGAGAGGGAGAGGGAGAGGGAGAGGGAGAGGGAGAGGGAGAGGGAGAGGGAGAGGGAGAGGGAGAGGGAGAGGGAGAGGGAGAGGGAGAGGGAGAGGGAGAGGGAGAGGGAGAGGGAGAGGGAGAGGGAGAGGGAGAGGGACAAGGAGAGGGACAGGGACAGGGACAGGGACAGAGAAGGACAGGTAGAGGGATAGGGAGATGAAGAGGGAGAGGGGGAGGGACAGGGACAGGGAGAGAGAGAAAGAGAGATGGGAGGGAAAAGATAGAGAGATTCACATTATGATAGATTTACTAAAAGCTTAGTTACTAAAAGCTTTGTTTACAACTTCCACTGTCTGTCCAGTTTCTTTGTTATTTCACACCAACACTGCCCAAACATTTACAATACCACAAGTTACCAGACTTGTATTCAAGCCATACAATGTCGAGTCAGAGTCTAAGTCCGTGTCAAATTTCTCAAGTCCAAGTCATCCAGGTCCAGTCCCAAGTCATTTGTTATCGTCATGGGAAAATAAAGACTCGAGTTGGACTTGAGTCTGAGTCACGAGTCATACAAGTCTACTATGTGTTACAAGGGCTATCTAAGAAAGGAATAATGCAAGGGTATGTACCTGGAAACATGTTAAATACAGTGTGTAGACCAGGTGATCTTCCAGCGCTCCACCAAAACCCGGAATGGTGACCAAATTGTCGTACACCATCAGTGACAAGAAGATGAGGAAGCCAACCAGATGGCTCCAGACATTCACTGTCTCATTGGACCAAGAAAAGGTGCTGCAAACGCAGGGAAAGAAAAGGAGAAAAGGGAAAGGAAAGCAGAGGATTGTTACTGTATGTATAATTAAACCAAACCAAATCAAATACAACCCAGCCCAACCCAATCAAACCCAATCAAACCAACCCATCACAAGTTCACAACCTAAACCCAGCCCAACCCATCCCGAACCAATACAGCCCAACCCAACCCAGCCCAACCAAACCCAACCCACCCAACCCAACCCAACCCACCCCATCCCAGCCCAATACAGCCTAACCCACCCAAACCCAGCCCAACCCAACCCAGCCTAACCAAACCCAACCCAACCCAACCCAATCTAACCCATCCCAACACAATCTCACTAACAGAACAATTATTCAAATTTCTGTCCCTTCTTTGGTACTCAGAAGAAATGTCACATAAAATCTTCCCAGAATGAAGCCAGCTCCCACCGTCTCTTCAATTCCGTGGCAGACCCTCACCTTTGGATACACTTCCTGTAGGAGAGCTTGGTGAGGTATCCGCGCTGGATGAACGGATTGCCTTGGAGATAGTGCGGCACCTCCCCAAAGTGATTCCGGGTGAATTTTGTGGCGGCAGGATCGTTGCTCTCTCTGAGGTAGAATGGATCGACCAGTGCTGCGTCCAACGGTCGGTGCATCTTGCAATCACTCATCTATGTACGTGTAGATGGCAAGGGAGTAAAATCAGTCACACACAGAAAAAGTAGTCCTTTCCGTGGGCTTGAATTGAACAACGGCCACGACGGCCAGTGGCCGTCGTGGCCCTCTTTACTGGCCGAGGTGCCCCGCAAAAATCCCCCTCTTCACGGCCAGTTTTGGTAAGCATATGTGACCCGGCACAACGACTTGAGGAATATCCCACCAAAACACTTTTTAAGTAAACAACACCTAAAGTTAAAGTATCTTCACAATTCAATTACAAATCAATTTTCTTTTGTTTGTATTTTCGGAAATTTTAAGTATTAGACGATATTTTATTTTGATATCATTTGAAAGCTAATGGTATACTCTTTCACATCATTAGAAAACCTCAAAATCTCAAAAGTGGGGGTTATTCTTCATTATGCTGTGCCGGGTCACATATTTACACTTTAGTTTTACTTTTAGTTTTAGACTACATCATAGTACATGTATTTTATTTGGATTATTGGGGAGCGATGTCAACTCAATAAGACAGAGAAGTCAAAGGAATGTGCGATCGTGTCGACAACAAAAATTTGAGGGGTCGGGCGATAGTAGCCCGACCCCTCAAAATTGTATTGTAAGGTTACTATTTAATTATACTAAGGCCAAGGGTCCAAGTTACTCGGACTAGGACGTTTGGCAGTGGTTGCGCCCCACAACAAAACAGAAACTGAGAAAGAAAGATAGTGATCGAGGGAGAGGATGGAGGGAGGAAATCGGGCGAAAGGAAGCATGACTTTGTTTGAGCAAGTACATCAATTAAGTACATCCATGTGTCCTTACCTTAGATTTACTGGGGTTTTTTTTACTTACCGGTACGGCGGTAGTCAAGTGCATCCGTAAGACTGCGATCCCTACGATCGAGTACATGTACACCTGCACTGCTGAAACTGTTCAGAATGAGTGGGCACCAGACTACAAAATCTCCATTATTCCATGCAGGGTTGGTAGTCTGGGAATCCGACGAGGTAAAGCCTGCGTCGTCTAGTCTTCATTTCGTGTCGCTCCTATTATTGTCACGACCAAACTTCAATTCATGCGCCCCACCCACTATAGACCAAAATATTTTGTTGCATCAATCCAATTCTCATTTTCGGTTTTTTGTTTTCATTGCCAATTTAAAAACAAAAACTACTAATGTTTATTACTGGCATAGTTTATAGACCTCTATGATAACAGGTTACCCCCCCCCCAAAAAAAAAAAACCAAAAAAAAAACGCGTTTCCCGGTCAACCGAAGTAGGCATATCAAATCAATGCCGAACTTGTATAATTATTTGTCTACCGTATGTAAATCTAAAATGATATACAAAAATGTTGCAAACTGCTTACTGACTTACTGACTGCTTACTGACTAAAATTACCAAAATGCAAATCTTAAAATTTAGTGTGCCTGACGTTTCGATCCTAGCAGGACCTTTCTCAAAGGCAGAGAGAAAGGTCCTGCTAGGATCGAAACGTCAGGCCCACTACATTTTAAGGTATATAAATTTAAATATATGATTTAAATAAATACATTGTAGATTGTCTTCTAGAGCGGTTTGGGAGGGCAACGGGTCAAGTCGTCCCCGAGTCAAGTCGTCCCCGAGTCAACTCGTCCCCGAGTCAACTCGTCCCCGAGTCAACTCGTCCCCCACTTTTCAGTTGTATTTGGAAATATTGAGAAATACAGGATGTGTTCCGCTTCGTCAAGGATTTATATTTCGAAATCGTGCAGGGTGATATCAGAAAATGGTTGCGTCTTCCTTTCCGGCCGTCGGGTATGGACCTTTCCCATGAAATATGCAAATTAGACCTAGCGCATGCGCTTAACTAAATTGGTGGGCAAGCGGGCTGCCAACCAATCATAGTTTTCCACGGGCGTGCGCGCGTTCCTTCTCACTAACAGTTTGGCGTGCGGTCATTGGCTATTCAGCGTCTCCTGCGCGCGTATTTCCAAACCTGCACGCAACGCGAACTCGTTTGCCCACCAATTTATTAAAGCGCATGCGCCAGCTCTTATTTGCATATTTCATGGGAAAGGTCCATTGGGAAGGGGTTTAAAGATGGATGGACTTGACTAGGGGACGACTTGACCAACATTCTTTGAGAGGCGTTATTGCCGGCGACGATGGACAATTGTTAAACTTGACCCCAAAGCCGCGCGTTATGATAAACATTGATATGATAAACATTGGACAAAAAATGGATTTGGGTAATAAGGGAGTTCTTTCTTTATCTTTGGAATTGAGTTTTATCTTTTTTTTAATTTTTTTTTTCGGTTAACTCAAGGTAGTTTTATTTGGGCGCGGGTGATACTGCTGCTCTGTGCGCATGCGTCATTCCGTTCACCATTCTGTTACGTCGGGTCACACCATCGCATGCCTGCATTGGCAAAACCGACTATACAGCGGATTCCTTAATAAATTGAAAACAACTTGAATAAACGCTAGTCTGAGTTGTAATCTCGGCACACAGTCCGCTATTAGTTTAATGAGGTGCAATTCCGGGAATCACATAAATTAACGCATAAAATAGATGATATACAAAAATGTTGCAAACTGCTTACTGACTAAAATTTCCAAAATGCAAATCATAAAAATAATTTAGTGGGCATGACGTTTCGATCCTAGCAGGACCTTTCTCAAAGGCAGAAAGGCAGAGACCTTTGAGAAACGTCAGGCCCACTAAATTTTATGAATAAAATAGATATGAATATAGATATCAATATCAATATAAATTAATGTGAATAATATTTCCGTCACATACATGTACATGCATGTACATTCTTCTTTAGAGAGTGCCCAGAAGTGCGACCTCCTGAAGACCCCTCTCCCCGAAATGAAGTGGAATGCACGTGCAACTAGTTTTCACTGTGGTGGTGTATGAGTACTGGTGTGGTTCGCAAACGTGGACTGTTCCACTTCGAAGGGAGGTGAAGAATAAAAACCAATATTCTGTTCCATATAGGCTATATATTAAGCATATTTACATATTTATTTAATTTATTTTACATATTTTACGTCAGGCCTACTAAAATTTGACATATTTTATATACTCCCCTGTAAAATTATCGCATTAACGTTTGTTTCTCATTTCTACAAAATATACAGAATGTATGTAATTTTAAACTTAATAAGTTCGTACGCACACACATTGTGCCATCAAGCCTAAAATAAATTCAAATTAAGTTCCTTGTATACACATACGCATACATCTTTAAAGGCCCAATACAACGTTAAGAAAATCGGAAAACACATAATTGATTTCCTTCTAATTATTTTACAGTTTGTAGATGGGCATTTATAATCCTCATGTTGAAATCTTACGGTGCTGCACTTCTCGAGAAATCTTCACTCAAACATCGACAAATATTACTCACGACCGTGTAATAAACCATTTCTTAACCACTACAGAACGGTGCAAAAACCATAACGTTTTTATGCCCTTTTCTATACGTACGTACGTACCGGGGGTCCCATTCACTCCCGCAGATAATTGGGTAACTTAGGGGGCTTACACATTGACTCCCACCGGTAAATATGTACCCAGAAGGGTCCTCATCCACTCCTACGGGTCACTGGGTATCGTCGAGGGCTTACCCGTTGGGTGGGTTAGATTTTCGGGAAAACTCCCCGCCCCGTCCCCTCCCAGACTTTGGAAACTCTCCACTGCAGACTTATCCCACGGCTACCAATGACTCTATGCGTGCGTCTATTGAACAATACCTTCCTTAATGCAGATAAAGTAAACGGCAATGTTATTCTTATGATACTCGTACTTAGACCAACCAAATAAATGTGAGCACCACAGGCTCAAGGCACAGATAGGATGTAGCGAAAAATTGTCCCTTTTTCATTGCCGCTGGCACGAGGGACCAATACCGTTCCTCTTTTAGGGGCCGGGGGGGGGGGGGTGTTAACCCACAGCTTTGATCCGTATCTCAACCACGTCACTCCAGTCCCTGGGGGGGGGGAATGAAATTTTGAGAGAATTTGAAAAAATGGAACAGAATATTTTGACTGGACCAGCCAGAACTTGAACCCGAGGCCTCTGGCCTAAGGTACCGGCGTTTCTCCTGTTGCCTGGACAATCGCCCTTGTATAATGCACGATTGCCAGCCATTATTTCCCCATGGTGCATGCTTGCTGCACTCAACTTGTATTCTAATAATGGGTGCCTAGCATAAGATACATGTGGAACGTCGGCTGGTAACCATGGGCCCAATTACATAGACCCGCTCAAAGCGTGACAATCCAGCTATGTATGAAAAGAATATCCGTAGTAAACCGATTACAAACCACACTGAGATGATGGGTTTGAATTGTATTCCACTTTTCTTTGCTCTGAATTAACCAAAAGTGAGGTTTGGGTTGGCAAGGTGATCCTATAAATCGTGACATTTTGTGCCTCAGCCAATTTGCAGCTCCATATAATATGGGCCTGATTTTAGCCAGTAAGACTTTTCGTTTCTGAAGCAAATTATTGGTGCTTAATCAAGCGGGTCTATGTAATTGGCACCTAGCCGTGCTATCGGGGGGGGGGGGGCGACTCACCACTGCTTGATGACCATCGGATTATCGCTGGCATCCAGACAGGAGAGAGTGTAAGTACCCTTCGGAACAGGCGTGGACTGATCGAAGACAATCGACAGCATGATCTTCACCGTCTCCCCGCAGTACGCGTACCAGGGGCTCGTGAACGGCACCGGCAGCCCGGCCTTGAGCAGAACGTGGCCGCCTAGGAATCGCAGAAAAGAGAGGAGAACTGCATGTGACATGCCGCTCTCATTTCCTTGTTTGTGGATTTTTCTCTCCAGAGTACAAAGCGGTGGGGTCAACGGACGCAAACTTCTCCCCGAACGGTTTGCCCGAAGACGTTGGTCACGCCGGACACATTGGTAACGACATTGGTAAAAGTCAAAAGATTGCCACAATTTGTGTGTGTGTTAAACCATTCCAAAAAAGAAAATTCTGCGAAGGTTTTTTTTTTTAGCTCAAATGGAAGCCCAGTTGGGACGGGAGTCGTCTGCCTGGCGGCTAGCGATATTTTTTATTTGTACCACATAAATTATTCGCTATGGGCCCATTATGTTTGTGCACAAACAAAGCATGACGATTTGAGTCTCAGTTCACTCAGATTGTTCACGTATACGTTGTATCCGCTGTGCAGAAAGCCTAATATTGGATGTGCAGAAAGCCTATCTCTAGCTTTAAATTCAACTGGTATAGCCCCCTCCCCTCCCCCTAGTCCCCCACCCCGTAATTTGTTTGAGAACAAACATATGAGGCGATAGCGAATAATAATATTATTATGTGGTACGGAAAAAAAAATCGCTGGCGGCTAGGCTGATCCTCAGGCCACAATTAGTTTGGTCGTCGAGGGGGGTATACATACACGTAAGGCCTCTTGTCAAAAAGATCATCGGTTGGGTATCAGATGATTTGACCCGTCCGATGTCGTTTCCACCGGATAGCCATCGTGAATTGTTCACCCCATAGTCCAGTACAATCGGCTTTCTACCGGGGGGGAATTGTATCGGTCGGATGAATTTCAACCGGCACTCAACCGCTGATCTTTTTGACAAGAGACCTAACGTGCACACCGTGCACGGCCGGACGCACAAAACCCTTCTCACTTTGTTCAATAGTGGACCAGTCCCCGCCGGACGGTGTCATGCAGTTGGCCAAGTTGGCGACGACGTCTGGCTCCGGGATGACCAGGTCCAGGACCAGACTGCCGGGGCCTGTCATCGCCGAGACGGTCCAGGAGCTCTCGGTCCCGTCCCGGAGGGTGATTGCGATGCCTTCGATACGGCTGGACTGCACCAGGCATTTCACGGCCTCCGGGGTCCACGGGAAGTTGGCGGACGTCGAACAGCGTTCGGGCTCATTGTCTAGTCTGGGTGGGTGAGAACGGGGGCCATTTTTTAATTAATTCATAGAGCAGCTTCAAAGCCCCTACGCAACATTGGTAAAGATCGAAAAACGGAAATAATGTGCACAGATTTACATAAAACTTGAGAAAGGTCCTGCTTGGATCGAAACGTCAGGCACATTAAATTTTGAGATTTGCATTTTGGTAATTTTTGTCAGTAAGTAGTTTGCAACATTTTTGAATATCACTTTAAAACTTATAGTTTGAAAATGGTTATAGTAGAAACCTCGCTCTGAAACATTTCTGTCTAAAATGCTGTATTTTTGAAGAAAAGAGTAAAGAAATAGTTTACGTCTCACCCCCTATATTTAAATAGTTTTTGTAACAATGCGTTTAATGCTGTATTTTCGCGAAACAAATGAAGCGGTTTTTCACTATTTTCTCGAGACTCGGTTGGCGGACTGAGCTGAAATTTTCACAGGTGTGCTATGTCATGCACATGTTATATGGATAATATTCTTTGACCTCGACTCAAAAACATTGCCACAGTTTAACCATGAACAGTCCCAAAAAATAAATCTTGCGAAGGTTTTAGCTCAAAATAAATGGTAATCTGAGAAAGTAGAAAACAATTATATAGTGCAAGAAATAGTTTATTACTCACGAGTAATAAACTATTTGCCGTTGTTTGAGTGAAGATTTCTCGAGAAGTACAACATCCCAAACCGTAAAATGTCAACATGAGGATTCTATCATATGACCATCTACAAACTGTGTAAATTAGTAGGAAATCTGTGGACATTGATGTTTTCCGATCTTCCCAATGTTGTATTGGGCCTTTAAGCATGAAAGGTTTTCCTCAGAAGAATAAGTGGCCAGCCAAAGTTCCACAAGTCATGCTGAGCACCAACGAGTAAAGTACAACAACCATCAGGTGAAATAATGGTTGGCAATCTTGCTTAGCACATTTGCATGCATAAGCAGCTCTACTGACTGTGGAACCAGAGGCCTGGAATCAGTTACGGTAATCAGACGCTTGGTGGCGCTCTTCCACTATGGAATGGTGTTGTTTTTTTCTCACAGTGCATGCCGCACCGCAATTGAGTTTCTCAGAACCTGCGCCTTGACAACAGCACGATTCTGAACGAGTGACGGTTTTGAAGTGACTTCACGTTACCTTATCCATCCTCCTTGCAAGGCAGTCTGATTGCAATCTGCAAAAAGAAAACGGGGAAGGATATCCGTGAAACACCCCACCCCTATTTAGGACAAATGGATGGGATTAGGGTTTGAGCAATAAGGAATTGCCCTTCGGTGAGTTGGGTCTGTGCACAGATGCATTTCATTTGTGCGCAAACGAATGGACCGTGGTCTTGAGCACGAATGTATGGCCCTACTGGGTAAGAGTACACACAAAGCATGGCCAATTAGCGCGTGCATAAAGTGTGTCACCTATAGGCTCGTGCACAAGTTTATTGTCTGTAGATTTGTCTACAAATGAACGGCCCACAGCCAAGGTGTTGCTGGCCAGTCAATGTTGAATGCATCCAATTGGTAGCAACTGTCATTGATCCAACGACTTGCAATAGTCACTGCCAGCATCGGCATTCCGTTGGTCCACGGTCCTCCATCTTATACTGTGTTGCATTGTGCAGGAAGTCCAGCGCAGCTTACAGAGAGTGACGGGTCCGTGGCCTGTATCTAACACGCGCTGCATTACACAGGAAATCACAGAGTACTTACAGACAGCAATGGCTCGCACCGGTAGATCTTCACAAACAGGCTTGATGAGGTACTTGCCACTCCCATTGGAACTTGACTGGATGTAGGAATTGCAGTTGGGTAAAGCGTGCGATTCTGTGGGGGAGGGAACAAAACAGTCCACCGCTTGCGTCATTCGTTTTTGCAAAAGGGAATAACTTGAATAGAATCGCTGACTGAAAATGGACACAACTTATTTTCAGGGAGTGACAGAGTCCATGCATGTGGCCATGGTCTGATAAAGCCAGGATTCCGACACAAACTCATACCACACGGCGGCTATGCTTGGCAGACGTCAGAAATAGAGCCTCCTGCAGTCTCAGCCAAAGCCGAAGTCTCAGCCCACCCAACCAAAATTAATGACACCAATAGATGACCGACAGGACCACAGATTTCTACAGGAAACCGTTTGCCTTGATACCATCTGTACTCCACCCCCCCTGCATTAAAAGCAATGTCCTGGAGATTTACGGCAACTGAAGATGGTCAATTGCCTCTGATCGGCACTCCCACGCCAGAAAAGGAAGGCCTACAACACCTAGGCCTAAAGACTGGATACCGCAGGTGGTATAGAACGCCTGTAAGTTAAACCAAAGGCCCGATGTAACGGTCTGATCCGGTGTCAAATGGGTGGGCTGCCATATATGGGCAATCAGGTTAGCGTAAAGGGCGCCCGCATGCGCTCAGTTCACCCACCCATCTTAGCACGCCGCCTATTTCGCCTATTTCAGCAGGTTGTCGCTACGTGCGACAACCTGCGACATTCTGTGGTGGTGACGTCACCCACCCATTTTAGCACGGCCACCCACTTAAGATCGTGACACCAGGCACCATGCTCAGGACCATTACCATATATGGATAAAAACGTCATGCGCAGTGCGCGTATAGTTGTCCATTTTGAAGTTCGTTGGTTGATGTGACCAGTATAGTTGACCCGTAGTTCAACAACGCTCAGTACGGAGCCTAGTAACTAGGCCTAGAACTTGGAGTTTTACATTGGGGAAGAAATGCTACAGTTGTTTCCCCGTAATGAGGGTGCATCGATTGGCTTTATCTAATCAAAAGCAAAATATAGTTTTACAAACTGTGTTGTTCACGGATAATCATAAACAACAGTCACATGAAGGACGCCCCCAGGCGCTTGGTTCACTGACTCATCTGAGCACGCTGAGCAGCTGAGAACGTTGCTGCAACGTGCTGAGGCGAGTCAGTGACGTCACGGCTCAACTCAGCACGGGGGCCCGTCTGAGATCGTTACACCGGACCCCGAACCCGGCCATAGCCAAGTGGCTTTGCTCTGAAATTAAGTTTACTGAAAATAGAACAAATCTCCAGTCAGTCTCCTTGCCTCTGTTTCTGAGGCAAAGTTGACGTCACTAATGAGACCTGACACTCACCGTTCAGATTACAGGTGGGACCAAAGTACGGCTCCCAGCACTCGCAGACGGCTTGATAGCTTGCGGACGAACTGCAAGAGCCATTGTTGAGGCATGGGTTATGCAGACAAGGATCTACGATTGGGAAAAAAAAACCCAGGACTATTGGAAACCATCCAGGTATAGGAGGTTTGCGGTGACACCGTGAACATCATCTCATAAGAGAAGGAGTATGACTCTGAAAAGAGCCAGGAGCTCAACGTTTCCGGGTAGTGTTTAGTACTATCTAAGGATGGAGTAAAACACCACTCTATAGAGGAGCCATTATCTTTTTCGGGTTGTCCTCCATAATGGCTCCTTGCAAGAGTGGGATTTCACTGGACTCTGATCTTTTACAGCGTTTTTCACAGTGTTTCGGCATTTTGGAGCGATTGTCACTCCTTCAGAGAGTGAATTATTCACTCTTTTTGCATTCAGAGAAAAAGGTTTGCGGTGACGCCATGTAAAACATTCTCTTTGGAGAAGATAGAGGGCGGGTCTGAAAAGAGCCGGCAACTCAACGTTTCGGGCAGTGTGAGCTCTGCCCGTCGACAGTCAGCGGAAGTCTTAACTTCAATTTTTTTTTCCAGTTGTATCTTGATCTTTGATCCATTTTATAATCACTACAGTCAGCTTTGAAAAATTTTCTGCGATTTGTCTAAAAACGCGGTCTTCATTGTTTGGGGGTAGGTTTTCGGGGAAACTGGTTGGGATGATTCGGCATCCATCTTGGGGATCTTTGGGCAATGTCATCATCAGATTGTTGGGGTGTTTTTTTACCTGTTATATCGCACTTTTTACCGAGGAAATAGCCTTGGCATTCGCAAATGAAGTCGCTCTGGCCATTGGGGCTACAGGTTCCACCGTTCTGGCACGGTCCAGGGTTATTTAGACAGGGACCTGATGAGAAAACCATGGCAATGACGTTAGATAATGGCGATAGAGTGCACCGCTATATAGCTGCACAACTAACTCAGCCACGCACTGTCCGGGTTGTTCACTATAATTATCATTGTCTATGGTTCGCAACGCGGTTCCAGGGGACCCACAATCCTGATTGCGCGACCACTGTTTACATGCCATCGTGTGACTTAGGCCTATATAGTGGCTATTTTTTCCCCATCTCATTTGGCACAGAGCAGCGATGGAAATGTACAAAGAGGAATGTGAACAATGCGATGGTCTTCTTTGCTCATCTCCACTTTTGTTCTGCACCAAATGAGATGAAAAAGTTGTGTACCGGTCGGTTTACAGGATCAAATTTTCAGTTGGTTTTTAATTTGATTTGTTTGTTTTTTTGGCTCGTGACCCAGAATATATCATCATGGGCGACCGCTGTGCTTCAGCGAGGTCAGAACATCAGAGCATGCATGGCACGGAACACTGCATCAGATGCTGTTTCATTTGAATCCTTGATTATAGGATTGCCTTTGAGGAAGGTCCTGCTAGGATCGAAACGTCAGGCCCACTAAATTTTAGATCCTTGATTATATGTTAGATACAATTGCACAGACATTCATCAGGATGTATAAACATACAAGCTGTAACGTATTCACTTCTTTCTCCCTTTGTTGACGTTGTATGTTGTGTCTCTAGCAGCATTTGCTCACACAGTGCTGTATATCATTAGCTTACACGCCGGTATATGTCGCAGTATGTGCCAAGGAAATAGTAGCGACACCGGCAACTGTGGACAAGCTTGTCACTGGTGGAGTCGTACGTGTATGAACATAATTGCCATCATTTTGGCGGATAGGATTGGCACCTTGACAATCATCTGAGAAATGCAAGGCAACATTAGCACTGGCACTACTACTACGCAACAGTACTGACTGCCGGCTACGAACGGTGTGCGTGATGGGAATCTCACCCGAACATCACAAGGATACGCCACCATATCCGCCGTCAGATGCCATTCCTTTTCATTCTCTGAATTCGCAGGCGTTCACCTTTGAACTTTGAACTGTCAGGTTCAGACCCGTGACTTTCTGGCTACATCCTTGTGGGCAGGAATTGCGCACACAAGTAAAGCGTTCTTCATTATGCTCACCCAGTAATGTACAGTTGCTACCATAGTAATTGGCTGGACAATCGCATGTGAAACCCAGCACGCCATTGGATGTGTACGTCGATGTGCAGGTACCTCCATTCTGACATGGTGGATTAATGGTGTCTAGACATCGACCTGGGGCACGGAAGAACAGAAAGAAGACAACGTAGATCAATGTTGATCCTGATGGTGAACCATGCACTTGCATTTCATCAATGACATCCGAGTATAAGTAATTATCATCACCATCGTCGTCATTGCCGTCGTCACTAATGTGAAAGCTTTCATCATCACCATCGCAATTATCACGCCAATCATCCTGGTCTGTCACAGGGCATACTGCCATCTTCAGTCATGTTTATTTATTCTTTCCTCGAAGTGAGTTCATTTTCCGAACCCCTTGATTTCACCCATCGGGGGCGATATTTTGTTCCGTACCACATGTTATTCGCTGTGGGCCCATTATTTATGTTTGTGCACAAAGTATGAAGAATTGAGTCTCAGGTCACTCAGTTTGTTCACGTACTACGTTGTTATCGTTGTGCAGAAAGCCTTATTGGCTTTGCAGAAAGCCTACCCCTAGCTTTAACTTCAACTGGTATAGCCCCCTCCCCTCCCCCTTGCCCCCCACCCCGTAAATCGTTTGTGCACAAACAACATATGGGCCCGTAGCGAATAATGTGGTACGAAAAACAAAATCGCCACCGTGGGTCAGCGACAAGAACTCACCGAGAATATCGCAGTTGACCCCGAAGAAATGGGGCTCACAGGTGCACGTGTAGGATGCGCCCGTCAGTGTAGCTTCGACTGAACAGTTTCCATTTCTGCACGGGGGCGAGGGCTTGATGCACGGATCTGGAGAGAACCCCCCCCCCAAAAAAAAAAAAAAAAAAAAAAAAAAAAAGGAAGGCTAAAAAGGTAAGAGTATCTCAGGGTACAAACGTACCAGTCTATATGTAAGAAAGACTTCCCGACGTCTTGAACCAAGACTATCGGTACCGAGCGAAAGGATGGTTCGGGTGCTCGGCAAAACCCGGTCCGAAGAGGGTCAAAAGTTTCAGATGCTTTTCAGAATCGGATTAAATGAAAAATCGGATGAAAATTCGTAAACCTTACACATGTTCTACGGCTGTTTTATGCCTACGGCATGTTCGATTTTTGAAAAACGATTGGATTCACAAAAAATACCCGAAACATGAAGATGTTCGGTCGATAAATTTGATTAGGTTTTTGAAAAAAATATGTTCGTTTTTCCAAAACATTACGTTTAAAAACATGTTAGCTTCTGAAAAATTCATCCGATTCCAATGTAATGTGTTCCAATCTTTTTGACCCGATTTTTGCTTCGTACAAACGCAGGCTGGAACGAGCCGCCAGCATATAGGTGTGAAGTGATGCTCTCTAGGTTTATGACTATATACATACAGACAACCTGAAACGTTCCCTCCAAAGATACACTGAATTTTGTGCATGCATATCTTACGGCACAACAAACGTCAGCACCCCCGTGATTGTGGAGAGCTGCATTCAGTCAGCAGGCAGTATTCCTGCACTAATTATGTTGTGTATTAATCCCACTCGTATGGAAAATCCCACTTCACCCATGAAGGGATTTGATGGACGTTTCGCAGAGTGTGCAGAGTGTGTGTTGGACACGATGCTGGTTTTGACTTGTGCAACGACTGGGGACATAGGACCACAGCACGAGGAAAATTTTTGATGACTCCTGGGTGAAGGTGATAATATACAAAGGGACCCGACCGTGTATTGGCCTTGTATACATACCTCGAACTCCACAGGTGGGACCATAGATGCCATCTTGGCAGGTACATCTGAAGTATGCACCGGTATTTGTTGGAATAACTTCACAGCTGCCGCCAATGTAGCATGGATTACACAGACAAGGATCTGAGGGAAGAAATAAAGACACGACAGGAGTCACCGACTCTGGTCTGATTCTGAGGTTTGACCAGGCCATAATAGTAGCCATCTTGGCAGGTACATCTGAAGTATACACCGCTATATCTGTTGCAATGGCTTCACAGTTGCCGCCATTGTGGGCATTGAGTTGACAGACAAGGATCTGAAAGAAGGAATACAGACAGGACAGTGTTCATCGGTCCATCCCAAGGTTGGGTCAGGCCTCAAACGTTGCCATTACAACAATACAGTGCTATGTGAGATTTGCTGCAATAGCTGTACAGCTGCCGCCATGTTGGCATGGATTCCACACAAGGATCCGAGGGAAGGAATAAATACGGGAGAGTATTTAGCGACTGTGGTCCATGATTCTGAGGTTAATCCATGCTCTCCCTATTCATCATCTTCTTCCCAAAATCCCCATCTTCCTTACCTCCTCATCACACACGTCGCGTGCATTAAACTCGATCTGCCATGAGCCTTAGTTCCCGGTTGTGTTATAAGTACGATACAGCATTGGGAAGATTGGGAAACATCAATTTCTACAGATTTCCTTTTAATTTACAGTTTGTAGATGATCATGATAGAATCCTCATGTTGAAATCTTACGGTCATGGGATGCAGTACTTTTCGAGAAATCTTCACTCAAACATCGACAAATAGTTCACTACTCGCGAGTAATAAACTATTTCTTACACTACAAACCGTGGCGGTTTGTTGCATTTTTCTACTTTCTCAGATTACCATTTGAGCTAAACCCTTCACAGTATTGCTTTTTTTTATGTTTGACGGTTTAACACAAACTGTGGCAATCTTTTGACCTTTACCAATGTTGTATAGGGCCTTTAAGCTCCCACCTCTCTCACCATTCTCATTTCCATCTTCCTGTTCCGCCTAATTACCGTCCCCATGTACAGTGAATTGGCCTTGCATAAATACCTTCAACTTCACAGGTGGGACCATAGAAGCCACCTTGGCAGTTACATCCGAAGGCAGCACCAGTGTTTGTTGTATAAGCTGTGCAGCTGCCATTATTTTGGCATGGATTACTCAGACACGGATCTGAGAGAAGGAATAAAGAGAGGGCAAGAGTCACCGACATGCGGTTCATCACAAGGCTTGGCCAGGCCTCAAAAATTGCTATTACATACGGTGCTATGTGAATATATCTCAGCCAAGTTAGCCGCCTCACAAAGATTCGATGCTGGTCTCGAATACTGCCACAAATTGGGATGTAGGACGGCACGACGACTCCTGGCCATGGGTGACACCGATTATATAAAAAAGGGATCCGGTTGTATAATGGCCTTGCATAAATACCTTTAACTTCACAGGTGGGACCATAGAAGCCATCTGGGCAGTCACAACTGAAGTATGCACCAGCGTTTTTTGTATGAGCTGTGCAGCTGCCATTATTTTGGCATGGATAGCTCAGACACGGATCTGAGAGAAGGAATAAAGAGAGGGCAAGAGTCACCGACTGACTGCGGTTCATCACAAGGTTGCTATTGCATACATTCTGTGCTATGAGGAAATCTGATTTGGGATCAAGGCGGTGTGATGTTCGAATTGGGAGTGAAGCAATGTTGCATGCTTGTAAGCCTGTGTTTGTCTGGTGTGTTGTGTAAAAAGGCCTAAGGCCTCAAGCATTGCTACTAAAATAGTACAGTGCTATGTGAAATTTGCTGCAATAGCCTGTACATCTGCCGCCGTGTTGGCATGGATTCCACCCACATGGGATCTGATGAGGGAAGGAATAAAGACAGGACAGGATGTCACCGACTCTGGTGAACTGTGACTGGGGTGTATAATATTTCCGCGGCTAATAACGCTAATAATGGAAACCAAACCTGACCGTGTGTGGAAATAAATCATGTATTGTAAGTGGAATCATGGTGGAGCTATCTCAGCCAAGTTAAACCCCTAAGCAAACAAAAGTGGTCGAGTGTGCAGTGGCGACCAAGACTGCAACCCTTGCGTAGCTAGCTATGGGGGGGGGGGCATGGGGCGTGAAAGCTCGACCCCCCACTCGCCCCCTTTGGCAGCCCCACCGCTCCCGCCATGAAAAGTTACCTGGCTATGCCGCGGGACTGGACGGAAGAGGGTAATGATTAAGGACTGTGGTTCATTCCGGGTTGGGTCAGACTTCGCACTACTATCGCCACCCTAAAAATGACACTATAGACTTTATTTACCGGCGGCCGAAGTAGGCTATCACTATGAAAAGCTTCCGCCTTCATTTATAGGCTTAAAAAACCACAGGGGATCACACATATTATATAACCACTGCTGTAATATCGAACGCCAATGCCGATTTCAGAGTTCCGTGCCACCATACATCACGAGACTAAACGCTGATTGGTCGAGGCGCCAGGTTCAGATTCCGAACCTGGCGGAGACGTTGACGGGACATTTACAGACAGTATTTGGGTGAGTTTCTGCCCGTTTTTCGGAAAAATATTTTACCCACGATGTTTTTAGTTATCTGGTCACATTCAGTATACATTTGGTATCAAATCCATGCCCTTAGATTGTGTGTGGCGATTTTCATGAAGGTGGAAAAAGGGGGCGATCGGCACAGTATGTTTCAAAAATGGTGAAAACACAAATCGATTGTTGTACATAGGTTCGTAACCCTCAGGGTCTCCGACCTTCGGGAGGATGAGGGTTACGGTTACCGCAACTACCCGGCCCGTACCTCTGCCCCACAGTGTTCATTGTCGTTAATATCCATCACTGCTTGAAAGACATGTTGCTGTTTGATATTTTTATCTAATTAACATGAGAGATTTCATAGTAAAGCAATGAAGCAATCAATAATTGGACAAAATTAAGTTCAACAAAGATACTCACCAAGCACATCGCAAAAGCGCCCATAGTATTCAGACGTGCAGTGACACTTGGGTCTTGCTTTGCTGTATGTGACACTCCAATGACTATGAGTGGAAACGTCAGTCTCACAGGTTCCACCATTGTTGCATGGCCCTGACAAACAGGGATCTGGGAATTGCGATACATGGCAACGGTAAAATGTACGCCTCACCAAATGGAAAACTTAGAAACTTAAGGGGTAAACTGGATTTTTCCAAGAGATAGTAGACTAGTAGTTAGAATTAAAATGTGTGGTCCACTAACTTATGACGATGTATATTTCTTGCCATAACGATTGCAGATAGTAAGTGCACTTTCTGCATCTCTTTAATACACTTTAGAATAACACTAAAATTACAGATTACTGAAAACATTTCGTGACCACTGCACTACAAACGATTCATTACTGACACATGGGGAACCGATGAGAGAAGAGAAGCCTGGTGGAATGTCCCACCATGGTCCCACAGATACGCGAGAAATTTGGTTTTGACTTTTGTTGGGACCCGTGCATTGGTTGAATGCCCTCACTGAACTGGAAAATACTGGCAATTCATAATAGTGCGCCCTCAAGAGTTTGCAACGCGTTGGCCAATCACAATGCACGGAATCTGTCGACTCCATTGATCTCCATAATAAAGACTGGATAGGTCACTGCGTCTTAATTATGGAGATCAATGGGCATTGGGTGACCCTTTCCAGAGGTGCATTGGGTCGACCGATTCTGCGCATTGTGATTGGCCAACGCGTTGCAAACTCTTGAGGGCGCACTACCGTGAATCCCCCGTAATGGTTAAGTTGGTGCTGTTATAGCTTTCAAAGCCTGGTTCTTTATCTTGTTTGTTTGTTGTTGTTATATGTCACTGCAGCTGTCAACTATTATGGAGATCAATGGTCGACCCCATAAGTCTGGTAGGGCACGGCGTCTTTATTATGGAGATCAATGGGATCGACAGATTCCGCGCCTTTTGATTGGTCAATGCGTCGCAAACTCTTGAGGGCTCAATTGTGAAAAATGTGTGCGTGTGTCACTATATATGAACATCTAAACCGTGAAAAGGGGGTGAAAATGTCATTTCGCCGTGAAACTAAAAAGTCACTGTGATTTCATGGTGCATTTTCTGGTGAATTCACCATAAAAAATAATAATCGCCTCTCTGACCTGATAAGGACATCTTCAGGTCACTAAAGAGACCGTGATAAAACGTGAATATCTAGGGTGGCAAGCTCCAGCCTTGAGGGATGGCTAATTCAATTACCAGTAGGGACGGCCAGGCCCATAGAGGTACTGTATGGTGTCCTTGTAACTGTCACTCCCAGATACTTCTGAATTGCCTCTAGTCTAGTCATTTACCACCAGTAACGTGGCCTTTGAGACCACTGGTGAAAACACTGTGAAAATGACTTGGCTAAGTGTGTGCCATGAAATAGGGGTAAAAAACAAGGTGAATTTTCTTTTCACGGCTAAATGACATTTTCACCTATTTTCAAGGTTTAGGCTAGATATTCTAGTGTGTATTGTGTTCAAAAGCTGAGAAAGACCGCTCAAGCTGAACTTTAAATTCGGCCACGGCGCGCTGTTAAAAAGGTGATTTGTGATCGTCATTTCTTCATAAATGGGAGTCTATAGTTGTTTTTTGCTTAATGATTTCATCAAAGGCATAAATTATATTCTGAAGTCAAAAATTAACAAACCTGGAATTTGATGGACCATATAAGATTAAGAGGGCCGCTTTAAAGCTCATCCCTTTAAGATAGCCTTTTCCAACACCTGATTTCCCACCTGTACTATAGTGATGGGCATTGTTGTTATGCCCAGTTATATTTGTATATTATCTGCGCATTATAAATGCTCATAATCATTACCGTAATAAGTCGAGCGGAAAAAGTACTCAAACTTACGGCTTACATCTACATGTACTAACCTTCCTTATCACAAAGCCGATCGTAGTAACCCGGTGGGCAGGTGCATTTGTAGTATTGATGGTCATTCCGGGTAGTACATGTACTGTTACCAGAGCAAGGTGGCGAACGACAAGGATCTACGAGGCAAACAGAAATGTAGACAACAGTAAGGCGAATCACTCGAAGGGAAATGGGATTTTCTTTTATGGGAAGTAGGAAGCTTCCCGGGTGATACTGATGCCAAACAAGAGGGCAGGAACTGCAACATTTAAATGCTTGTTTGCCAATCACGATCGCGTTGGCCATTCACAATGCGCGGGAAATGTCGACCTAATGCACGTCTGGAAAGAGTCGACAGATTCCGCGCATTGTGGTGATTGGCCGACGCATTGCAAACTCTTGAGGGCGCACTTTTGTGAAACACCCGTATTAAAGACTAGCGTGAATCGTCTGTATACTATACTCGTTGCTCAGCCCGATTGCTTGCTGATACAAAAACACAGGAAGTTCGGAAGAGATCCGACTCCTGCTTTCTAGTGCAGACGTCTTAATCACTAGGGCAACGAGCTGCATAGCGGCGGGTATTTACCACCAGCCTTTTTTTCCCAGCAGGCAATCGGGGAAGCTCTAAGCACAGTGTAACACGTCTAGTAGGCCAACCCTTGTTAAAGTACCCCTTGCAGGACCTTTGAAGACAGGTTCTGCCAGGAGTGAAAAGTCAGGCTTCGAACATGATTCCTCTCTACGCAAAAATCATAGCATTATCTATAATGCAAGTAAATAAATACGACTTAAGGCTATTACAAGGCCTAAACTTCAAGCAAGTACTAGGCCTAATGGGAAGTAGTAGGACGCCCGGTAAAGCACGAACGGACGCAGCACAAGCCGAGATTCGTTACAACTGAGAGCTCCGTAGACGACCTACAAGATAATCGGCTGCCCATTCTGAGATCTGAATTAGCGAGGGAATGCCTACAAAAGGCAAAAAGGGCAGACGGATAACTTCCTTTACTGTGCTCTGCTGTCAGTCGAGAGATATACCACACTATAGACCGATTGCGCGACCAATGTTTACATGCCACCACCTGTGGGTATTTTTGCATCTCATTTTGGTGCAGAACAGAAATGGAAATGAGAAAAGAAGACCGTCATGTTGTCCACATTCTTCTTTATACATTTCCATCGCTGCTCTGTGCCAAATGAGATGACAAAATACCCACTATAAGTCACACGATGGCATGTAAACAGTGGTCGCGCAATCAGGATTGTGGGTCCCCTGGAACCGCGTTGCGAACCATAGACAATGATAATTATAGTGAACAACCCGGACAGTGCGTGGCTGAGTTAGTTGTGCAGCTATATAGCGGTGCACTCTATCGCCATTATCTAACGTCATTGCCATGGTTTTCTCATCAGGTCCCTGTCTAAATAACCCTGGACTGTGCCAGAACGGTGGAACCTGTAGCCCCAATGGCCAGAGCGACTTCATTTGCGAATGACAAGGCTATTACCTCAGTAAAAGGTGTGAAATAACAGGTAAAAGAAAAACGACAACAATCTGTTGACATTGCCCAAAGATCCCCAAGATGGATGCCGAATCATCCCAACCAGTTTCCCCGAAAACCTTCCCCCTAAAATGAAGACCGCGTTTTTCGACAAATCGCAGAAGAGCGAAAGCTGCCTGTATACTGGATACTGGATATTGCATGAATGTGTCAATGGGCCGTTCTGCATTTACACATCTTGCACCAATAGAGAAACCCTGACGATGCCTACCTAGCCGTTCGCACAGCGTGCCGTAGACGTCAGGTGGACAGCTGCATTGAAAGGAGACAAGCCCCTGGGTTATCATGGGACGACATATACCGCTGTTCTTACACGGCTTTGACATACACGGATCTGTAAATGAAACAATCCGAGAGAGTTGAGTTATACCAAACACATTTATTTTGGGGTCTATGACTTTGCATGTTAAAGGCAGCCAAAAAGCATACATTTGACTCGCCATTCCCAAAGCAAATGGAATCCCATCTAAAAGGAGCAATCCTCGGTCGTTTCCAAAGGCTCTGGCTATAGGCCCTACCTCTCGAAATACCACTCAGGTCTACGGAGAGTGCATGGATGTATCTCCTTTGACGCCATTCTCAAGACGTAGCCAATATACGACAGACATGTTTGAATCCCCATTCCTTAAACGTCTGACTGACTGTCTCATGGACTGAGTGACTGACAGGTAATCATTGTCACCTCGAGATTTGAAGGTTTTCATGGTGAGAATAGCAGTAGTAATATAGGTCTGCGGTAAAACCATGCAAAATTCAGTCCTCTGAGCATACTGTCTTAAAATTTGAGTTCCTCCGGTTACTTTCAGAACCGCACATACTCACAAAAGAGTATTTTTGCATGGCGTTACCGCAAACCTATACTTTCGTTGCCTTCCTCTGAAAAATGGCAAAGATACTGAACCGGAACTTGAACCCGAGACCTCTGGTTTTGCGAACCAGCGCTCTTACCATCTGAACGATCCAGCCCTGTGATAGCAGCCTTCCCCCAAAAAGTCAAAAATTATCTTTCTAAATTTCAAAAAATAGAGGGCCCTGACGTTTCGATCCTAGCAGGACCTTTCTCAAAGGCAAAGTGACAAGGACAAACAGGCAAACGGGTGCCTGAAGAGGCGATCCTATAGCGGGACCTTTCTCAAAATGGAGGACTGATCAACAGCTTATAGAAAGGGGGTAAAGGGACAATGATACGGACGACAAAAGATGCATAAAAGACCGGTAGATGGGCAAGGGAAGGACGGACGGAGAGGGCGTCACGCTGTATAGGAAGGGTTCTCAAACGGGCACGATCGAAGCACGACGGTCGGTGGCCATGCAGTAAGAAAGTCATAGGGCGAGCTCAAGAGATATTTTGTTCGTAAACCCAGTTGCATAGAGCTCGGGGTCGGTGGTTCCTCCTGGAATGGTGAACGCAATGGGGTTGGAAAGGCTCTAGGACGCTTCAATCACAGCTTTTCAATAGTAGTTGTCATCGTCTCGGTGTCTATTATTTTATATAAAGCAGCTTAATATTTAAGGCCCAGTACAACATTGGGAAGATCGGGAAACATCCACAGATTTCCTTCTGAATTTACACAGTTTGTAGATGGTCATGATAGAATCCTCACGTTGAAATCTTACGGTCTGGGATGCTGTTCTTATCGATAACTCTTCACTCAACATAGACAAATAGTTTATTACTCGCGAGTAACAGACTATTTCTTACACTACAGAACGGTGCGTAAACCGCGACGGTTTTTGACCTGTTTGTACTTTCTCAGATTACCATTAATGAGCTAAAACCTTCGCAGTATTGCTTTTTGGGGATGTTTTATGGTTTAACACACAAACTTTGGCAATCTTTTGACCTTTACCAATGTTGTATAGGACCTTTAACAGCCGAAGGCGGCTCTCGTGTACAGTCCTTATGCTGTAGGCACTTACTTGGTTCTTCGCAAAGTCGGCCGATGAAGTCGGGTGTACAGTCACAGGAGAAGACGTTTCCTCCAGGTGAGTTACATATTCCGCCGTTCTGGCACGGCGAAAAGTAGCAGAGATCTATACAATGGCGACAAATCATAGAACAAACAATCGACAAGTCATGGTTATAACAGTTGATTCGAACCCCTCCCCCCCCTCCCCTCCGAAAAAAATTAGCCTCGAAATCAAGTCTAGTCCGACCATACAAGGAGGCTCGACTATATAGTACCTCCTCGGTCCGACGTTGTGGCTCAAAGAGCTGCACGGATTAAGATTCGGCCTTGACATCGCGTCTCACCGGGGGCCAATTTCACAGAGCCGCTTAAAGAGTAGGCCTATGTGCAATAAATATCACAGTCAAGCTCATTTTCTGCTTCCATCTAGGGATCTGAATTGTACAACATATTGGCAAGCTTTTCGTTCTTAGTGGAATCAGCAACAGCCACAGCTAGCCACAGCCACATTCACAGCTACAGCCTCAGCGCCT
The DNA here is from genome assembly GCA_949987565.1 of Luidia sarsii. Taxonomy (NCBI): domain Eukaryota; kingdom Metazoa; phylum Echinodermata; class Asteroidea; order Paxillosida; family Luidiidae; genus Luidia; species Luidia sarsii. Next base: position 9,079,299 of record OX465118.1, read on the forward strand.
CAGCCACAGCCACATCCACAGCATCAGCGCCTCAGCCACAGGCACAGCCACAGGCACAGCCACAGGCACAGCCACAGGCACAGCCACAGGCACAGCCACAGGCACAGCCACAGGCACAGGCACAGCCTCAGCCTCAGCCTCAGCCACAGCCACAGCCACAGCCACAGCATCAGCGCCTCAGCCACAGGCACAGCCACAGGCACAGCCACAGGCACAGCCACAGCCTCAGCCTCAGCCACAGCCACAGCCACAGCCACAGCCACAGCCACAGCCACAGCCACAGCCACAGCCACAGCCTCAGCCTCAGTGCCTCAGCCACAGCCACAGCCACAGCCACAGCCACAGCCACAGCCACAGCCACAGCCTCAGTGCCTCAGCGCCTCAGCGCCTCAGCCACAGCCACAGCCACAGCATTTTGGACTCGCCACGTAGAGTTTGTGTCAAGTGTTTTCCGTTCCTGGAAACTCGTGCATCTATGACCGATGCGGAACGGTAAAAATGTCTTCTGCCGAGATATATACATGTAACAGGACCGACATATAACGCTCAACCACCGTCATTGAGCTATGCTGGTACCCCGTAAATTGTTTGGGTTCTATACAAGGACGTGTTTTGTAAACCAGCGTAGGTTAGGCTTATGGTTACGGTTACGGTTAGAGTTAGAGTAAGAGTGTTGGGTTAGTGATGGTATTAGGATTAGGATTAGGATTATGATTGGGGTTAGGTTTAGGATTAGGGTTGTTAGGGTTAGGATTAGGATTAGGGTTAGGATTATGATTGGGGTTAGGTTTAGGATTAGGGTTGTTAGGGTTAGAATTAGGATTAGGAGGTTGTTTCGTGCTGGTGCCTGTAACTACCTGAGAAATGAATGCATGAATGAATGAATGAATGAATGAATGAATGAATGAATGAATGAATGAATGAATGAATGAATGAATGAATGAATGAATGAATGAATGAATGAATGAATGAATGGGGGAGGCCTCAGCAAAACCTGGCTTTGCACATGCGCACTTATAGCTTAGCCACGGTGGTTAAGTGTCGTACGTCGTGACGCATACAATGCCTCCTTCTGCCCCCTTCCCCTTTGCTCCGCGACTATTAACTTTGGGACTCGGCTCTCTTCAACTGTTGGCCCCGGCATCTGTCCGATCCAACCGCAGGGTGAGCAAGGAGGTATCAACCCGATACCCACTCGGAGTGACTTACTCTTCGTGGTCATCGCCTCGCAGAGCGGGCCCTCGAATTCCCGCAGGCAGGTGCACGTGTGGTTGTCGCCCTCTGCATCTGTCTCGCACACACCGCCGTTCAGGCATGGGTTGGGATAACATGGGCCTGAAACCGAAAACCAATGAAGAAGAAGGACAGATCCCTTAAAGCCCCGTCACAATTATTCGGACGCAGGAACCAAACAGAAACTAGTCTTTGTTTAAGACGTTGTTGGTTGAGATACTCTAACGGCCGACGCGGTATAGGGCGCGATGAATACGGTACCCAATGATCCGCAAACACACGTACGCCTAATACCCAGTACGCACCCACACAGACCGGTCGACAAAGGCTCTTATTCAATGCGTATACGTGTGTGCGGACCTTTGTGCGAGTACGTACGGGTGTGCACACTGCGGATCACGGTCGGCTAATCCAAACCAACAACGTCTTGAACCAAGACTACACAGAACCATGCAGCCGGAATGCGGGATTCTGAAAAATATCGTCCGATTTGTTTGAAAATGCCGTCACAATTATAGATTCCCTTGTGGTATATATATACGTAAAAAAACCTGTTAAATCCAACCAATACGGCCTGTTATGCGTCTCATGTGAACGATGGTTTCACACCAGATATAAAAGCGTATCTGCAACACTGTAAAAACGAACTGCACCTCATGCACTTCTGCAATGGCACATATTTGTCCCAGAATCATGAACACTTGAGGCACCTACTGTACTACATGCACATGAAATACTGTAGCTCAAGCACATGGGGCATTGTAATCACTTGAGCAAAAGTCGGATGAGGTGCATGAAGTGCTTCATGTACACGAACATCTCCCTATTTACTGTTCCTCAAGCACATGGAGTGAAAGTGAGCATCACCTCGTGCGCATGTATCGTGCACCATGTGCCTCAACATACTTCATCCATGTGCATGATGTGAGCACCGTTTTTACAGTGTGTATCACTATAGATACACCCGGCTTTATGGAAATCACCCTGAACCATAGACATGTCATTTCTGCTCTCTGCCAGGGTTCACGGATTCATTCTTCCATGTTGTATTGGACCTTAAAAGGGATAACAGTCACAACATTGGTCGAGGTCAAAGAAAGGTTGAGAAATATTTCAGTGCGAGGTTTCTACTAAAGCCATCTTCAAACTTTATCAGTTTCATGTAAATCTGTGAACATTTTTGTTTTTCGATCTTACCAATGTTTTGTAGGGTCTTTAAAGCCCCTACACAGCATTGGTCGAGGTCAAAGAATAGCATCAATACGTTGTCTGATCCAACCTATGCATGAAATAGCAAACCTGTGAAAAATTCAGCTCAACCCGCCAACCGAATCTCGAGAAAATCGTGAAAACCGCTTCATTTGTTTCGCGAAAATGCAGCATTCAACGAAATGTTCCGAAAAATCGTTTAGATGTATAGGGGGTGAGACGCAAACTATTTCTTTTACTCTTTTCTCCAAAAATACAACATTTTAGACAGAAATATTTATTTCAGTCGGCGAGGTTTCTACTATAACCATCTTCAAATTGTATAAGTTTCATGTAAATCTGTGAACATTTCTGTTTTTCGATCTTAGACCAATATTGTGTAGGGGCGTGGTGCGGAAAGTGGTGCGGTGCCAAGTCGCTATCACCTTTGAGAAAGGTCCTGTTAGGATCAACACGATTTTGCATTTTGGTAATTTTAGTCAGTAAGCAGTTTGCAACATTTTTGTACATCACCTTTAATAAGGTTTGTTTTCCATTTTCGAGATCAGATCCCTTTTCTCTTTCTCTATTTATCTTTCTCCCTCTCTCATATCTTCTCTCTTTCTCTCCCTCTCCTCCACCCTCTCGCTCTCCCTCCCCTCTCTCCGGTCCTCTTTTGCCTGTCTCTCCATCTCTATCTTCCTCCTCTTCCCCTCTCCCTCTCCTCCCCCCTTTCTCAAATATTTCAGTCAAACCACCTGTAGCAAAGAACAACAATTCTTCATTGAGTAATGAAACGCCCACGGTATCAAAAAAAAATAACCGAAATAGGAACAAACAACCCCAACGAGTGCGCATGAAATGCCACTACTCGGCCGCATTCGAGATCGAGTGCACTTGACCTTGCCAAATAACTCTGTCAGTCATGCGTGTCCGGCTAATTCATGCCCATCAGAGGCTGATTGTAACTCTGGTGTGTGCCCACAACCACTAGCCCACTCCCTCTCCCAACGAGGCCTCATTTCCCTTTGTTTCAATTTCAACGCCACATTACCCGCATTGAAATTATCGCCGGGCGTCGCGCGTGCACCGCCGGCAGGCGCCGACATTACACGGCGAACGATAGCGCGCAGGAGTGGATGAAGGGACGAAAATTGCCGCCGAGCACGGTGACAATAATTATCTCTTTCTATTCTGTCAGACACCCAAGGCCGTTAAGATATTTTCTTCTCCCACCTCCACTACCCCCTTCCCTCCCTCCTTACTTTTCATACAGGCAATTTCCGGTCTCTATTCAATTTCGCGCGAGGCCTACGTGACAACGGCACATTATACGAGTCTATAATGAAGCTACCTTTTTTCGTGGATGGCGGGGGGGGGGGTCGATTTACTCGTGGCACAAGCGAAGAGAAAAGTGGGCGCGATTCGTTTACGAGCGGCCGCGGAGGAACTCGATCATAAAAGGCCGCATTTGATAATTTCCAGCAGTCGATTCTACCAAACTCGTAGTAATTTACGATCCATCGCAAGACAGTGAGCGATGCACAGAAACCATACAGACTTTCACAACGTTACCATCGTAAGTTGAGTTATACGATGCATTTTAAAGTGTGGTGAAATCCACCCCAAATCCAATGTTAATTTCAGTGTGGTTTTTTTGTCATCTATATAATAGTCTCCGTGCTCGAGCAAAGGGTCCAAGCCACCATATGCAGATTGGCCCATGCTTGTGAATTACAGCTCCTCCACAAGAAGATAACCAGATTGGTTCAATTGCACGTCATATCATAGGAGAGGGATAGATTACCTCTCGATTTTACGATAAATTACATCATCCCAAAGTACGAAATATATTGGGTTTCCTTTCTAACGAAGTGTCAAGCACTAATGTACTACTTTCGGAAGTGATGCAATGAATATTACAAACTGACTACATGTACTCACTTAAATAGCCAACACTGCAAATAAAAATAAATAAAAATATTGATACAAATAGAGGGCTAGACATTACGGATTCTAGCTGGATTTTTTTTTTCAAAGGCCGGAACCCAACACGTTAACAGGGACTGTTAGTTAAACGTCAGAGCCTGCAGTTGTTGAGATGCACTATTTAAAAAATGAGCCATTATAATACTCCCACTTGATTGTCAAATCAAATAAAATGAATGGGTCAATAAAATTAATAAGCCAAGAAAATCGTCTGAAATTGCCTACAGCCGTCTTTGGATTAAGCACAGAAGCCAACAGCTTCCAACTTTTAAGCTGTCGCTTTTTTTTCTTGTCTAGAATGCACGGGCGCGAACACAGTATAAGAGCCGGGGTGCTAATTCACATTTTGGTCCGAACGAAACTTGTGACAATAATGAAAACAAATATTGGTGTTGACCAAAACTTTAGTTTACTTTTAGGTGTTTTTTCTTCTTCATTTGTTACTTTTGCGAAGGGAGTCGCCATCTCAAGCCAACCGACACCCATCGGTATAAGGACACGGTAATTAAAAATCAAAGGGGAAAAGGGGAAAAGGGGAAAGGGGGAAGGGGAACACGGAGGAAGGGGAAGGGGAAAGGGGAAAAGGGGGAAGGGAAAAGGGGGGAAGGGGAAGGGGAGCACCGGGGAAGGGGAAGGGGAAAGGTGGAAGGGGGAAGGGGAAAGGGAAAAGGGGAAAAGGGGAAAAGGGGAAAAGGGGAAAAGGGGAAAAGGGGAAAGGGGGAAGGGGAACACAGAGGAAGGGGAAGGGGAAAGGGGAAAAGGGGGAAGGGGAAGGGGAGCACCGGGGAAGGAGAAGGGGAAAGGGGGAAGGGGGAAGGGGAAAGGGGAAAAGGGGGAAGGGGGAAGGGGAAAAGGGGGAAGGGGGAAGGGGAAGGGGGCACGGGGGAAGGGAAGGGGAAAGGGGAAAAGGGGGAAGGGGAAGGGGAACACGGGGGAAGAGGAAGGAGAAAGGGGAAGGGGGAAGGGGAAAGGGGGAAGGGGAAAGGGGAAAGTGGAAGGGGAAATGGGAAAAGCGGAAGGGGGAGGGGAAGGGGAAAGGTGAAAAGGGGGAAGGGGAAGGGGAGCACCGGGGAAGGGGAAAGTGAAAGGGGAAAGGGGGAAAGGGGAAGGGGGAAGGGGGAAGGGGGAAGGGGAAGGGGAAAGGGGAAAAGGGGGAAGGGGAAGGGGAACACGGGGGAAGAGGAAGGAGAAAGGGGAAGAGGAAGGGAAAGGGGATGGGGAAGGGAAAGGAGAACACGGGAAGGGGGAAGATGAAGGGAAAAACGGGGGAAGGAAAAGGAGGAAGGAGAAAGAGGGGAAGGAGGAGGAGAAGCACAGACTGCACTTTGCATGACTCACCCGTGCAATTCAACCATCGTTGAATCTTCTCCGGGTCAGCGCTCGTCAGCAGCGTGCTGAGGTACTTCACGTCGAAGAGTCGTTCGGGGGCTGCGCCTACGTTCACTCCGCCCATCTTAACCACGGTGCACCGGCACGGATCCGCAACTGGGATGACCCAGCCGGACTTGCCCGGGGAGGCGGGGTCGGGCTCCAGGCCGATGGTGCAGTGCATCGCTGGGCAGGGGAAGAACACGAACAATTTATTAAAACAAATGATAAAGGGTAAAAGATCGGACACAAAGCAATGGAGGTCCTCGTTGGTTTTGTGAGAAAGCAGGACGTGGCATGGCATGGCAGGGCAGGGCACTGTAGAACTTGGTTGAACATAACAGGGTAGGGTAGGGCAGGGTAGGGCAGGGTAGGGCAGGGTAGGGCAGGGTAGGGCAGGGTAGGGCAGGGTAGGGCAGGGTAGGGCAGGGTAGGGCAGGGTAGGGCAGGGTAGGGCAGGGTAGGGCAGGGTAGGGCAGGGTAGGGCAGGGTAGGGCAGGGTAGGGCAGGGTAGGGCAGGGTAGGGCAGGGTAGGGCAGGGTAGGGCAGGGTAGGGCAGGGTAGGGCAGGGTAGGGCAGGGTAGGGCAGGGTAGGGCAGGGTAGGGCAGGGTAGGGCAGGGTAGGGCAGGGTAGGGCAGGGTAGGGCAGGGTAGGGCAGGGTAGGGCAGGGTAGGGCAGGGTAGGGCAGGGTAGGGCAGGGTAGGGCAGGGTAGGGCAGGGTAGGGCAGGGTAGGGCAGGGTAGGGCAGGTAGGGCAGGGTAGGGCAGGGTAGGGCAGGGTAGGGCAGGGTAGGGCAGGGCAGGGCAGGGCAGGGCAGGGCAGGGCAGGGCAGGGCAGGGTAGGGCAGGGTAGGGCAGGGTAGGGCAGTGCAGGGCAGGGCAGGGCAGGGCAGGGCAGGACAGGACATGGCATGGCAGGGCAGGGCAGGGCATATGGCATGGCATGACAGGGTAGGGTAGGGCAGGGCATTGCAGGGCATGGCAGGGCAGTGCAAGACAGACTGGGCAGAACAGGACATTGCAGGGCAGGGCATTGCAGGGCAGGGCAGGGCAGGGCAGGGCAGGGCAGGGCAGGGTAGGGCAGGGCAGGGCAGGGCAGGGCAGGGCAGTGCAGGGCAGGGCAGGGCAGGGCAGGGCAGGGCAGGGCAGTTTGAGAAAGTAGAAACTGTTTGTTTTTCTTCGCCGAGTGAAAATTGGTTACACGTCTTGTCGGTCAATCAATGTCGCAGCAACGACCATGCATACAGGTGAACCTCGAGTTTAAGAACAGAAGAAAAACAAACCGATCGTTCAGTCACACACGGTGGGGGAAACAGCTTCGCTCTCTCCCCCGGGTGTGGTTTCACTCGAGACGGGTCCCTGTGAAAACACTGGGCCACGCTTAAGTCACGATTAACGGTGGTTTGGCTGGCTTTGCTCCATTATTGTTTTTTCTCCCTTTTGTTTTATTAATTCTGAATCCCCCGTAATTGGGTATAAGCGGAACTTCTCGTTTTTACCGATGCCAGTGCTAATTTCACCCCGTCCTTCCTTTCAATTGGGCTTTGAATTGGATACAATTATTGTTAGAGGAAGGAGAGATGACAGAGCCAAGGACGTATTATCATAATTGTATCTATTGATAGGCTACGCCACTGCCGGCTTATTTGTAGGTGTTTTTTTTTCTCTCTCCAGAACTTGCCTGGTGTCGTATACTTCACAGACCTGCACTAATCAAATTCTTTAAGCTAAAAGCATAGCAAGTGCAAGGTTTGCGGTGGCACAATAATCATAAAAGATGATTTTCGAGGCGGGGAGTGGCTCTGAAAAGAGCCGCTAACTCCACGCATCACGTCGGGTACTCCCAGTCTCCCGCCATGCACATTATAGATTTAGTTTTGTGTGTTTGGCTCGCCATAAGCACGGTCCGACCGCATACTAAGCATTTCTTAGTAACCCCACCCTAATTTCTCATTACTCAGCTATCCATGCATTCCCATATAAATTGCATACATCCTGACCTATCCTCATTCAGGTGAACTCACACACACCGAGTCCATACCTTTGCTCCTTCACGAAATTCCAACCTCGAATTTGTTTCTGCGTTTGGTTCTATGTTCTATACAAGTCACAACTGTTTGTGTGCCACCATTATCCCATGCTGTCTTAAAACTCAAACCAGTGCCCAATGTCCTTCTTATGGCGTCCCATTAATACTAAGCTGTTTTTCATGCGTATGAGCGCAGCGAAGTAGCATGAAAATGTAGCTAAAAAAACACAAAATGTTCACATATTTACATGAATCTTATACAGTTTGAAGACGGTTATAGTAGAAACCTCGCAATGAAATATTTCTGCCTAAAATATTGTATTTTGGGAGAAAAGAGGAAAAGAAATCGTTTACGTCTCACCGAGATCTGAACTATTTTTCGGAAAAGTACGGCGTTCAATGCTGCATTTTCGCGAAACAATGCTGCATTTTCGCCAAACAATTATGCTGCATTTTCGCGTTGGTTTTCACGATTTTCTCGAGACTCGGTTCGCGGATTGAGCTCAATGTTTTTTTCACAGGTGTGCTATTTCATGCATATGTTGGATCAGACAAAGTATAGATGCAATTCTTTGACCTCGACGAATGTTGTGTAGGGGGCTTTAAAACACACCCAAGATTGCAACCGCCTATAGAGGTTTCCAATTAGCATAATGCTTTCTTTAACAGATCCCTACGTGTCTGTATAGTAGCAGGCCCTTTCTCAAGGGCAGGCTGTTGTTTGCATTTTGCTGAACGGACCTCAGATGCATATTAGAGCCACGGAATATGTAATTCGAGTCACTCCCTCCGATCCAGTCTCGGGTTCGAGTCACTAACCTTCCTCAATCCTCCACAATCCTCCAGGGGGTAATGGAGGATTGTGGAGGATATTGAGGCAGGTATGAACATTTCCAGTTGGGGTATTGTGGAGGATTGAGGAAGGTTGTAAAATTTACACTGGGGGATTTTTGAGGATATGAACAAATTAAACTTTGAAACTTTGACAAAGGCACGTACCATGGAGCTACATGCATAAACTGTCTTGCTAGTATGCACTTTGCTTTCAAATGGTCAACTGTAATATAAACAAAGGATCCAATTACATGTACTTAGATGTGGAGGATGGAGGCAGTGGGTTGCATGTACATGCACAAACTCATATTGGAGGATTTTGGAGGATTTAGGCAGTGAGGATCTTGCGGGTATTTTTTCTACAGTCACAAGTCACGCAGGTTGAGTGCGAATCTGAATCATGCAGTAATTTCGAGTCCGAGTCCTGCACAGATGAGACTCATATCGGGCGTGGAGTCCGTGTTCGAGTGAGAGATCTCATATATGTCTGAAATAAGGATCTCTTTTGCTCTACAACTGAGGAAGATTTTTTTATTCATTCATTCATCCATCCATCCATCCACCCATCGTCTATCCTATCCACCATGCACGCCATCTAACCACCCATTATTGCTACCATAAGATGCGAGTTATTTAAATAATCTTGTCCTATATTCCAAATGCTTCCATCAAGGCAAAAGCTGAGCACCCGCGAACGAAAATCGAGATTTTTTTTTCGGGGGGGGGGGGGTTGGCAGGGCAATAAGAAAAGAAAACTCTAACTTACCCTCTGTGTCAATTTTGAGCATGGAGAGAGAAACCAAAAACGCCAGAGGGGCAAGCATGGCCATAGCTTCCCCCTCCTTTCTCCCGTGACCACTAGAGGCCGAGAAACGATGAACAAACCACGCAATCAAACTGTAAAACTGAAGAGTAAGCGTGAAGTCGATGCCTGACCACCCAACAAAATATAAATTGTTCTTCTGACAAGACTTTAGGCGCCCCTGACGAGGTAGCTGCGCAAAGGCGAGTGAAAAAGGAGAAATGAACAAGCGGCCTAGCTATAGCTAGCTATGGCAATCCGTTTGACGAGGGCGATAAAACTACGGTGGCCAAGAGGGGACACGCGACTTGCCACGGTGAGCCCTTGACCGTCATCAGAACTCCTTGCGCGGCCGACCGACCGTGCATGCAGTGTGTATACGCGCGATGACGCCGTTATTGCACGACGCCGTAAAAGTAGGCAACCAATGACAAAGCGACCTGGCAGTGCACACATAATGAGTGCATGCACTTATCGTTATTAAAAATGACATATCTGGGGACGGGAGAATTTTGAAGAAGGGGTTATATTATCTTTCCAACAGGGAGAGGGAGTGGAACATAATTACTCCCTTAATATTCGAAACGGAGTGTACTAACCGTAGCAAAGCCATTTTCCAAAACCCGGCTTATGCTCCGGCAATGCAGCTCCGGCCGTTGGAGTTTTATTATTAAAAAAAAACAAAAAAAAAAAAAAACCAGTGTAACATTAAAAAACGAAGCCAAATGCTTCCCGTTTTTCATGGCTTGTACTTTAAAAATGGATGAACGAACTGGAGACAAAGCCGGAGCCCGAGCCTAAGCCTGGTTTTGGAAAAGGGCCCTTGCTCCGTCACGTAATTCGGAAACGCTTTCGTTCTTCATTGGGGGGAGAGGGGAGCATTTCCATTTTCCAGAGTATCAAAGTATAGTGGGAAAGGAACACACAGCAGGAGATGGTTCAGCTAGGGCGTCTGACTTGCGCCTCCATCTACGCAAAGAAAACTGACTGTGTGGAGAAGGCCTCCACGTATGTACTGGATAATTCTGCAATGATGGTATAGAGAGTGCGGGTGCCCTTCTTCCACGTCCCACTTTCATTTCCTGTTTTCATGAATATTTTACAAAGCACCATGTCCGCCCACTAGTGTCACTGCATGGCTTGGAATACAAAATGCTAAACGAGAGAGGTTCGGGGCGTGGTGGTCACATTCAAATCCACTCATTGGCTGGTTTGCATGTGCTGATCCCGGACACAGTTTTGTGTGTCTCTCTGTCTGTATTTCAGCCTGTTCCTGTCTCTCTCTCTCTCTTTCTCTCTTTCCACATGTTTCTCTTCCCCCTGTCCCTCTGGTCTGAGTCTACCTCTATTGCCTATTGGTCATTTTGTGTCTTTATATGTCTCTCTTTCCAATACATGTATCTCTCTCCTCTGTGTATCTACCTGTCACTGTCTCTCTCTCTGTCACTTTGTATCTTCTCTTTCCCCCTCTCTCCCCTCTCTAGTCTCCGAGTCTACCTTTCTGCGCGTCTCTCTCTCTCTTGACAATGATAGCTGATCATACATCGAAAACAACGACAAACGGGAACGAGGTAATTGCAACTCAATTATTTTATGTGCCTCTCTGTCTCTCTCTGTCACTCTCCTCTCTCTCTCTCTCTTATTTTTGTTATGTCTCTCTCTGTCACTCTCCTCTCTCTCTCTCTTATCCTTGTTATGTCTCTGTCCTCTTTCTCTCTCCTCTGTGTATATATTTGTCTCTCCTCTCCCTCCCTCTCTGTCCTCTGCCCCACTCCTCCCTCTCTCTCATGTCCCCCTCTCTCTCCCCTCCCTCTCTCATTTCCCCCTCTCCCTCTCCTCTGCACTCTCTCTGCCTTACTCTCTCTGTCTCTCTCTCTGTCTCTCTTTGTCCTCTGCCCCTCTCCTCCATCTCTCTTTTCCCCTGTCTCTCTGTCCCTGTCTCTGTCCCTCTCCCCTCCTCTCTCTCCCCTCTCTCTCTGTCCCTCTCCTCTCTCTGTCCCTCTCTCTATCCCTCTCTCTGTCCCTCCCCCTCTCCCCCTCTCTGTCCCTCTCCTCTCCCCTATCTCCCTCTCCCTCCCCTATCCTTATCCTCTTTCTCTCCCTCCCTCTCTCTCTGTCTCTCTCTACTGTCCTCTGCCCCTCTCCTCCCAGATCTCTCGTTCCTCCCCCTCTCTCTCTCTGTCCCTCTCCCCTCTCACTGTCCCACTCCCCCCTCTCTCTCTCCCCTCTCCGTCTCTCTCTGTCCTCTGCCCCTCTCCTCCCAGATCTCTCGTTCCTCCCTCCCTCTCTCTCTGTCTCTCTCCCCTCTCATGTCCCTCTCCCCTCTCTCTCTCCCTCCCCCTCTCTGTCTCTCTCTGTCCTCTGCCCCTCTCTTCCCTTTCTCGTTCCTCCCCTCTCTTTCTCTGTCCCTCTCCCCTCTCACTGTCCCTATCCCCTCTCTCTGTCCCTCTCCCCTCCCCTTTCTCCCTCCCTATGTCTCTCTCTGTCCCTCTCATCTCTATGTCCCTCCCCCTCTCTCCCTCTCTCTCCCTCTCCTCTCCCCTATCTCTCTCCCTCCCTCTCAGTGTCTCTCTCCCCCTCTCCCCTCTCTCCCTCCCTCTTTCTGTCTCTCGATTGCTCTTCTCTCTCCTCACCGATTACATGAGGCTGAGTGCCCGTAGACCTTCATTTTGTTTACAAACACCGACCACCGTTTTGTAGTATGGACGGTCGCGGTCAGTTACCATCAAATCAACCATGCACGGCAGTCAACAGCTTAATTTTTTTTCGCCTAAAAATTTCCCTTTAGACATTCAATAATTAAAACGTATTTCATCGATATGTTGTGCTTGATATGATTGCTAACATTACTGAGCATTCTTGTACCAGTACTCATCCAGCATTTTCTTACACACATTGTCCCTTGTATCATTTTACTGTGACAGCCGACTATACAGTTTGCCAACTGCGATTGTGACGTATAGAACAAGAAAGGTCTATACTGACAAAAAAAATTATTATAAATCCAGTAGATCTACCACTTGTTATTTTGCGTTTAATCAATCAATTATTCACGGTGCCGTGTCCCATGCATAGTACACTGGTATTTGAAGCGCCCTGACATTTCCTGGTCGATCTGCTCAGCAAACTGGGGACTCGATCTTTGCTCGCATTGTGTCAATAGCCTCGCCCGTCGTTATCATTAACGACAAGCACCGCGAGAGACTACCGCACGAAAAAGGAGATGTATGGAAGCTGACCTGAATGAGACATGCACCCTCAGTACCTCGACTAGAATTGTCTAGCCTTGCACACAGTATTATTACATGCATTTCACAACCGTGTTCGTCGCTGCTAGTTTACCACGTTTTACATGTACAATGCGTTGCACACGTAAAATGCATTGTACACGCTCACGTGTGTGTATTATATTATTATATTATAGGCTATAATATTCATGTAGTCACAAGCGTGTCGAATGCTTGCTTCATGTCTAATAGAGGAGGTAAAAATGTACTTCCACAGCGAGCCGATGATCTCGTCTCGTCCCGTTTCCAAAATCCGGCTTCGGCTAGTAATAGGCACCGGCTATTTTTTTGGCTTTCTTCCTCGCATACATTTCAAAGTATACAAGACATGAAAACAGCAGGTCTTTATAGCTTCGTTTTTTAATGTTACAGTGCGTTAAAAAAAAAATCCAAAGTTTCAACTTTAACAAAAAACTTCAACCTGTGTTTTCAGCTTTTGGATAAGAGAGGAGAAGCCGGAGCCGAAGCCTAAGCCGGGATATGGAAAAGGCCTAGGCCTATATACTGCCCGTCTATCAGGGTGCAGCACACAAAATCCATCTAAGATGGCTCCGCCGAGCTGATTATCATAAAGTGTGTACCCACAACCTTTTTTTAATAAGGGGTCTTTGGAGGCTAATTAACTGATACATTGTATAACAAATGAAGCTTAAGACAACCCGGGGGTTCACTCTTCAATTTGGTATGTAATTTGGACCATATCTGGCTTTAAATGTGGCCCTATTTGGCTGTGGAAGTGGAGGGGTCCATCCCAAAATCCTTGCAGAAATTCGGCTTGGACGGCTACACATTTTGGGGGTGTTTTTTTCTGAGGGTAATTAGCTAAAAATCTAATCGGCTAAGAGCACTAAAATTGAAAAGAATCTGAGAGATGAAGGTCCAAACTACAATTTTAAGTATAGCTACAAGAACTGAGAGACTTTTGGGCATGGGATAATTGACTTTGAAAGTGAGTGTTTTTTGCAGTGTTCAATGGGAGCTATATTTAGTGTTCTGCACCCATCACTCTCTCGAGCGCCCTCTTGTGGTGAAGCGCCCGTGTAAAAAACAAACAATAATGTGCCTCGACTACTGTTTACAGAAAAGCTGAAAATGTATTTATAATAGCCACACGGAGTCCAATCGCAGTGTTTGCTCAGGACGTGACGCGTATATCGCCGCGAGCTGCAACATTCTCCTTTAAATGTCTGATCATGAAGCTATTAATAGCTCCATGGTCTGACCCACTTTGCTTTTGTGATTAACGACGGGTTGGTCCACAGCACAGCACAAGCGTGCCACGCCGCAGAGTGATTTGCCCGTATATACTGCAGTCTCCGTCGCTCTCCTGTCCATCCAGTCCAGTCAGCAGCCATGGCAGGCTCCGCCAAACTCGTCTACATCTGGAACTTCTTCGAGAAGATCGCGGCGTCCGGATTCGTGGCTTCGTGGCGGGACGCGGGCACCTACGTGAAGCAGAACAAGGACTTCATCGCGACGCAGCTTCACCGCAACTTAAACCCCAACGGTTGGTATAGCCATAGAGATACCATGGAGCTACATGGCTCTATGGTATAGTTGAAGCAATGCACTATAATGGTGGGGGGGGGGGAGGTTATAGTACTGTACGTGTGTGCAGCTCCTCAGCGTCACTCAACAGGCTCTTCAACTTCAACATGCTCGATCCCTGGCTAGTCCTCCAATACTTTGGTCAGGTAGTACGTACCCGTGCCGCACAGCGAGCGCGCTTGGTCGGCACTATCCGACAATTGTTTAGGCAGCCAGGGGAGCGTGTTGACGTTGAGGCACTGTACATAATGTGAGTGTGCACACACTGTGGCTCGATTGAATACTGACACCGCCTTGCACCGCGCCATACTTTGACCCATTTCGCCATTCAGTTACAACCGTATACTGTTGCCGTGTAGCCTTGAATGTTTAACAAAGCGGTGAGACTGAAAGCCTTAGACGTCACAAGCAATACACACTAGCGCCACTTCTGCAGCGACGGGTGTCTATCTGCATGCACTGAAGAAAATGATGAAATTCTAAAGCTATTATTATGAAGCGGTCGAGTGCAACAGCGAATTGCAGCGGTAGTTTTGATAGTTGCATGGGAAGGGCAGGTAACCCGGCTGCGACTGGCCCTGCGTTTAATTATTAGAACGACAATCTAGATTTTGCTTACTCTGTATTGATGCAAGTGAGAAGAGCGCGAATTGCAGTACTCGCCGCCACTGAAATATAGGCCGTTTTCACATGAAGGCTTAAAAGGGATATTAACACATTGGTCGAGGTCAAAGAATAGCATCCTACGTTGTCTGATATGAAATAGAACACCTGTGAACATTTCAGCTCAATCCGCCAACCGAGTCTCGAGAAATTAGTTTAAACCGCTTCATTTGTTTTGCGAAAATGCAGCATTCAACGCCGTACTTTTCCGAAAAATAGTTTAGATCTCGGTGAGACGCAAACGATTTCTTTTACTCTTTTCTCCCAAAATACAACATTTTAGGCAGAAATATGTCAGTGCGAGGTTTCTAATAATTATAACCATCTTCAAATTAAGTTTCATGTAAATCTGTGAACATTTGTTTTTCGATCTTACCAATATACAAACATGCGTTAGGCCCCATGTTATTGGTGAATACTCTGTACCTATCGATTCGGATCCATAACCTGGATTTTGTCGGACGGCGGTGAAGCCTGAGCCCTAGCCTAATATAGCCTTCATTTCGAAAACGGCCATAAATAGCATTTCTACATGTACATGGATTTAATTGGGCGCGAAGCCAGCCCTAGTCTCGTGTACAAGTCGTTGAAGTGTTTGGCGCGGTGACAGCTCACGGCGGCTCTCCTGCACTCACTACGGGCACCGTGGGTGGTATATTCACGACAGCGACGTACTGTTTAATCGACTCGTTTACAAGACAATATCGACCCCAACGTCAATCACGATCGGTTACCTTTATTTAACTAGGCTGGGTGCGAAATCACACAGGGCGTTTGAAAGGTCACCCTTGTCTGAAACAAAAATAAACTCAGACAATTACTTGTTTCTATAATGGCTCGTTATATAGACTTTTGTGTCTTCTATCTCAAGTGTAAGTTGGGACAACCAGCCAGTCCTATAGGCATTCAGTCAATAACTGCCGTCTATCTTCTGGGACCACGCCCCCATTTTCATCCAGATGCTGACAACAATATACGGGCTATTCACAGTAGTGCGCCCTCAAGAGTTTGCAAGGTGTTGGGCCAATCATCACAATGCGCGGGATCCGTCGACCCTTTCCAGACGTGCATTGGGTCGACAGATGCAGTGCATAATTGTGATTGGTCAACGCCTTGCAAACTCTTGAGGGCGCACTATTGTGAATCAGCCCGTAGTTTGGGAATCACACAAGGTGGACGCAGTTTGAAAACACCGTTGTGTTCATGATAGTTTTTAGTGACTGAAACAGCTGTTCGAATTTGAAACCTTCTCATTCTCCACGTTCGTCCCCCCCCCTCCCGTTTTCGATCTCACACAAGGTGGACGCAGTTTGAAAACACCGTTGTGTTCATGATAGTTTTTAGTGACTGAAACAGCTGTTCGAATTTGAAACCCTCTCATTCTCCACGTTCGTCCCCCCTCCCGTTTTCGATCTCGCAGCGACCTACAAGTACGTGAACCATGCAGCCTTCGACGGAGTGACCTTTGAGGGTTTCCAGCAGGTCAAACCCAGCAAGGCCTGGGCGGAAAAGATGCGCAAAGGCGCCGGAGAGAATGTGGCCTACCCAGGCGAGTATATTATACCACTGACTGCTGCCCGCCATGTTGGCAACGCTAAAATTAATAACAATGGGTATTTATAAAAGCGCCTTTAGGGCCTGTGGAGGTTTTTCCACATGACGTCACCTGACCGCCAAAGGCTAATGGACATTTCCCATGAAATATGCAAATTAGACCTAGCACATGCGCTTAACTAAATTGGTGGGCAACCGGGCTGCCAACCAATCATAGTTTTCCACGGGCGTGCGCGCGTTCCTTCTCACTAACAGTTTGGCGTGCGGTCATTGGCTATTCAGCGTCTCATACGCGCGTATTTCGAAACCTGCACGCAACGCGCACTCGTTTGCCCACCAATTTAGTCAAGCGCATTCGCCAGCTCTTATTTGCATATTTCATGGGAAAGGTCCATTAGCATTTCCGCAGGAGTGGTCCAAATCCACGGAAGCGCATGCAAAAGAATCTGGGCATTTCTATTGGACATTATTTTTGATGACTCAAAGGCGTGCGCGTTCCGCGTACATCCGCGTGAATGGACCTTTCCCATGAAATATGCAAATAAGAGCTGGCGCATGCGCTTTACTAAATTGGTGGGCAAACGAGTGCGCGTTGCGTGCAGGTTTCGAAATACGCGTGCGGAAGACGCTGAATAGCCAATGACCGCACGCCAAACTGTTAGTGAGAAGGAACGCGCGCACGCCCGTGGAAAACTATGATTGGTTGGCAGCCCGCTTGCCCACCAATTTAGTTTAGCGCATGCGCTAGGTCTCATTTGCATATTTCATGGGAAAGGTCCATTGAACGCTGACCGTCAAAAAGCATGCGACTGAAAACAAAATTCTATAAATCTACACAGAAGCAGATCGAAGTGCTGTTCAGGACACCTACGGGTTATGAGAACAGACATTGTTTTGTGTCGATTGCTAAAAGAATAATGACAAAAGAAGCATCCCTGAGTTCAATGGGGAGAGAGTTCCACAGTTTGGGATCAGCTATGCAGAAAGATCTATCTCCGAGAGACTTTGACCCAGTAGGGATAGATAGAAGAGGTTTTATCATCAGAAGGTGGGAGTCCCATCGCCAAGTTAATATAAACTTATAAAGTGATTAAGTCGGACAAGTACGAGGAAGAAATACCATTTAAGAACGATGGAGATATTTGAAAGATAGGCGCTGCCTGATAGGTAGCCAGTGAAGTTTGGAAATCAAAGAAATGGCATCAATAGAGCAACCGACAGAGAAAATGATAAGGTTGCGTCCGATTACCTTTCCCGTGTATACACCCTGTTTGACCCGCTAGATCCGACCCTGCCTGCACGCTAGGTATAGGTTAGGTCGATCGTGCAAAGACGTAACAATGACCGGGTGCCGATGACCCGGTGTCACGATCTCAAGTGGGTGGCCGTGCTAAAAATGGGTGGGTGACGTCACCACCCATCTGAGCACGTAGCGACAACCTGCTGAAATAGGCGATTTAGGCGGCGTGCTAAGATGGGTGGGTGAACTGAGCGCGTGCGGGCGCCCTTTACGCTACCCTGATTGCCCATATATGGCAGCCCACCCATTTGATCATGCCACTCATTTTAGACTGTCACACCGGTAGATACCAACCGAAGGCACGCATAAGTGAACCAGCCTTGATCCCATCCCACGGTCTGTGCTGCTTTCCTCTTGCGTAAACTATGCTTTTTGGACGGGGGCGCGGGTCGAAAATACTCGAAATGGCGGCCACAGTGGTGCGCAGTAGCCTCGATCCCAGGACCTCTCCCCTCGTCATTGCACGAGGGCGCTATTGCCAGTGCCAACATGGCGGCTACAGTGGCATTAGCCGAGTAGTACTATGCGATGGATGGAAGATTGAGCAATGCACTACGCCGGTTTGTCTAGCCTATTATACGGAGATAGATCCCTGACCCCTGGTATTATACTCGTATCAAAAGCCAGCACGATAAGGCGACGCCAACGTCATTGTCCCCTTAATCTGATGTTGCGTCAGGGGTGAAGCAACTTTGCCAATGACAGGAATTAAGACGTCTGCGCTATCATTCAAAACATGCGGGGCAGAGCAATATTTATTTAACCACCGTTTCGACCAACGCTGCAGGAATTTGTCAATCAATGCTCAACTTGTGAGTAATGTGTGTCGGTCAAAAACCAAACTCCTCGCATTTCTCATAAGTTTAGAGGGCCTGAGGTTTCGATCCTCTCAAGGGCAGATGAAAGCCAGAGAGATCTGGGCAGGATCGTAACGTCGGGTTTGTGCAGCTTCTCGGTGTCAACACGCTCTTCGGAGTCAACATGCTCCCTAGTCCCCCAATACTGTGGTCAGGTAGTATACACGTGCCGCACAGGGAGCGCGCTTGGTCCGCAAGGTCCGACAATAAATGTTTAGGAAGCTAGGGGAGCATGTTGACACCGAGGAGCTGCACAGTCGGGCCCTCTATAGGCCTATTTGAGAAAGGTCCTGGTAGGATGGTAACGTCAGGCCCTCCAATTTTTTTGTGTTTAGATTCACTCGTCTGATAAAACCAGAAAAGTGTCGGGCAAACGATACGATAATACATTCTGTTCAATCCATAGTGCAGTGAAACTAACCGCGTAATTTCTTGTACATTTCAGGCGGATACACGGAAATTGGCACAAACACCGGAAAACCGCTGGCCCCCTGGCTCCCGAAAAACGACAACACCATCTTCATCGTCACGGCTTTTAAGGTAAAAATGTCCGGGGGCTGTGACCACGGAGACGACGCGTAAAGCCGATTTGCTGTAGGCCTAAAATAGTCGTCATGAATCGGCTGTTCTTTGAGAAGTTCAGAGAGAGAGAGAGAGAGAGAGAGATAGAAAGAGACATAGAGAGAGAGAGAGAGTGAGAGAGATAGAGAGAGATATATAGAGAGAAAGAAAGAGAGAGAAAAAGAAACAGGTGGAGAGAGAGAAAGAGAGCAGTGGAGAGAGAGAACGATAGAGAGGTGGAGAGGGAGAGAAAGAGAGAGAGAAAAAAGATAGAGAGGTGGAGAGAGAAAGATAGATAGGTGGAGAGAGAAAGAGAGGGAGAGAAAGATAGAGAGGTGGAGAGAGAAAGAGAGGGAGAGAAAGATAGAGAGGTGGGGAGAAAGAGAGGGAGAGAAAGATAGAGAGGTGGAGAGAGAGAATGATAGAGAGAAAGATAGAGGTGGAGAGAGAGAAAATGAGAGAGAGAAAGATAGAGAGGTGGGGAGAGAGACAGAAAGAGAGAGAGAAAGATAGAGAGGTGGAGAGAGAGAATGAGAGACAGAGAGAAAGATAGAGAGGTGGAGAGAGAGAAAGAGAGATATAGAGAGAGGTGGAGAGAGAGATAGAGAAAGAGAGAGAAAGAAAGACAGGATGGACGTCTCATCACTCCCTCCTCCTCCTCCCTCCCTCCTCTTCCACCGCCGATCACAGGTCGCCGACGAGAAGGACGCCGCGCTGCAGGAGTCCTTCGAGAAGGACTGGATGGCGTCGTCGGGGGCGCGCTTCATCCTGGACAGCGCCCCCGCCGACCTGGCCGTAGCCCACTGCGGCCTGTACAAGAAGTTCACGCCCAAGCCGGGCCTCATGTACGTGCTGCGCGCCGAGCTGACCGGGGCCGCCGAGGACTCGCAGCCGGCCCGCGACTTCCTGGCCCGGCTGCAGGCCTTCAAGTACCCGGACTACTTCGAGCTGGTGGTGGCCGACCTGTACCGGCCCGACGCGGAGAACATCATGTTCCCGGACGCCGGCAAGAAGGACCTGCCCGAGGGATTCACCTACAAGCCCTAGGGACGTCTTGGGCTTCTTCTCTGGCGAACTGGGACCAATTTCTTAGAGCTGCTTAAGCACACACAAAAACCTTACCTTCTTC
The DNA here is from genome assembly GCA_949987565.1 of Luidia sarsii. Lineage (NCBI taxonomy): Eukaryota > Metazoa > Echinodermata > Asteroidea > Paxillosida > Luidiidae > Luidia > Luidia sarsii. The sequence continues at coordinate 9,099,641 of OX465118.1, forward strand.
GCAAAGAAAAATGGCTGGCCCTTTCTTTCATTAATTGCCTTTTTGGATCTGACTTGGGTTTTTTTTCTTCGAATTTTGGATGTTCAGCGAATACAGCTTGAGTTTGGCTGTCAAACCGGCGATTCAGAATAGTGCGCCCTCAAGAGTTTGCAATGCGTTGGCCAATGACAATGCGCGGAATCTGTCAAACCCATTGATCTCCATAATAAAGACTGGATAGGACACCGCGTCAAATGCGCGTCTGCGTGTGCGTTTTGTCAAGAGGGTAAGAAACGAACGTGTCGATTTGCTGCGCGCACACATTTGAATGGACATCTCAAAGAAGTGGACGCATTTTTTCCCTTCAAATAGTCATCTTTTTGAAAAAACATAAACATACACGAATAAAATAGGAAAATTCGAAAATAACAAAGGTCAAAGCGTGTGCAGCAGTTAATTGGCCGGAGAGGGACGGAAAAGTGAGCCGTAAAAAAGGAATAACTTTTCACAAGTAAGTTGTTGGTTCCAGATGGACTCATTTAGTACTGCATACTGCTTATTGATGACTGAGATTTTAAATTAATGGCATTATTATGACCTGTGTTGTTCAAGCAGTGGTCAAATAATCATCAACATTATAACTGCTGTTATTTGGGTTACCCAAAAGCTGAATCCACCCCTTGAAAAAAGGAATAATTTGGATATCACTGGTGACTAGCCTTATAACCATGTGCCAACAAATTACAAGAAATAAGTCTGCATTGCTTTTTGTCAATTTGCAATTGTGCAAGCGTTGAATGAATGAAAACATGTTCCTCCAGCGGTATTTTGTTTTTTATTCCTAAAGTTGCTCAGAAAAGTTAAGAATGATAAACACCAGCAAATCAATGTGTAGCCGTTGCCGATTCAAATGCGGATATAAAAATTATTTCCGGCACCTTAATTACTCGTTCCTACAACATACAAGGTAGACCAAATTCATCCACGGCCAAGCGAGTGAACTCTAAGTCTAACCATAGAGCAAGATGCTCTAACCAACATACACAACTCTACCCTCCTGAAGCGTTGCGCGCCGCCATTGTTCGACCGCGTATTTTGTGCACGAGCAACGCGCGGTGTCCTATCCAGTCTTTATTATGGAGATCAATGGGTTTGACCATTGATCTCCATAATAAAGACTGGATAGGACACCGCGCGTTGCTCGTGCACAAAATACGCGGTAGAACAATGGCGGCGCGCAACGTTTCAGGAGGGTAGAGTTGTGTGTGTTGGTTAAAGCATCTTGCTCTATGGTTGAAGTTCACTCGCTTGGCTTTGGATGAATTCAGTGGCCTACCTTGTAGTTGTAGGAACGAGTAATTAAGGTGCCGGAAATAATTTGTATATCCTCTTAATTTAGACCGAAGTATGAATAATTCACGGTGCTTTTAACCTTGCCTATAGGAACACGCTTTTTTTTCAAAAAAATAATATTTTCCTGAATAGCCCTATTATTTTGTTTAGCCAATAACTGTCTCTGCATCTGCATAATAGGTAATTCTCAATTAGCTCATCGAATACGCGTTTGAATCGGCCACGGCTAAACATTGGTTTGCTTGTGTTTATTTTAACCTTTCTGAGCAACTTCAGGAATAGAAAAAAAAATACTGCCGGAGGAACATTTTTTCATTCATTCAACGCTTGCACAATTTATTGCAAATTGACAAAAAGCAATGTAGATTTATTCCTTGTAAAAGTTTTGCACATGGTTATAAGGCTATAGTCACCAGGCTATAGTCACCAGTCACCTACCAAAATACCAACAACCATTATCACAATGATTTCACCCAGATAAACAAAGCCAATCATCTTCTCATAGCTTGGTCGAATGTCGAATGGTCGCACTCAACAAACTTACGAATGCATCATTATCTAACGTAATTGAGGAGAATTTATATTTATGGTAGTAATCTTGAACCTTGGAGCCTTTGAAGTTTGGAACCTTGTTGAGATAATCCTGGCTTCCCGTCAATTCCATAAAACAATCTGTGAAAAACATAAAAGGAAAATTAGTAGGCTAGCTATTAGTACAATCATGTAGTAGTAGTACTATCTCAAACTTATTTGGATACTGTTAATCATTCTTTTTTTCAAGGGGTGGATTCAGCTTTTGCGTGACCCAATTAACAGCAGTTGTCAATGATTACTTAAGTTAATAAAGTTGTTCAGTCATTTTTCTTCATCCGAAGTTGGTAAATGGTGATAAGAACCGTAGCCTAAGTAAATGGTAGGCCGGTGGCTATGCGGGAAGGGGGATAGGTTAGGCCTTCTCCCGGAAAAAAATCCTTCTTTGAAGATGATTTTTGGGCCTATAATGTTAATGATTTTTTTACCACTGCTGGAACAACAGAGGTCATAATTATGCCATAAATTGAAAATCTCAGTCATCAATATATAAGCATTACGAGTACTAAAGCCCTAAATGTAGTACTAAATCTGGGCTAACCAACAACTTACTTGTGAAAAGTTAGTCCTTTCTTACGGCTCACTTTCCCGTCCCTCTCCGGGCAATTCACTGCTGCGCACACTATGACCATAGTACTTTGCGAAATTTCCTATTTTATTCGTGTATGTTCACTTTTCTTCAAAAGATGACTATTTGAAGGGAAAAATGCGTCCACTTCTTTGAGATGTCCATTCAAAATGTGTACGCGCAGCTAAACGACACGTTCGTGTCTTACCCTCTTGACCAAACGCACACGCGGACGCGCATTTGACGCAGTGTCCTATCCAGTCTTTATTATGGAGATCAATGGTCAAACCCTTTCCAGACGTGCATTGGGAGGACAGATTCCGCCCATTGTGATTGGCCAACGCGTTGCAAACTCTTGAGGGCGCAATTTTGTGAACTGCCCGTATTAGGTAAGGCCTTTCAAGTAAAAAAAAATGAAAGAAAACAAAATGACTAAGAAGTTTTAAACAAATTGAAAAATGTCAAAGAAAACTTTGACTGGAACGGGATTTGAACCCAAGACCTCTGGTTTTGCGTACCAACGCTCTTTCCGTGAGTAAGATAATGTTTGGTGCTTAAGCGGCTCTATACAATTTGTCTCGGGTCTGGCGTGAGGTTTTGGTAACGACAATGGTAGGCATAGTAGCGGACGACGATGGATTTTGTGGTAGTTCGATATGTACCGCGGTATAGAGATAGTATAGTTGCGTGCATGATAGACAGCGTTTTCTATGACCAGCTTACTGTGAAAATGGTCGGGCGATACGGGACTTCAAGAGAAAGGTCTTTTATCACGATATTCCTATTTTGAATTCGTTGTCCGGAAAAGGGGGACGCCATCTTAATCATGGTTATTTTAGCTATGATCAACGGGAAGGGAAAGTGCTTTACACAATAGTTCGTTCGACAGCAGCTGAAAGATATGAAAAGTAGCAGGTGAAAAACATTATCGGTCAATGAATGGCCATATTTTTTTCCTTCATCATATTGGTCTAAATCAATCACACACCCCTAATATTAATTCGGATACAAACAAAGACCAAGTGTGGGGTAAACTATTTTGTCCCACACGTGTTGGCCCGACGTTTTCACAGGGTAGTCAAACGGCTTGCTTTGAAATTAGATGAACGGAACTTTTCACTGGTTCTGTTCCATACAGGTTTTTTTGGTTCGTACGATGATGATGCCTGTGCATTTGCAGTAGAACCAGGCAGCAGGCGCACTATAGACCAGACTCCTTCTCTTTTAGTTTGTCAGGTGTGGTTTTTTTTTAGAATGCATGATGAGTGTTATTTCTTGTTAGGTTGTGGCTTTGATTCTAGAATGATTAACGATAGCATTTTGCGGCACATAACGTCTTTCCATCTCAGTTACTACAAACGAATTGCATATAGTGCAACACTAACAACATTCATTTAGTAGCGATTGATTATAAAGATGACATTTCTGTCATAATAATATAGGGCCTAATTGATATACCTTGATATGAATAGTGAGTCTATAAAATAAATGCTGTTTTATCTTTTCCCTCATAGCATATTCTCTCCCATAGGATAATAAAAAACTAAATGAAAACAGAATGCTAAACAGAGGAATAAATTGATAGATAAACTATTATTTGAATGCATATTCCTGTGATAATTTCTTCAGGTTTGGGGTTTCCAGCAGTGTTACGTCAAGTTTTGTTTAACATTTTAGGAGTGTTTTACGATGCGGCCAGAACGGCTCTTATAGAAGAGAGTGTAGCCGAATAAAAAGTTAACAATCTTCCTCTTGCAAATCTCGTTTCATGAGGATCAATTATCATTTCATTTTGGTTCGTCCTTCAGGATTCACTGTTGTGTGGCCAAAGGAAACATGACGTCATGAGGCCACAGTTACTGAAGAGCGCCCTCACATGAAATGTCCGAGAGCTTTGTCCTCGAGAAAAAAAATTGCACAGAAATTGTATTTTCTTCCACAGGCCGTGTTGCTGCGCTGTAAATGTGAATGCAAAAGGAATATTTCGGTACCTCAAAAATCACAAGAGATTTTTCAGACATGAGTGGTACAGACCCTGAGGTAATCATCTCAAATTTGAAAAGTCCATGTCAATGGCGAGGAAACTAAGGCGCCCTCTACGGGGAGATCCCGCGGACAAACACGCTGGTAACGGTCTTAAGGAGCAGCTCCCCCGAGACGCCGCACACGTACAGCGCATAAAGAAACATGGCGTATTAAGCGGTGGGGAATCTTTCCCGCGAACGAACGAGAGCACACGCACTCTATCTGGCTCAGGGGACGCGCCACTGTAGCTGTACACACAAAAATAGTGGAGATGAGATTCTTTCTGAAATTGGGCAATAACACATAACGGCGAGCGTGAGATAGAAAGAGCGGCAGGTTTATTTGCTTATTGCCTGCATCCTTGAATAATTCATGCTATACTCTTTCTGACTACGGACTACCCTGCACTGCATTGCTTGGCATTGATTTAAAGGCCCAATACAACACTGGTAAAGGTCAAAAGATTGCCACAGTTTGTGTGTTATACCATTAAACATCCCAAAAAGCAATCCTGTGACGGTTTTAGCTCAAATGGTGATCTGAGAAAGTAGAAAAAGGTAAAAAAAACCGGTCTGTAGTGTAAGAAATAGTTTATCACTTGCGAGTGATAAACTATTTGTCGATGTTTGAGTGAAGATTTCTTGGGAAGTACAGCATCCCAGACCGTAAGATTTCAACATGATGATTCTATCATGACCATCTACAAACTGTGTAAATTAGAAGGAAATAATGTGGACATCAATGTTTTCCGATCTTCCCAATGTTGTATTGGGCCTTTAAGTAGCTAACGCTTTGCACAACGCTGGTCAAAATATCAAGTGGTCAAGATGTCTGCAAGAGAGATTAAAAAGTAAAGCAAATTCAGTAAATTCCAAGCTGTTGAATTGTGCTCTGTATGGTGTCGACATATCCTATATAATCATATAGGCTTGCATTGGGTCCAAAATGAATCGTAGATTCTCATAGATAATAAATAATAAATAAATAATTAATGCATTAGTTGTTTGCATCTGAATGAAAGCGGGGGTGCGATCCCTGGAGATATACGGCAGTTAATGGTTGAATTGCTTCTGACTGGCGCCCCCACCCCGGCAAAGACTAGTTGAATATTAGGGAAGGCCACCATCTAAGGGCTGGATAGCTCAGATGGAAGAGCCCTGGTACGTTTAGTCCAGAGGTCTCGGGTTCAAGTCCCGGTCCAGTCAAAGTTTTCTTTGCCATTTTTTTTTCAAATTGTTCAAAAGTTCCCAGTCAGTTTTTGCTTGGTTTGTTTGAGATGTATTTATTTTGCGCAAACGATTTGGTTATGTCCAAAACGTTTGTTTGTGTTGCGCAGCACCGAGGTAGTTGGAGAATCGCGTGCAGAGACGGCGAGAGGTCTACGGGATTTGAAACGGAAAATGCAGAAAAAATAATGGAAAGAGAGACAGAGATGAAGATACGGAACGGAACAAGAGACAAGAAACACGGAATCACGAAGCTGAGTATATTTGGCCTCTATGGATGTGATCGCGTCTATTTCGCATAAGACACAAAGCGGGACATTTCGTGATACGATTCTAATACTCGCCTGAAGGTACAACTAAACTTGCATGAAGTCAGATGTCCTATATCGATAGAGCATTTTCCTTGTGCTTCTCTGAAGGCCTGGTAAGAAGTAAAGAAATATGGAGGGAAAAAGACCCCAGGGTTAGATCGTGAGACGATGGCTTGGCAGATGGACAAGGATGTGTCATGCTAATAGGCTTTTGCGCCCTCTGCGCATGCCCAATCCTCAAAATACTTGTCACACACAGTTTGTATGACATCCATGGGAGAGTGGGGTGGATGATTATAATGTGATTCATATGAAAAGGGAGAATTGTAGATAAAAGCGACGCATCCGTCAACGGATCGTGCCTTGATGCGGACCGTCAATTCCTTTGACTGGCACGAGCGGCATGGTCCAAAGTGGGGCTGTGTAGTCCTCAGCGCTGTCCTGATCTACTCCCCTTGCTGTGCCGTCTCCTCACGGTTTCCTAGGCGCTCGTTAAGTCGCTAAGGCTGAGGATCAAAGTGGTCGTCTTCTTGTCACCCGTTGCCCACCTTCGAAGTCGAGCCAAACCAGCCAGCCAGTCAGTCAGCTCACTGGCCAGTCAGCCAGCCACCCAGCCAGCCAGCCAGCCAGCCAGCCAGCCAGCCAGCCAGCCAACCAGCCAGTCAGCCAGCCAAACAGCCAGCCAGCCAGCCAGCCATCTGTCCAGCCAGCAAGCCAAACAACCAGCCAGCCAACCAACCAGCCAGCCAGCCAGCCAGCCAGCCAGCCAGCCAGCCAGCCAGCCAGCCAGTCAGCCAGTCAGCCAGCCAGCAAGCCAGCAAGCCAGCAAGCCAGCCAGCCAGCCAGCCAACCAGCCAGCCAGCCAGCCAGCAAGACGGCCAGCAAGCCAGCAAGCCAGCCAGCAAGCCAGCCAGCCAGCCAGCCAGCCTGCCTCTCAACCAGCCAGCCAGCCAGGCAGCCAGCCAGCCAGCCAGCCAGCCAGCCAGCCAGCCAGCCAGCCAGCCAACCAGCCAGCCAGCCAGCCAACCAGCCAGCCAGCCAGCCAACCAGCCAGCCAGCCAGCCAGCCAGCCAACCAGCCAGTGGCATTTGTCTGAGGTGGGGGACCGTCGACAGCCGAGACGCCCACACGCCCGGGGTAGTGCAGCCCGACTACGACGATCGGGTAAATTCAATATCATGCATATTCTTATTCGTCCTGATTGTTGCTTTGTCTTTGTTATCGCTGTCCTTGTTGCTGTTGCTCTCGTTGCTCTCCACTGCTGTGGTTATAACAATTGCTGTCGTTCCTGTAGCTATTGTTCTTGGTACTATAATGCTGCTGCTGCTAGTGCTGTTGATGCTGCTGTTGCCGTTTGTACTGCAGTTTTCCGCCGTCGCTTCCAATACCGTTCTTGCTGTTGCTGCATACGGCTGCTGTTCCCACTCTGGCTGCGGCAGTCATTGCTCCGTGGTGTTGCTTTCAGTTGCTCTTGCTGCGGCTACTTTCCCGACTGCTGCCGTTGCTTTGCTGCCCCTCGTGTCATCGCCAATGGCGTGGCTATACTCGTCTTCCTCGTCCAACCCTTGCCAATTAAATTCGTCCGGTTCCTCCGTAAACTTGCTCGAGTCTGATGTCGGTGGACAGCTGACCCTCGTTCATAAAAACTGGTGATAAGTTGTCTCGTTACGAGTCGGGGTATATTGCGTTTTAGGACGCTAGGCGTGAAGCTCAATGATGGGGATTCCTATTGAATGGATAACACGGCATATCGATAGAGCATTTTCCTTGTGCTTCTCTGAAGGCCTGGTAAGAAGTAAAGAAATATGGAGGGAAAAAGACCCCAGGGTTAGATCGTGAGACGATGGCTTGGCAGATGGACAAGGATGTGTCATGCTAATAGGCTTTTGCGCCCTCTGCGCATGCCCAATCCTCAAAATACTTGTCACACACAGTTTGTATGACATCCATGGGAGAGTGGGGTGGATGATTATAATGTGATTCATATGAAAAGGGAGAATTGTAGATAAAAGCGACGCATCCGTCAACGGATCGTGCCTTGATGCGGACCGTCAATTCCTTTGACTGGCACGAGCGGCATGGTCCAAAGTGGGGCTGTGTAGTCCTCAGCGCTGTCCTGATCTACTCCCCTTGCTGTGCCGTCTCCTCACGGTTTCCTAGGCGCTCGTTAAGTCGCTAAGGCTGAGGATCAAAGTGGTCGTCTTCTTGTCACCCGTTGCCCACCTTCGAAGTCGAGCCAAACCAGCCAGCCAGTCAGTCAGCTCACTGGCCAGTCAGCCAGCCACCCAGCCAGCCAGCCAGCCAGCCAGCCAGCCAGCCAGCCAGCCAACCAGCCAGTCAGCCAGCCAAACAGCCAGCCAGCCAGCCAGCCATCTGTCCAGCCAGCAAGCCAAACAACCAGCCAGCCAACCAACCAGCCAGCCAGCCAGCCAGTCAGCCAGTCAGCCAGCCAGCAAGCCAGCAAGCCAGCCAGCCAGCCAGCCAACCAGCCAGCCAGCCAGCCAGCCAGCAAGCCGGCCAGCAAGCCAGCAAGCCAGCCAGCAAGCCAGCCAGCCAGCCAGCCAGCCTGCCTCTCAACCAGCCAGCCAGCCAGGCAGCCAGCCAGCCAGCCAGGCAGCCAGCCAGCCAGCCAGCCAGCCAACCAGCCAGCCAGCCAGCCAACCAGCCAGCCAGCCAGCCAACCAGCCAGCCAGCCAGCCAGCCAGCCAACCAGCCAGTGGCATTTGTCTGAGGTGGGGGACCGTCGACAGCCGAGACGCCCACACGCCCGGGGTAGTGCAGCCCGACTACGACGATCGGGTAAATTCAATATCATGCATATTCTTATTCGTCCTGATTGTTGCTTTGTCTTTGTTATCGCTGTCCTTGTTGCTGTTGCTCTCGTTGCTCTCCACTGCTGTGGTTATAACAATTGCTGTCGTTCCTGTAGCTATTGTTCTTGGTACTATAATGCTGCTGCTGCTAGTGCTGTTGATGCTGCTGTTGCCGTTTGTACTGCAGTTTTCCGCCGTCGCTTCCAATACCGTTCTTGCTGTTGCTGCATACGGCTGCTGTTCCCACTCTGGCTGCGGCAGTCATTGCTCCGTGGTGTTGCTTTCAGTTGCTCTTGCTGCGGCTACTTTCCCGACTGCTGCCGTTGCTTTGCTGCCCCTCGTGTCATCGCCAATGGCGTGGCTATACTCGTCTTCCTCGTCCAACCCTTGCCAATTAAATTCGTCCGGTTCCTCCGTAAACTTGCTCGAGTCTGATGTCGGTGGACAGCTGACCCTCGTTCATAAAAACTGGTGATAAGTTGTCTCGTTACGAGTCGGGGTATATTGCGTTTTAGGACGCTAGGCGTGAAGCTCAATGATGGGGATTCCTATTGAATGGATAACACGGCATTGGTCGAGGCCAAAGAAGAGCATTCATACGTTGTCTGATCCAGCATATGCATGAAATAGCACACCTGTGAACATTTCAGCTCAATCCGCCAACCGAGTCTCGAGGAATTGGTGAAACCGCTTTATGTGTTTCGCGAAAATACAGCGTGAGCGTATATTGTTCTGAAAAAAATCGTTTAGATATAGAAGTGAGACGTAAACGATTTCTTTACTCTTTTCTCCAAAAATACAGCATTTTAGGCAGAAATATTTCAGTGCGAGGTTTCTACCATAACCATCTTCAAACTGTATATAGTTTCATGTAAATATGTGAACATTTCTGCTTTTCGATCTTACCAATGTTGTGTAGGGGCTTTAAGGGATTGGAGAGCTTGTAAGGTTGACTAGGGTGGCATGCATGTACCATTATCTTCCCATGGATGTGAAAACAGGCTATGCTCGCTATAGGAAGACTTTGGTGCGATTAAACTTCTGCAGCTGTATGCAACGCGCATCAATCTCGGCCTATCCTAAAGTGAAAAGTATTTCTTTCTCTTTCACTTTCTCACTCGTTCCCCCCCCCCCTCTCTCTCTCTCCCTCTCTCTCTCTCTCTCTCTCTCTCTCTCTCTCTCTCTCTCTTTCTCCCTCTCTCTCCCCCCTCTCTCCCTCTCTCACTCTCTCTCTCTCTCTCTTTCTCTCTCTCTCTGTCTCTGTCTCTCTCTTTCTCTCTCTCTCTCTTTCTCCCTGTCTCTCCCTCTCCCTCTATCTTCCCTCTCTATCTATCCCCGGCTCTCTGTCTCTCTCTCCCCTCTCTCTCAATCCCTCTCCATCTTTCTATCTCTGTATCTCTGACGCTCTCCTCCCCTCTCTCTCTCTCTCCCCATGATTGGCTCTCGATCTGCCCCTCGCTCCCTCCCCTCTCTCTCTCTCCTCTCTTTCTCTCTCTCTGACTCTCTACCCATCTATCTTTTCTTTCTCCCTCTCGATCCCTTTCTCTCTCTCTTCATGACTGGCTCTTTATCTCCCTCAGTCTTCGCTCCTCCCCTCTCCCCCCTCTCAATACCCCCATCTCCTTCAGCCACCTTCTCTCTTCCGGTTGACATGAACGATGCTAATTGACACTACAAAAAAAAGGTGTGGATACGACCAGAATTAGCTGCGTTAATCGCCGAGTTCCTATATATAGCCACACGCCCAATAACCAGGACTACAAATCAGCCTGGTGATGAGGAGCGGAAGTTGGCACAGACTATAGAGAATGCGCTCAAGATTTTGGCTGGGTGTGTTACATGTACAGCAGACTCGAGCGTATCATACCACACGGAGGAATTCCGGTATCGTTTTCGGGAGATTTCGGCGGTGATCGATCATGCACCCTTTTTTAAGAGGGGGCAACCCAGGACTAATTGGACGCTTGCTCTCCTGTGGTTCGACGCATGCAGGTCGTAAATTTCTCCCCCCCTCTGATTACAAGCATATAATATACCACGTCCTCCGTTCCCATGGCCTCACGAGAGCGGTGGTATTACGACGTGCAACCCCCTTGCAACAGGAGATAGCTCTGACTTCGTATGTACCTCGTATACCTAACGCTGCTCCCCAAGGTCGAGTTGCAAAGACGAGGGTCCTGTTTGATACTAGTCACAAGTTCACGACCGTCATCATTTTTGCGGGTTTTTTTTGGGGGGAGGGGCTGAGATTGAAGACGATGTAGCGTAACACAAAGCAGGCCTACAGTATGTGACTAAAGGCTCTCGTTTGTTTAGTCTTTCTTATTGCTCCCAAAATTCACTTTGATAAAACGAGCAGGGGTATGCAGTGATAATGGTAACCGATGAGAATGTTATCCATCCTTCTTTGTATTATGAAATTTCTGTACCTTTTGTTCTATTTCCTCCTTCTCCTCCTCCTCTTCTCCATCTTCTTATTCTTGTTCTTTGTCTTCATCATCTTCTTCTTCTTCTTTTTCTTCTTCTTTGTCGTCTTCTTCTTCTTCTTCTTCTTATTATTATTCTTTTTTGTATTATTTGTTCTTGTATATATTTGTCAACTGTTTTTTGGTTTCATTTGGAAAATAAAGTTTTCCTTGAAAAGTAAAACAAATTCTTCTTCTTCATCTTCTTCTTCTGATTGTTTTCCCCTCTTTTTTTGTATTATTTGTTCTTGTACATATTAAATTTTGTTTAATTGTCAACTGCTTTGATTTAATTTGGAAAAAAAAGTTTTCCTTTGAAAATAAAAGTCTTCTTCTTCATCTTCGTCCTCTTCCTCTTCTTCGTTGTCTTATTCTTCTTCTTCGTTGTCTTCTTCTTCTTCCTTCTTCTTCTTCTTTTTCTTCTTCTTCTTCTTCTTTCTCCTTCTTCTTCTTCTTCTTCGTTGTCTTCTTCTTCTTTCTTCTTCTTCTTCTTCGTTGTCTTCTTCTTCTTCGTCTTTCTTCTTCTTCTTCTTCCTTCCCTTTCTCTTCCTCTCTTCCTCGTATCTCCCCTACGCCTGTGCCTTCAAACGGTGAAGGAACAAACATATTAAATCCGCAAGAAAATAGAGGAAAGGCCATTAGGGACATCCTCTCCCTCCCTCAAAAGGCAGTTATCCCGACAGGAACTGCTCTTCCTCCGATGTGCCTCCTTTTGGCTTCGGACATCTGAGACGGCGAAAACATCTCCAATGGCCCATCAAAGGACGACCAATCCGATCCCCCCACCCCACCACCCCTACACTATAGTCAAGATGCTGCATTGCACAGTGTCTGTCAGCAGTCGGTCATTAGGACGGCTTTCATAATTCGCGTTCCTCCGTCAAATCCATGTCTTTATTAACGCCCCACGCCAACACGTGCACCCGCACCCTCGTCTGTTTTCTCCTTCCCCCTCATCCAATCAACTTCTCCGCACTAATTACACGCCTCGCCAAACCACCGGATGCCTATACACTTTCATTAGCATGTGGTTTTTTTTCGACGGTGTTCAAAAATGACAAATAAACACCAAATGTGATTTAGGCTCTCATGAACATGTTTGGTACGGAGGGGAGGTTAACCATACGTATGAGCTGTTGCGTGAGAACGAGAGAGAGAAAGAGAGAGGGGGACGAGGAGAGAGGTGGGGAGAGAGAGAGATAGAGAGAGAGAGAGAGAGAGAGAGAGAGAGAGAGAGAGAGAGGGGGGGAGAGAGAGAGAGGGAGAGAGAGAGAGAGAGAGAGAGGGGGGGCGGAGAGAGAGAGGGCGGAGACGGAGAGAGAGGTGGGAGAGAGGGAGAGAGAGGGGGAAAAAGAGGACGAGAGAGGGGACGAGAGAGACAGGAAGAGAAAGAGGGAGAGGGAGAGAGGAGGGAAGAGATGTGGAGAGAGAGAAGAGGGAGAAGGAGGCGGAAAGAGAGAGAGGACGAAAGAGAGGAAGATAGAGAGTGAGAGAGGGCAAAAGAGAGAGAGCGAGAGGGATACAGCGAAAGGGAGAGAGGGAGGTGGATAGAAAGGGAGACAGAGGGGGAGAGTGAGAGAGGAGAGAGGGAGAGAGAGAGAGGGGGAAGAGAGAGAAAGAGAGAGAAAGAAGGGGGGGAAGAGAGAGAGGGGGGAGAGGGGGGAGTAGGGGACAAAGACAAAATAGAGAGGAGAGAAAAGGGTACGTGGAAACAGACAGACAAAAGGAGAGGCAAACCCGGTAAATGCAGGTTGTATCCCTCCATGGTTGTACAGGGAATCGGACCCATGCAATCTCCGAGATGAAATCACGTCATTACCAAACCGAGGAGCCCGGCAGACGGACCACTGCCAAGGGCAGAAAGTCGGCCGAGCCGGCTTTCTATATACGTTACTCCTCCAATTATTGCTATACCCCCCTCCTCCACAGCCTCCCCGGATCCCCGGACCCCCCCCCCCCCCCGAGCGGATGAACAACATCGCCAAGGACGAACACCTCTAAGCCGGCGGAAATCTCCGCCTGGTATCAAATGAATGCACTGATCACATATAGAACGGTGATGAAGGCGAACAAAATAGGAAGCGAAAAATAGACGGTGCACGTATTCAACAGATCGCGGACAACGGGGATGTAAAATAGGAAATGGAGGCTCGAACGTGACATCTGGAGGCCGTGATGTTTGTAACATCACTGGGACCAAAATGCAGGGAATTGCATTTGCATGCCTATCTTCACCCATGTCTGTATACATAGAAATCCCCCACTTAATTGGATGTCTTCAATTGTCAATCCAAGCTTCTGGCCGGGTCAGTTTATTTTATATGAGTTTGCCGATCGCTTTCACTATAAGTATAGCATCTCCATGAAGACCATGCAAAGAATCTCTTTCCGAAAGGAGGAAATAGGTTGCTCCATTTTGTGTCTTCTCAATCTATCAGTTCCGAGCCTTCGGGCGCTTCAGTGCATTCAAAGCCGAAACAAACTCCTCCTAATTCTCGAAAACGGCAGATTTTCGAGCGATAACGTTTCACGGCATGTCTGATATCATTATACTAACTTCCATGAGCGAGTAATTCCTCAAATTTGGTTTACGTGTATCCGGAAATTGGGCACTTTACAAATGGAGTACTCTCCCTTTTAAAATGTAGGGGTTTTTTGGGGTATGCGATCTTTTTTACGTCAATGGTAATCGTTCTTATCAGCAAATGCCGTTTCCCGCGGTCTTTGTTCGTAATATAAAAATAATTATTATGACATTCGCTTCTCATTTTTTTTCTCTTTGTAGAGAGAAATGGCATGGAATAAAGATGAAACGGTAAAGGGACAAAGGTCATAAATAAAGAAGGAACCCAAGTAGAGAAGCGATATTAGAGCAAGTAAAGCATTTTTTTTCTTCAAAATTAATACTTTGCAACCATGATAACAGAGGGGTCGGCTGTGAGAAAGAAGTAAGTACTCGAATAGCGACGGCAAAACACGTACACACCAGATACTTCTAACAAGTGGGCTCAACCTTCCTCTGGACAAGAGGGTTGTACAAACACGACAGTGTGGAGTGTACTTCTCTTTGCAACGGGGACACGAACCATGAAGACCATGGCCTTTTTCGAAATGGAGGTTTGGGCTCGGGCTCAGGCTTCGTCTCCGTCTGACAAAACCTGAAAATACAGGTTGTGGTTCGTTTCCGAAATCGAAGGTTTGTTGGCTTGATAGGTACAGAGTATTCACCGAGAAACTGGGGCCAAAGGATTGCTTTTAGATGGCTGTGATGGTATTAACGAGTAAGATAAATATGACCGACGCATGAGCCCTATAGTCAAAGCCATCATTTCGAAAACGGCCTAGGCCTATATGTCAGATCTCAACAGACTGGACTGATTTGACGAATGGGTGTGGAGAAGGGTGGGGAAGATAAGTTGGACTGAAAGAGTTATACCAACGATGAGGCACTGAGGATATGATGGGAGTGTAGAGATCGTTAATCAAGACTTGCAGAAGTGGATTATTATGACGGATGTCACCGAGGGACGACTAGTATAGGGCCTATTAGGAAAACTGTGTAAATTCGAACAATGCGAACACGGCTTCTTAGCCGTGTTCGCATTGGACTTTTTCTTCCGCGGCCACGCGGTAACTTACCGCGACATTCCTTAAGGTGATTCTACCGTGCGTCCGCACTTGGATTTATCTTCCGCGGCGGAATGAGAAATTCACTGTGTGAGGCTGGCAGAATGTCGCCTATTATGGCCCTGTCAAGTTACCGTGGCTGAGCGGAAAGTTTCCGCAACGTCTCTCGCCCTGTTAGTTTTACATCATGCTCGCGGTAACTTGACAGGGAGGGTAGTTTTCCGCCTGTCCGCATTGGATTTATTTTTGTCATTCTTCCGCCCTGCCGCGGTAGTTTGACAATTTTAAGTCCAATGCGAACACGGCTACTGTGGTAGTTCTGCCCAGCCGTAGGCCCTACCTGTGGTCGCACAACACGTTTATCTGTGTATTCAATACTATTCATTACATCCGTTCACTCTGCATGGTTGTCCCCAAGGCAAGTATTCATCCATTTTTGCCTCCACTTCACGCCTTGCCGTGAAATTCGCTCTCAGCATCCTGGCTTCTCTCCTCCCACTAACGACTTGTCCCAATTTAAGTGTAACATCAATAGGTGTCTGTCTAACCATTGATCTCCTGCCGTTTCCCGCTTCTTAGCAGCCACCTTGAGTGGCCTTTGGGGTCCTGTGGTTGCTGATTCTCCATAAAAAGAAGTAGAGACATCAGCTAGACAACACAATCCAGAAATTGTGTGGTTGTTGTCTTTTTGCACCGATAATGCATGCGACTAGTTGATATTTCCGACCAGCGTGCGTCAATATGCCGGTGAAAATGTTGCCCTGATGTATACATTTAGTTTTCGCCCACAGCGTTTGTTTATAACTTGAATGTATTTTGCGTGGGCTGAGAGCTGGCCTTGTTTGAACAGAAACATCCGTCGGAAATGTCAAGGAATCAAGCAATATACTCGTCTGCGTATTGAACAAATTCCCCGTGCAGCGCACGTCCCGCCTCCTCAAACCCTTGGACATCACTGCCCAACCCCCCAATCCCCAGCCCCCACCCCCAGCCCCCTAGCCCCCACCCCCAGCCCCCAGCCCCCAACCCCCAGCCCCAACCCCCAGCCCCCAGGCCACAGCCCCAACCCCCAGCCCCCAAGCCCCCAGGCCACAGCCCCAACCCCCAGCCCCCAAGCCCCCAGGCCACAGCCCCAACCCCAGCCCCTAACCCCCAGCCCCCAACCCCCAGCCCCCAACCCCCAGCCCCCAGCCCCCAAGCCCCCAGCCCCTAACCCCCAGCCCCCAGCCCCCAAGCCCCCAGCCCCTAACCCCCAGCCCCCAAGCCCCCAGCCCCCAAGCCCCCAGCCCCCAGCCCCCAGCCCCCAGCCCCCAACCCCCAGCCCCCAACCCCCAGCCCCTAACCCCCAGCCCCCAGCCCCTAACCCCCAGCCCCAGCCCCCAAGCCCCCAGCCCCCAAGCCCCCAGCCCCCAGCCCCCAGCCCCCAGCCCCTAACCCCCAGCCCCCAAGCCCCAACCCCTAACCCCCAGCCCCCAGCCCCCAAGCCCCAAGCCCGTAACCCCCAGCCCCCAGCCCCCAGCCCCTAACCCCCAGCCCCCAGCCCCCAAGCCCTAACCCCCAGCCCCCAGCCCCTAACCCCCAGACCCGTGGACGGTGCCCGAAGTGTTTCCCCGCCTCTCGAAAATATAAAAAGCCAAGCAAAAACGGTGACGCTCGTTATTAAAAAAAAAAAAGGCACTGCAGTGCGTTTATATCGTCCACGCAATATGCATTTAGAAAAACAAAAAAAACACGGAAACCCACGACTCGAGACGTCATTCTTCATATGACCAATTAATGGGACATGTTTGGCATCAGCAATGATTGGCCAACTGCATTCATTATTATCCCAGAAGAGCTCGTTGCATCAGATTACCGGGACCTAATATACAAGTATGTACGGCAGGCGCCTCGACCCACTATCGGGTTTAAGAGCGATACTTGACAAAAATACAAATCGCTCCTCGGCTTACGGCGCCACATTACAGCTTGTCATTCAAGTCTTGCCACTTCTTTCGACAATCTTCGTTCGGCGTGACTTTTCTCTGTCCTCGCTCACAGCTTATCTTTCCCCCGTCTCTCCCCGTGCCGATCGGACTGCTATACATTAAATGTCTCGTTCCGTATTTTTATCTCTCCTTGCTCTCTTCCGATCCTCTTTCTCCGTTTTTTTTTGTCTAACACGTGTTTGTCGCTCTCGTTCTCTGTCTGTCTATACCTGACGGCCTCTGTCTGTCTCTCCCCCAGTTTCTGTTTGTCTGTCTGCCTTTCTTCCTCTCAACAAGAATATCCTTGTTTTCCCCCCTCTGTTTCCATTCTCTCTCTCTCTTTCTCTCTCTCTCTCTCTCTCTCTCTCTCTCTCTCCTTCCCGTCCTCTACCTCTCTTTCCCTATCTCCCTCTCCGCATCGCTCTCGCTCCTCTCTCTCCGTCCCTCTTCCCCCCCCCTCTCTCTCTCTCTCTCTCTCTGTTTTCTCGCTGGAGACAGGCCCGGAGAATGTACTCGAATCGTCCCGTTTTGCGCCGACTTGCCAAACAGGAGACGGACCGAGAAACAGCCGGCTGACCTGGGAATGCTTTTAGAGTCGTTCCTGGTGATGTGCGCACCGATCTCTCCCCCCTCTCCCCAATCCTCACCCCTGGGATTTGGATGGCTGCATAGAAAAGCACCCTCGTTGTTTCTCTCGATCAAAAAAAGAAGTGTGGAGGATAAATATTCACGAGCGCATAATTTCTCCAAATTCATCCCAAAACGAGAAAATAAAAAAAGAAGTCCACTGCTCTCTCCCCCTCCCCTATCTGTCTCTGTCTCTGTCCCTCTAGCTCTCCCTATCTCTCTCTTTCTCTGTCTGTCGGTCTCTCTCTCCCTCTCTCTCTCTCCACCTCTCTCTCCCTCTCTCTCCCTCTCTCTCTCCCCCCCCCCTCTCTCTCTCTCTCTCTCTCTCTCTCCCCCTCTCTCTCTTTCTCTCTCTCTCTCTCCCCCCTCTCTCTCTCCCTCTCTCTCTCTCTCTCTTGCTCTCTCTCCCCCTCTCTCTCTCTCTCTTTCACTCTCTCTCTCTCCCTCTCTCCCCCTCTCTTTCCCTCTCTCTCTCTCTGAGTCTCTCTCTCCTCTTTTCAGCTCCCCGTTTGTCTATCCTTCTCTGTCTGTCTGTCTCTCTGTCTTTCTCTCTTTCTTTCACTCGCTCTCTCTTGAGGCCGATTCAAAGTAATACAGATTTCAATCATTTCTTTGCCGAGAAATCAGGGCTCGACGGGCTGGTCGTATCTCACGATCACGGGCATGCGCGCCCGGCATCTCGCATCATACCGCGCTGCCTGTAAATCTCGGGGGGGGGGGGACGCCACCATCTCTTCAGAGGACTAGCCCTGCAATTTGTTAGGAATGTTCGTAGAAGCGACCCGCCTCCCAATCCGCTATCAACCTGTCATGGGACACAACGAGCGCCTGTAAAACAAAGGAGGGTTAGAGATGTGGGCCTAACGGCAACGACTCCGGAAGCTTGCCAGCTTTACGGTTCCCCTGGCGCTGAATTATGACGTGCCAGTTAACGTTTAAAAAGCTGTATATAATGAACCGTGCATGGGCACGATGACAGAAAAGGTGACTCCCTTTTTACCCTAAACTGAATTCTACCTTTAGTACAAGACGTAGAATCTTCCATTAGTTGTTATCGGTGGGTTCGATTGATTCAATGATTTATAGGCCGTTTTCGAAATGAAGGGCTTAGGCTCGGGCTTAGGCTTCGTTTCTTTAGGAATACCCTGTACCTATCAAGCCAATAAACATTCAAATTCGAAAACAAACCTCAACCTGTTTTTTCAGGTTTTGTCAGACGGAGACGAAGCCTTCATTTCAAAAACGGTCAAAGACTCATGAAGTTAATACAAAACCTGTTGGAAACTGCTCACTAATTACAATGACCTGCAATACATAACTCTAAAAAGGGTCTGAAGTTTCAATGAAAGCAGGACCTTTCTCAAAGGCAAAGCCTTTGCCTAGCAGGACCTTTCTCAAAGGCAAAGCCTTTGCCTAGCAGGACCTTTATCGAAGGCAAAGCTTTTGCCTTCGAGAAAGGTCCTGCTAGGATCGAAACGTCAGGTTCTCTAACTTTCAATATAGACTCGAGTAAGTGCGACTGCGTTCTATACGATTATGACGTCAGTCACCAGGGCCACGCCCAAAAAAGTGAGCGATCCGCCTCGTTGGTTACTCGCAGGGTTATTTTTAACAACGCGCTGTACTGTCAGATGGCTGAAACTATAGGCACTATGTAAGACGACATTCGGAGACCTTGAACGAAGCATGGGCGATATACTATAGAACATAGTGTTGGCCTATACCCAAGAAGGTGAGAGCTGGGGTAGGGTTCCCTAGGCATGAGGGCCCACCGTAGCTGACTTCAACAAAAGCGGGCTCCGTGACACGTGACTCGGACTCGATCTGTATGGACCCTCCATGACTCGGATCGACTGGAGAGATGCATTCGGACCCGACGTTTTGGGGACTCGAAAACAAGTCTCGTTCGTACCATGTACCAAGAGACACGCCACACTACTAAATAGTGTAGGCATGCGTGCCAATCACTGCGCGCTACTAAACATCCCTTCCACTATTTAAGCGCTAATGCTCAGTTGAATCGTCCAACGACAACTTGACTATAATACGTTTACCGTTGAGAGAATGCTACTGCTATACAAATATACCGTGGGTCGTAGCTCTGTATAAGACTAACTGCATGTAGTAAAAACAAATAAGGCATGAGGTTTTGTAGCTACAGATACTTTCTCGGGTGCACTGGGCAGGAAAATATTTTGGCTGTACCGGCTGTGGACTTAATCTAATTGGGGACCCAATCTGCAATTTTATTTGAGCAATTCCCTTTTTTTTGGCGCACCGTCTTGCCGGTCGTTCAAACTCGTTCCCACGGGATACCACGACTCAGACGGATCGGAACGGCGCGTCTTCTGCAAACCAATTATACTATTCTTGGAAGAATCAGTTATAAAAATCCATTTTTTTTCTCGCCCCCATACACGAATCAAGTCTGACCTCGGCATTTGGAAATGCAAAACGAATCGCCTCCGCAAAGAAAACAAACAAAACGAGAGATAATTGTATTTCCGTTCGTGTACACAGCGGTGGTCTGGTGGCTTAACATCGAGATGCACGATGTCGCGAGAAGAGGACGAAAACATCTCATCCTGTCTTCGCCTGGGTATTTTCGTAGAGACCCGCGTAATTCCCTCTCCCCCCTTATCGCCGCAACAATTTGGCTTGGCGCAAATGTCATGAGGCCCGGACTTGTCCGGGCATGTTGCCGTATGCATAAGACTTGGGGACGTTCGCCATATGGACGTGCGTGCTTGCGTTATCAGCTACGTCAACATTTTTTTTATGATCGGATTCTATCGCGGAAGACGGTCGGCGGGAAGTTCCGCGGAGTCAGAGCGCGCGACGAGAGCCTCCTGTTTGAATAATAACAATTCTCGATCATTAATCCAAAAGGTGCCTGGACTTTTTTGTTTGGTGCCCTGACCTCGAGTATCGCCTTACGTGTTTGCCTCGGAGGAGCGAACTTTTCTCTCTGTCTCCGACGTGCGACTGCACGTACGGGGATCTTGCCTGAAAACTCGTGCACGGGCGACGGCACTGCAGGCGCTGTGTCTACATCACCGTTCCCCCACTTACCACCCCTTCTTTACACAGGCGGGCAATGCGTTATACGGGCCTATAAGGACGTTGTACTCTCCAGGCACCGGCACTGCGGAAATCCCCTCGATGCGACCGATACTGACGGCGCCATCTTTGCGTCGTAGCAGTGCTCTTTCGTTTTGTACCGTTCTCTCTATACGTTGAACCGTTGACGATCAGTATCCAATCGGAATTCTGGGAAGATACTACATCCGCTCTATTCAGAACCCATCCGATCATGAATATTAACGAGTCGTCGGCGAGCAAATTAGGGGAAACTCTTGGTGGCGCTCTTGCTTTTGCGCTGGCGTGCAAAAGGGCAAACTCTTGGTGGCGCTCTTACTCTAAGCAAATTTTATCAGACCCTTTTCTATTTTTTCGGATTCGGATTAGGCTCCGGCAATGTCTCCCTTCCTTTCGTCCATTTTAAAGTACAATTGACATGAAAACGGGATGCCTTTCGCTTTTGTTTTTTAATGTTGTACGGCGTTTTGAAAAAGAATCCAAAGCTTTAACTTTATCAAAGAACTCCAATTTGTGTTTTAGCTTTTGGATCAGAGACGAAGCCGGAGCCGAAGCCTAAACCGGGTCTTCGAAAACGGCCCAACTTATTGAGGTTTTGTTGGAATGGCGCATGCTTCCTTGTGCGGGAACGTTTGGTATACTGAATTAACGGTATGTCAGACTAATGTATCCGTGCGTAACGTTACGAAACCCCTCTACCGTGATTTTGATGAGCTTACCCGTGTAGATCCTCGGCTGCCACGCTAGGTAGGTTAGTCGTGCTGACACCAGTGCGTCGCGCCGCATTTCTGCTCGGCTCCAATATCCTTCCGCCGATGTCGATGCTCCGTGCCATATCGACAATTTACCTATAATCATGGCGGAAAATGAGAAACTTCATTAGCTATCTGGCTGTCTGCTTGAATTGGCCGGTGCATCATGGGCACGTGGCATATCATTATTATTGTTATTGGCGTGAAATCCTTCAATGAAAGATAACCCCTTCAATGAACCCAAAACAGAACGTCCCATCACCTACTATACAGTATGTTTATTATTGTATTCAGGGCGCAGCACACACGAAATCAGCACTCCACTTATTGTATCCACCCTAAGAGTTTCCCCCAAAAAGCAGTTATGCAGCTGATTATAAGAAAAGTTGCGCAACGTACACATGTTGCGTAAGTCTTGCGTCTCAATGGCTCTTTTCTGCAGAGGCAGCAAAATGCTGCGTAATAAGTTACGCGTTTCGTGAAATGGACCTTTCCCATGAAATATTCAAATTCGACCTAGCGCATGCGCTTAACTAAATTGGTGGGCAAGCGGGCTGCCAACCAATCATAGCTTTCCACGGGCGTGCGCGCGTTCCTTCTCACTAACCGTTTGGCGTGCGGTCATTGGCTATTCAGCGTCTCCTACGCACGTATTTCGAAACCTGCACGCCACGCGCACTCGTTTGCCCACCAATTTAGTAAAGCGCATGCGCCAGCTCTTATTTGCATATTTCATGGGAAAGGTCCATTGGCTGCTGATTCACAGGCCCTCTTCCAGAGCCCGACTTAGGCTTCGGCTCCGGCTTCGGCTCTGTATATCCAAAAGCTGGAATTAAAGTTTGGATATCTTTACTGAAGCTGAAGCTTTGGATTCGTCTTTAAAACGCAGTATAGCATTCAAAACTCGAAGCCACAGGCCTCCCAGTTTCATGCCTTGTACTTTATAATGGACGAAAGAAAAAGAAGGATCGTGACCGTTTGCTAAACGTCTCTTTCGTTTTCTAATGCAGGGATTTTCCCGGGCGCTAGAGGGCGCCCTTGTCCGTCCCGCCATGGACTTGGACTACTATTCGGACAGCGGCCCGTTCGACGCCATGCTGGAGAACAAGACCCTAGAGGAGCTGCTGGCCAGTCTCAACTTCAGCTCGGTGGGCGACTTCCTACGGGAGTACAACGTGGAGCTGACGCCCATTGCCTCGGACCTGTCGCTGGTGGCCGACGTCTTCCTGATCGTCTCCTACAGCGTCATCTTCCTGCTGTCGCTGGTAGGCAACGTGCTGGTGGTGGTGGCCGTGGCCCGCCACCGGAGCATGCGCACCGTCATCAACGCCTTCATCGTGTCGCTGGCCATCTCGGATCTCCTGATAACCATCTTCTGCATGCCCTTCACGCTGGTGGAGACCATCACCGTGGACTGGCCCTGGGGCCCGGTCATGTGCCACCTGCTCAACTACGTGACCATGGTGGCCGTGGTGTCCAGCGTGCTGACCCTGGCCGCCATCGCCGTGGAGCGCCACCAGGCCGTCTGCCGGCCGCTGCGGGCCCGCGTCCTGCAGACGCCGCGGCGGGCGGCCGCCCTGCTGGCCGGCCTGTGGGTGGCGTCCGTCGTCCTCGTCTCGCCGCTCCTCTTCGTGCTCGAGGTCCGCGTGGAGGTGGACGCCATGAGCGGCGTGGAGTACCGCTTCTGCCTGGAGGCCTGGCCCACGCGCGGCCAGCGCCGCACCTTCACCCTGGGCCTGGTGCTCTGCCTCTACGTCCTGCCCGTCCTCACCATGGCCGCCCTGTACGTGCGGGTGGCGCACCGGCTGTGGATCCGGAGGGTCGTCTCCCCGGCCGAGCCGAGCGGCCTTCGCCTGGCACGGGCCCCCGTCGACGCCCCGGCCTCGCTGCGCAACAAGCGGCGCGCCACCAAGATGCTGATCGTGGTGGTGGCGCTCTTCGCCCTGAGCTGGCTGCCCTTCCACGTGGTCAGCCTGGTGCGCGACTTCACCCGGCTACGGGACAGCGAGGCCAACCGGCTCCTGCTGGCCGTCGTCCAGCTGGTGGGCTTCAGCAACAGCTTCAACAACCCCGTGGTCTACGCCTTCCTCAACGAGAACTTCAAGCGGACCTTCCGCAAGGCGCTCTGTGCTTCCGCCGCCCGCCGCCGACCCGCCGTGGCGGCGCCCCGTCCCAAACCCCGCAGACCCACTGCCACGCACGCCGTCAGCCCATACGCTATTCAGACCACCTTGTAAAAAAAAAAAAACACCCGCCAACACCACAACGAAATGTACACAAAAATGCAAACTGCCTACTCACTAAAATTACCAAAGTGCAAAATTGTGACCCGGCACAGCGACATGAGGAATATCCCACCAAAAACGTTTTTTCGAGTAAACAACGCCCAAAGTCAAAGTGTCTTCTCAATTCGATTGAAAAAAAAAAAAATCTTTTTTTTCCCCAGAAAGTTAATGTATTGGATGAAATTTTGATATCATTTGAAAGCTAATGGTACACTCTTTCACAATATTAGAAAATCTCAAAATCTCAAAAGTTGGGGTTATTCCTCATTATGATGTGCCGGGTGACAATTATTAAAAAAAAAGTAGAGTACGTGTAGGCCTATATTTTTACCGGTCATTTTTATAGTGGTAATGCAAAAACAAAAAATAGTTGTGCTTCCTGTTTCCCGACCGACACTATTATTTTTGACAGCGCGTTGGCGAACCCTATTTTCGGCGGCGCGACGAGTGATTGAAATTAACCAGCCCTGCATGAAATACATGTAAATCATGTTGATGTTCGCTTGAGTATAATACATGTACATGTACGTCAGGCCCACTAAATGTTAACATGTGCATGTAGTTAAACACTTTGCCAGGAGATTACTCACGTCTCAGCATAAAACATTAACCCCCCCCCCCCCCCAAGATGACATGTAATATAAAGCACAACATCTTCTCTTTTTTTTTTTTTTTTTTTGGGGGGGGGGGGCCTAAGTGCTGTATATATACATTTATACGCGAAATTATAAGTGTGCTGTGTGCATGGCATGATCCGACCAAAATCAAAGTCAAATGGGTTGATAGTGCCCAAGCAAATTCCCGACGTTCCAACAATTTCATTATCAATTAGGTTGCACAAAGAAAATAACCAATTTTCAGCCTGTAAAGTACATGCTTCTATAAACTCTCCGAGAGCGAGAACGAAAACACCAGAATTGAAAATTTGCTTTGAAAAAAAAAATGCTTTGCATTGTGAAGATGTGCATGTATAATTATGTACGCTTACTTTTTCGAGTCCTTAATGAGCCCTGCCTATACTTTGAAATGTATAAACTTTGTAATTGTAATGTTAAGCAGTGTATTCAAAATAGGCCCATGGTAATTACGTCAATTTATCTAAAGATTGAAAAACTCGATTATGTAAAAACTGCTTCTGATAATCAGTATGAGCATGATGATTAAAAGGTCGATATTGTATGAATCATTGGAATAAAGATTCTGAAAATGATAACAAAGGCTTACAATTATTTTGACACTGTGTTTGAGGACTCTTGTCTACATCGCAGTGGACGGTCACGGGCCATTCACTAACAACACCCGGTATAATTATTATAACAGGGGCTAGTCTGAACACACTAAGCATGGAAATCCGTCCTCATTGATACAAGACTGTCATTTATGTATAGGCCCTTTTCCAAAACTAGGCTCGGGGACAGTCGGGGTTCACTGTCAGGCACCGGGTCGGTTCCAATTTTCTTTCATCCAGTTTAAAATTCAAGGAACGTAAAATTGGAGGGCTTTGGCTTCGATTTTGAAAATTACAGTCCATACAAAAAGAAGACTCCCAAACTTCACCAAAGAACCACCGTATGCAAACCTGTGCTTTTAGGTAGCAGAGACGAGCCTGGAACAGGAGCCCAAATCGGGTTTGGAGAGTCATATTTCATAATAACTGTAATTTCAAATTTGGCCCATCAAATTTAGTTCACGATTATTGCGTTCGAATAAATAAGACTTAAGGCTTTGCATGGTGGGTGAAACAATATTGAAGGGTTTGCAGTGACACCATGTATAAGGTCTCTTAAAGAAGAGGTGTGGTTCCGAAAAGAACCTGAGTGGTAACTCAGTATGCTCTGGCCGTCATCATTCTATTGTATTCAAATTTCATGGGCTTAGCGTCGAATAAAAGTTAAACTTTAAATGGTCGTCAAACGCAAGGCTTTTGGTGCGGCAAATTGTGTGCTTTACTAAGCATGTTTATGGATAATGCACTGCAACGCGTTTGAGAATATGAAAAATTCCCGCAAGATAGCCCGTTTTCGCAACGAGTATAACATTATTGGGTTTCAGGCTTCGGCTTCGCTGGTTCCAGTCCGAGCTTGTATATTATATGCATTTTCGAAAGCCGCTATAGAGTGACTAGAACCAGCGAAGCCGAAGCCTGATCCCAATCCACTCGCTTCCGAAATCGATTCGAAGGAGCGAAATCAAAATAGTCTGGTATATCGTGGGAACCCCCGTTTTCGACGCTACACGATTTCGACGCTTAGCCTTCTAACTCACATCGCACTATGAAAACAGCTCCGTATAACGATCTTAGACTTCGTATCTTACAGTTGGTTTCCTGCTCTTGTCCGTCACCGAAAATGTGGAAATTTAAGGCTTTTCCAGTAGCCCAAACTCGTGTTATTCAAAAAGTTGCTCTTTTGGGGTCTATTTTCCTAGGTACAAAATTGGCAGTTGCTTCGAAGCTCCAGTTTTCTTTATTGTTGGTCCTAAAAAAAATCTGAGTGTACCATAACAAACCCCAACATCCGTAGAAAAAAAATATATCACGCAACTTGAGGCAGTCCGTTCAGGGTAAAAACTATGGAGCCTCCTATAGGGCGTCTCGCTTATATATTTTTTTAAATTTATTTTTTATTATTATTTAAAGACAAAAAGTAACATGGCCCAATAGGCTTTTTTTTTAAATGAAAAAAATAAAAGGGCAGCTAGAGAAAGTACCAAGAAGGAGGAAATGTGTCTCTGGAGTGACATTGGGAAAGGTCATAACTGAAAAAGCAGCGAGAAAGAGGATTGTGGAGTTTTTTTTAAACGTCACAAAAGAAGACATCAACCAGACCAATACGGTGTAAGCATAAATTATGAATGATTTGAGGAAAGTGTGAGAAGCAGTGTGGAAAAACAAAAACAAAGATGAACACAAAAAAACATACAGGGAAGAATTTTACAGTGTCACACAGCATTTTGAGTTATTTTAAGAAGTTATTTTGCGTTTGGCTACACTGGGACACCTTACTAAACACCACTGACGAAAATAGGTGACGATGCTTACTGCGCGGTGCGCCGCGGACGTCAACAAAACCGGGTAATCTTACGGAAGTGACTTGGCTTGATCAACCTTCTCTATGATTATTCTAATAGTCTGTGGTGTGGAGAAAGTGACTGGGACCTCTTTTAGTGTGAAACTTTCGTCCGCATTGTTCAGTTTGAAGAAAAGTCCTTATATCGTCGAAAACCGGTTATTGGAGGATATACCTACTGTCACATGTACGTTGCAATGCACTGTGTACCGCGTGCGTGAATACGATATGCATGCGTTCGAGTGATTACTCCCGAATTGAAAGTTTCGATAAACAGCAGTATCGATCTGGAGCAGCGAAAATAAATAGTCTGGTACCTAAAATTATGTCTTTGATTTTCTACTGATTCAAACTCCCTTGAGGTCTATGGGTACAATGCACTATACAGCATACGTGGATACCGCGTGCGCAAGTCATGGTTGATCAAGCACAAGAACGTGGCGGCACACTCTATCTGCAGTTATAAAGTTTTAATTTGTTTCCAAGAACACTTGAATTTGCAAATTTTGCAAGACTAATTACTGTCAGAGCGGGCTGGCACATTTGGAATTTGTCGGAAATTTTGTTTGGATTTAGACAAAAAATTACACTAGGGCCAGTATAGGCTATAGGCCTTGGCCTAAATAGGCCTATTGTTTTCAGTAAACTTCTCATAGGCTAACTGCAGTATAATAATAATTATGCTAATTAGGTACCAGTCTCTCACTAGCACTCACAACGAAGGATTTTGCTTTTCAAGGTGTCAGCGTATAATAACTGGTTATGAAACAACCAGGCTTACCTTCAGTTTTCGAGTGACAGTGCGGCAATTCTTCCTTTGTTTTCCATTTTGCAAACTGCAACTTATTCGAGCTGAGTGAGACTGAGTGAATAGCCATACGCGATGACAACACTATGAATTATCATATCAAGATGAATTCGACAACGAAAACTTCTAATACGCAATTCCCAAGGCCAAATCATCACATCTCCCACAAAGACCACGGTAAAATGGGACACATCTTGGTAACTTACCTAGCAAGAAAAAACAACAGTGGCTGCAGACAACATGTAACAGCTACAGTGGCAGCAGAAGCATACTTCGTTTTAACGCTTTTTTGTCTCCCTTTTTCGATGTTGTATGATGAGTCTTCAGAGAGATTCCGATACTGTACTGCATGCTTCAAAGCACACCACCATTATTGCGGTTTGGCCTCAATAGAGGGCGCACTTGTTGTTTTCAGTAGGCTGGTTCCCGTCCCCTACATGGTCTCCAGACGTCTCACGTCCTCCGCCCACGGACGTGTATAAAAAACTGTTTTTTATACACGTCCTTGACGTGTACATGTATTTATACACGTCCGTTTCCTCCGCATGTAGGAGGACGTGAGACGTCTGGAGACCATGTAGGGGACGGGAACCAGCCTATGTTTTCAGCTGACGATGTTGCGCAACGATTCCGGGGATTTCCCATTGAGTCAGCGCATTCGTTCGTTGTTCTTCTCGAAAGCAGCTTCATTCTCTTTCCTCCTGCCGAAATTTCCCCCCAAAAGCGGCACTCCTTTGTCCTTGAATAGGAAAACAAAGTTACATCAGCACATCGACCAGTGACATCGTAGCCGTTACAAGGGTGAATTTCCAGGCTCTGAAAACTCCTGCCCATCCCAGTCAGCAAGTTCAGCTTCACTGCCTTCAGCTTCACGAAGCACATCGTCGTGCGGGAGAGCTGGCGTTCTTCCTTCCCTAGAGACAGAGTTGTCCTGGTTATTGAAGTAAGTACAGTACTGTATATCATCAGATTGCCCGCCCGGCTGGTCCGGAGGAGACCTGCACAGTGTAGGTCCCACAGTTACACGAGCTACTCGGACTAGAGCTAGAGCGTAGAGGACTAGAGGTGACCAAGTCAAGTGCAAGCAGGGAGAGGAAGAATGGTTGTCGCTTTCGTTTCGGAAAGAAAACTGTGACTGTGTGAGAACTTGTCGGTTGGGGCTTGTCACTAAGTGTTAGGCCTACTACAATTACAAATTACTAGTGTTTTGTGGCTGGTTGTTGTTCTGAGAGGGATAGCGTGAGGAGTAGGACTATTTAATGACGATGACAAGTAATATGAGCCTCCACCGCGGTGGGAGGACGCCCGAGTCGGAGATGGAGAGTTCCCCCCAGGCCCGCAAGAGTGCCGCCTTCAAGACGGTAGTGGCCGAGCTGCAGACCGCCCGGGACGAGGTGGAGCGTTTCAAGGAGAAGTCCAAGCACCTGGAGCTGGCCGTGACACGGACGGACGCCTGGCTGGCTCGCACTCGCAGGTCCCTGGCCACCGAGCGCTCGGAGAACGCCCGGCTAAGGTCGCAGCTGCCACCGCAGGAGAGCGCCGCCGAGGTGTCCGGTCTGACGTGCCCCGACGCAGAGCCAGCCTCCAGAGTATCCGCCGTTACCCCAAACACACACCCACTGAAAACTGAGAAAGACGTGCAAGAGGTAATGGTACGGACTAGCTAGTCCGAGTTACTCGGACCTTACAAGTCGCCTATTTTGGAGGTGTTGGGCAACTGTAGGGATCTTCTATAATAAAGTAGGGAAATTCTAGTCTTCCATTAATGATTGTTTCCACTACCGGAATCCTCGGGTTTTACCCCCAAAACAGCAGTGTAACTTGAATGTGTAAACCAAAATGACCAGTACACAGTATCTCACTGAATCCAACAGTCAACGGCGGGTGCGTGTGACAGTTTCACAGCTGTTTTCGGTTTAGAATCAGGTGATTTGGGTCAGGAGAAGTCGATAAAATCGTTAGTGGAAGACTTTCCCTATATGCACATACATGTAGAAGATTCTTGGACTCTACCGGTACAGTCGACTGACCCCTCCAAATTAATATTAAAAAAAAGTTGACTTGTAAGGTTCAAGTCACTTGGACTATGGACTAGCTACTTAGCTGCAGTTTTGGCAGTTTTCCTCCATTTTTTGTAAAGATTTGCATGGTTTGATTGTTGCATGATGATGAAAATATCAAAGAAAGGGCTATGCAAGAAGTAATGCAAGAGTGAGAAGAAGGGGGAGAGAGAAGAGAGAGAGAGACTAAGAAGCTATCTGAGAAAAGAAAGAGAGCAAGAAGCTAGAGAAAAGAGAGACAGAGTGAGTGAGGGAGAGGAGAGAGAACAGAGAGAGTGAGGGAGAGAAGCGAGGGAGCAAGAGCAAGTAGAGAGGACAGGAAGAGAGAGACAGAGATGGAGAGAGATGCAGAGAGAGATGAAGATCATACAGAGATAAGATCATACAGAGAGGATGATGGCCCAATTACATGTAGTGTTGCTATACATGGCATGGCTTCCATGGGCCACCGCTCTTTCAACTCTTTCCTTAACAGTAACACTAGGGCCGTTCCCCCTACGAAAATAATCGCGATTTGAATCGCGATTAAAAAACCTTTTTTTGGTCGTGTCCACACAGGCCAAATTATCGCATCCTGTGCTGCACTTCCTGGCAGTAAGCTGCTGGCAGGAAATGCCATGCTTGCGCAATGCATCCTGGGCTTAAAGAAACCGGGGTGATTTGAGTGGAGCGTTCCCACACACATCGCGTCGCAAATTAATGCGATTATTTGAAAAAATCTCACTCTTAGTGGAGTCCGAATCGCGATTCAAATCCCACTCTCGGTGATCTAGGTGAGACGTAAACTATTTTACTAATTTCTCCCAAAATACAAAATTTTAGGTAGAAATATTTCAGTGAGCGGTTTCTACTAACTATCTTTCATGTAAATCTGTGAACATTTCTGTTTTTCGATCTTACCAATGTTGTGTAGGGACTTTAAAGGCCCAATACATTATTGGGAAACATCAGGAAACATCAATGTCCAAAGATTTCCTAATTTACACAGTTTGTAGATGGTCATGATAGAATCCTCATGTTGAAATCTTACGGTCTGGGATGTTGTACTTCTCAAGAAATCTTCACTCAAACATCGACAAATAATTTATTTCTCGCGAGGAATAAAGTATTTCTTACACTACAGAGCGGTGCGAAAACCGTGACAGTTTTTTGCCTTTTTCTACTTTCTCAGATTACCATTTGAACTAAAACCATCACAGAATTTCTCTTTTGGAATGTTTAATAGTTTTGCCAACAAACAGTTGGCAATCGTTTGACTTTTACCAATTTGTTGTATTGGGACATTTAAAACAACACCTTTGCAATACTTTCACTTTCAGTCAGTCCACAATTCCACTATAATGATATCTTTGTTGTCTTCTCCCCCCCCCCCCCTTGCGAACTCAGCAAACATCAGTATCTGGCCAGTCCGAGACCATGAGGACGGACACTGCACTCAGCGGTGCCGTCTCCTTTGAGGCCCATGAGCTCCTCATACGGGAGGTGGGCAGACTGAGAGGCCAGCTCAGCCTATTGGCCATGGAAAAGGGCCGCGACGTGGATACAATTCTGGTAACTATGCTGGTCATTTGCAGATTTCTCAACAGAGTCCGTCCGAACTTGTATTATACTGTGATATACAAAAATGTTGCAAACTGCTTACTGACTAAAATCACCAAACTGCAAATCTAAAATCTAGATTGTTTATACTGTACATATAGTAAATATCACGGCCCTAAGAGAAGCAGGTAGCCTTTTTTGGCAGCAGTTTTGAGATTGGTATGCTTTGACTGTAATGCCCTCAGCCTATTGAGAGCCTGAAAGCCTGGCTAGGCTATTCATGGAAGTTGTAATGAGCACTGGAGATAGAGAGCGGGAGAGAGGAAGGAGAGAGAGAGAGAGAGGAAGAGGGAGAAAGAGATAGGGAGAGGGAGAAAGAGATATGAGCGGCGA
This sequence comes from Luidia sarsii, assembly GCA_949987565.1. Classification (NCBI taxonomy): domain Eukaryota; kingdom Metazoa; phylum Echinodermata; class Asteroidea; order Paxillosida; family Luidiidae; genus Luidia; species Luidia sarsii. The sequence continues at coordinate 9,131,197 of OX465118.1, forward strand.
CTCTTACCCATTAACATCGCTCTTTTCAGCTTAGAACAAAGCAACACGAAACAGTACAAAGACCCTTTTTGACGCAAGTTGCCACATGAATTGCAAGATTAGCAGCAGTAATTGTGCAATTGTGGGACTTTTCCTGTGGAGGATCGAGGGATACCGCGCTGCAGCTGAAAGCACGCGGGGGACATTGTCTTTGCATACCACACAGCCCAACGGTCATCAGTCTGGCATTTGAATTCCCCCCACATTCTTTACCGTAATCTGTACGCTCGGTTGTGGCCAACCGACTCGAAGATTTGACTGCCTGGAGTGGAGGCTGGAGTCTGCGGTCAGGGATTGTCAGCAGCGTACACGCACGCACACATTCATGTCCATTACGGTCCATTGACGACGCACAAAGGGCCCTTTTTCAAACGGATAATCTCTTGACAAAAGCCACGACGTCCGAATTGTGCCAGGTTTTACTCTCTTGTACCCATAGTGTACCCTTATCGATTTATTTCACAGAAATATATTGTTCTGATTGTTTTAGCAAGATTTTAAAATGATGCATTGTTCAAAAACCCCCGTATGGCGGTCATCGGCGCTGAAACCCCCACCCCCCCCCCCCCCCGGCGCGAAGTGGTTAAGAGCTGCAGTTTCCCAACGTTTGGCAAATAATGCGCAGCGCTCAAGGTGAACTTAATCGTGGCATGGGACATACATGTACAGGCACGTCCCCTCCCCCAGGGGTAGACACAACTGTGAGCATGGAATCAGCTGATTGGGAATGGGTTTGCGCAATGTGTCAGATTAGAGTTAGGGGAACTCCCACATGTTATTGAGCAACTGCTGTTGTTGACCCTACGGTACATGTACTGGTACATGTACATATACATGTACATAATTTCACATCATTGCTGCGAACAGAAACCAGTAGCAGAAAGCAGTTGACTGCCATTGCTTAATCTGTGCATCTGAGGGACTTTTCTTGATCTGAATTTCCAAGAAGCATGTTGTTTTGTTTCTTATTATAGGAATGCTAACTACATGTAAATTACACAGTGTTGACAACAAATACCTGTCAGCATGTTGAAATCCCTCACCAAAAATACCCAGTGTGGTTTTGATGAGCTGAGCAAACTCTGTTGAAATCCCATTGAATAGGCTATTTGTACAGTACGGACTAGGATCTTGCTAATATAAGAAATGGAATGTTAATAAATAGATTACTATAGCATGCTATTGATTAGGTTGTTTGTCTAGTAAGAAGGAGAATAAGTTATGTGTGAAGGAGGAACTACATGTAGAATACTATTGATTAGGTAAATTGTGCAGCACTAGCAGGACATAGAAATGTTGAATACTACAGTGTACATGTACATCAAGTCAGTAGGAAAAAGAAAGCATGTATTAGAAATTAGAATAGGTACAATATGAATCAGAAGTTCAGAATACCATGTTGAATTTTATAAGTTATTTGTCTAGTATGAAGTACTGTACAAAGAATACCAGTGAATAGATGATTTATGCACTGCAGTAGGAAGTTGAGAAAGGTCCTGCTAGGATCGAATCGTCATGCCCTGTAACTTTTGAGATTTATGTATTGCAGTCAGTGAGCAGTGTGCAACAGTTTTTGTATTAACTAGTAGGAAGTAGAATAAATTATTTCTTGTTGAAGGAAGTACATTATTTTGAAGAATCTTAATAATGACAAAGAATCCCCATCTTGATTTTTATTTATTTTATGTTGATTTTTAAGGGGGGGATGAGGGGGAAAAAAGGGGGGAAAAAACAGTGAAAAAAACAGGAGAAAAAAAAGAGGAAAAAAAGAGAGGAAAAAAGGGGTGTTCGGCTAATGCTCCCCCCCTGGTCTATGCAGGAAGCTGTTGAGTACAAGGAAATGATTGAGAAACTCCAGGAGGACATCCAGGACAGGGTAGACGAGAACATGTGGCTCGTGGAGCGGATGCGGGAGCTGTGCGAGACGGACAACGTGCCGGCCAGCCAGATGGTGCAACTGAAGTTCCAGGTGAGTGCCGCCTAAAGATGTGTTTAATCCAGCACCCCAGCCAAGCCGCCTGTGTGCTAAGTGTAAGATTTGCCGTTGACACCATGTGGGTCGTTCAGACACCGTACTAAAAGTGGTCTATCTTCGGTTTAAACTGAAAAGGGTCTAGATCTAGTTGTATCTGAGCAGTCTACGTATACCGTTTAAGGTACTACAAATGTTCTATCTTAGACCGCTGAGGAGGGGTGGACTAGACTATGGAGACCGGTCTACGTAGACCGGTCTACAAACCTTAATGTGTCTGAACGGTCTATCTCATAACCATATCCGGTTTAGGCAGACGAGCGGGCGCATTACATAACCGGTGATTTATGTCACTGCCCAAACCGCGTCAATTAAGGGAAGTTGGGATTCAGGGTCAAGCAACGTGTGTGACCTCTTAGTACCAGAGATAGACAGTTTTCAGTTGAACTCAGTGAGTATGATCGCAAGGGGTTTGCAATGAAATGTTTACCTCCCGCTGTGACCGCAAATGATAGACCTTTTTCGGTCTCCGAAGTACGTTGTCTGACAGTGAATATGAACGCAAGGGGTTTGCAATGCAATTTTTACCGGTACCTCCCGCTGTGACCGCAAATGATAGATCTTTTTTGGTCTCCGTAGTACGGTGTCTGAACATAGCCTATGTGACACTTCTCTTTCGAGAAGGAGTGTGTGCTACATGTACCTGGTTGCTACAGTTTTTCAAAGCTGCTAACCATTCCTATTTTCTCCAAGGAATCATTACTCTTTTTTTGGTAAGAATGTATCACTTTTTACAAGCTCTCGACAACAGATTCTGATCTTTGGCTTGGAAGTACACATGTATTCCTAAGTAGCTTGCTCTGGGATTCCTCTTTTTAGCAGAAGTATTCCTGATTTCCTTTTAACATTTTAAAGGCCCAATACAACATTGGGAAGATTAAAAAACATCGGTTTCCACAGATTTCCTTCTAATTTACACAGTTTGTAGATGGTCATGGTAGAATCCTCATGTTGAAATCTTACAGTCTGGGATGCTTCACTCAAACATTGACAAATAGTTCATTACTCGCAAGTCATATAGCATAAACTATTTCTTACACTACAGAATGGTGCAAAAACTGTGATTGTTTTTTTTTTTTTTTTACCTTTTTCTACTTTCTCAGATCACCATTTGAGCTAAGACCTTTGCAGGATTGCTTTTTGGGGACGTTTAACATGTTTAATGGTTTAAACACACAAACTGTGGCAATCTTTTGACCTTTACCAATGTTGTACATGTATTGGGCCTTTAGGATAGGTTGGCTGCTCTGGTTTGTGGGCAAAATTGGCTCTGCATGGGACAATAGGTGAGTGAGCTCTTGGGATGGGTGTGGCTCCATTGACAACGCGAAATGGGCCCCATTTTTATGGTGGATAATCACTTGGCAAAGGCCACACCGATATCCAAATTGTGGCAGGTTTGACTCATTTGTACACGTACTGTACATGCAGTATACCCTTATTGATGTTGTTTCCTTAAAATTGTTTTGTGAGTTTGAAAACAACACATTGCTAAAAATAAACCTGTGTGGTAGTCATAGGCACTGGGAATGGGGCCGCAGTAGGAAGGAAGGAGCTCGAGACGAAGTGGTTAAGACAGAAACTAAAAATAGTGTGTATAAGTGTGTACAAGACCTATTTCAGACTAGGGTGGATTGAAATAACATGTATAATTCACTCAGCCTGTGCCATATCTGAACAGACTGAACTGAAGAGTCAAATGAAAACTGGTTATCATTGCATTTCTGGACTGTGAATTGGTACATTGAAGGTGACCAACCCCGACATTGAGTGTTTTTATATAACCACCACCGGCATATTGATACCAAGAATGATACCGAGTGGAAGAAGCTGAAAGCTACTGTACTAGTACTGCTGCTGCTGTTGCAGCCGTTGCTGATTTGAGGGGCACGTAAACCAATGCCTTCTTGCATGCCATGAATGCACTCACTATACGCACTATCCTGTCCAGCATAGCAGACTTGATTTCTCTAGTGTCATCTATTCTAGTGTCGTTCTATTCTGCACAACTCTCCCCAGAGAGCTCAGGGCTCGACCTTAGCACTAGCACCTTAGCACTTAGCACCTTAGCCCGACGGTCATTGCCTAGTAAAAACAGCTGCATGCTAGTAAAATGACCCACTTTGCTAGCCCGGCGGACAGCGGCGTGGCAGTAAAAATGATGCAGGTGGGGATGAGAAAAAAGAAACTAACAGTTTGTTTTACTTGACCTAACAGCCTTGTGATAAATTCAATATTAATTATACAGGGGTGGGAAAACTTGGCGCAGGCTATCCACAAACTCAATTTACTAGCCCGGTGGGCCAGTTAAAAGGACCTTTTTTAAAAGCATGAGGCTTGGTCAGCTGAACATTAATTTTCAGGAGCAGTGCCTCAAACAAGTCTATAATGCCCGGCTCTGCCTTCCTCTTTCAAACCTCCTTCCCACGTCCGCTTCCAGAATGAGAAACTGACGAAGCGGCTTCTGATGAGCCAGCGGGTAATTGACACGCTCTCCAAGCGCTACGAGGAGCTGAAGGACGAGGTGGAAGTGGCCGGGGGCCAGCGGTCCGAGCGCTGGCCGGACCAAAGCAGGCCCAAGATCAAGGGGGAGTTTAGGGTGCGCGTTGGACATGCAATCCCCAGCGAGGAGTCAGTAAGTTACCCCGTCCGGGAATGCCCTCCCCTCCCCAATCGGCAAGCAATGGGTGATGACAGACTCTGGACCACCGACTGTACATGTAGCTGGTAACCGGCAGTCTATACAATCGTGATGACAGACTGGGGACCACCCACCGTAGCTGGTAACCGGCAGTCTATACAATCGTGATGACAGACTGGGGACCACCCACCGTAGCTGGTAACCGGCAGTCTATGCAATGACAGATACATAATGACAGACTGCAGACCACCAACTGAAACCGGTAACTGGCAACTTATAATAATGGCACACTGCAGATCACCAACTGACAACGGTAACCAGCAGCCTATACGTAATGACAGACCTCTAATATGGCTAACTGTAGCCTGAAACTGGCAGCCTATATGTGATGGCAGACAGGGGACCACCAACTGAAAAAGGCAGCAGCATGCCAGCAGCATACATACGTAATGACAGGTAAATCGACAAGCAATGGGTGATGACAGACTCCGTACCACCAACTGTAGCTGGTAACTAGCAGTATACTGTACATTATGACAGTGCTTACCACCAACTAGAGCTGGTATACATAATGATAGACCTCTAACTAAAGCTGGAAATTTGCAGCCTATTATGTGATGGCAGACAGGGGACCATCAACTGTAGCTGGTAACTAGCAGTATACTGTACATTATGACAGTGCTTACCGCCAACTAGAGCTGGTATACATAATGATAGACCTCTAACTAAAGCCGGAAATTTGCAGCCTATTATGTGATGGCAGACAGGGGACCATCAACTGGAGCTGGTAACCGACAACATATACATGATGAAAGACTGGGGACCATGCTGGTAACCGGCAGTCCATACAACCAAGGACTTTTTGCCCATTCATTCTAGCCAGCAGACCAGTTGTGCCTGTCACAAAAAACCAAACAGAAGACTACACCAGCATTTGTATGTCAATTACGTAGTCACACTACTGAAACACAACACAAGTCAGTTTACTGTTGCCACGATTGAAGCAAAGAATCTCTTTAATCTCCAAGGTGGATATCGGCTCGTTCAATCAATGCTCTGAGGAGCAGGTTGAGAGCTTTGAGACGGAGGATCAACTCCCGGACAAGATCAAAGTCCTTATAGCAAGCAACCAGCAGCTGCAGAGAGACCGCCTGGAAGCGGAGAGGCAGAGAGAGGTGAGATTCCCAACGGTCGAGGGACCGAACACCGGGCCTGAGATGTTCAGTGTCCAATGCTGAGAACGAAGGGCCGGGCGACCCCCGCAACAAAGGCTTTGATCTCCACGCTCAAGACCATGATCTGTTATCTCACCGTCCAAAACTGAGATCTCAACATCTTGCAACACAGATTCTGATTCTGATGTAAGGTTGAACCCCGGCTCTCCAGATAAGTTGATTGAACGTCATCCACCACTAGTAAGACTAGGCACTCGGTACCAGAGCTACACTACGGTGAAGACACCCTGCCTACCTGCCTACAGCGGTTAACAACCACATTTGCGTGTCCAGAAACGGGGGTAAGAACTGGTTAGGTAGTGTTTGCTCCTTACAGTGACTACCCCCGTGGAAGGGCACACTTTTGTGTACTTGTTTACATGTAGTTCATTAGTTAGTATCAAATCCCTAAAAGGCCACGTTTTCTCATTTCGGACAGAGTGCACACTGCCTGAAACGTTGAGTTACCGGGTATTTTCAGAGCTCCGCAGCCGACCGATGATGATGATGATGAGGTCCCGATGTAATTTTTTGTTTTCTCTTCTACCCTTCTCCCTGGCAGGTCTTTGAGCAGCGCTACAACAGCCTGATGGAGACGCTGCAGGACGTCCAGCAGAGCCAACGGCAGTGCTCCAACTGCCGCCAGCTGGAGCAGGAGCTGAGCAAGGCCCGGCAGGAGACGGCCGGCCTCAGGGACATGAACGAGCTGGTCACGGCCCAGGTGGGTAGACGCAGGGGCTTCGGGCCGGGCTGGGGGGGGGGGGACCACTCACTCTGCGAGGGAGGAGAGGGGTTGGTATTATAACCACTTCGCGCCGGGGGGGTTTTCAGCGCCGATGACCGCCATACGGGTTTTTTTTAACAATGCATCATTTTCAAATCTCGCTAAATCAATCGGAACAATATATTTATGTGAAATAAATCGATAAGAGTACCGGTATACAATGGGTACAAGAGAGTAAAACCTGGCACAATTCGGACGTCGTTGTGGCTTTTGTCAAGAGATTATCCGTTCGAAAAAGGGCCCTTTGTGCATCGTCAATGGACCGTAACGAACGTGTGTGTGTGTGCGTGCCTGTACGCTGCTGACAATCCCTGACCGCAGACTCCAGCCTCCACTCCAGGCAGTCAAATCTTCGAGTTGGTCGGCCACAAACGAGCGTACAGATTACGGTAAAGAATGTGGGGGGAATTCCAATGCCAGACCGACGACCGTTGGGCTGTGTGGCATGCAAAGACAATGTCCCCCGCGTGCTTTCAGCTGCAGCGCGGTATTCCTCAACCCTCCACAGTAAATGTCCCACAATTGCACAATTACTGCTGCTAATCTTGCAATTCGGCGCGAAGTGGTTAAGGCCGTTCCCACTACGGACATAATCGCAATTTGAATCAAGATTTTTTTTAAAAGGCAGGTTTTTTTTTTTTTTTTTTTTTCCCACACGGGCAAAACAAATTGTGTCAGACATGGCTTTCTCGGGTGCTGGGGCCAGCTAACATTCCATCACGTTGCTGAGTACATTATTTTTTAGGTTTTTGTTCCCTGGAGTCAGAAATCGTAAAACTCTTAGCCCAGGATCTTACGCGATCTTACGCGATCTTCCCCCAGATGAAGTTGAACGGGGAAGAGCTGATGCAGGAACGACAGGAGCTAGTCAGCCAGAAGCAGAAGAACAGCTTCCACATGGAACAGTGGAAGAAAAACTGCCAGCTCATGAGCCAGCAGGTAAGCAGGAATCCAAGTCAGTGCAATCAATTCATGGGCCAATTGGTAAGCAGGAATCCAAGTCATTGCAATTATTTATGGGCCAATGTGTAAGCAGGAATCCAAGTACATGCAATTGAAATGATTCATGGGCCAGTGGGTAAGCAGGAAATCAGTGCATTAATTCATGGGCCACTGGGTAAGCAAGAATCCAAGTCAGTGCATTAATTCATTGGCCGATCGATAAGCAGGAATCCAAGTCATTACTATGATTTACTGGCCAATGTGTTAGCAGGAATCCAAGTACATGTAATGGGAATATTTCAAGAGCCAGTGGGTAAGCAGGAAGTCAGTGCAAAATTCATGGGCCACTGGGTAAGCAAGAATCCAAGTCAGTGCATTAATTCATTGGCCAATTGATAAGCAGGAATCCAAATAAAGAGTACATATGCAATTGAAATTCATGGGCCAGTGGATAAGCAGGAATCCAAGTCTAGGCAATTTAAATAATTCATGGGCCAGTGGGTAAGCAGGAATCCAAGTACATGCAATTGAAATGATTCATGGGCCAGTGGGTAAGCAGGAAATCAGTGCATTAATTCATGGGCCACTGGGTAAGCAAGAATCCAAGTCAGTGCATTAATTCATTGGCCGATCGATAAGCAGGAATCCAAGTCATTACTATGATTTACTGGCCAATGTGTTAGCAGGAATCCAAGTACATGTAATGGGAATATTTCAAGAGCCAGTGGGTAAGCAGGAAGTCAGTGCAAAATTCATGGGCCACTGACTGGCAAGAATCCAAGTCAGTGCATTAATTCATTGGCCAATTGATAAGCAGGAATCCAAATACAGTGTACATGCAATTGAAATTCATGGGCCAGTGGATAAGCAGGAATCCAAGTATAGGCAATTTAAATAATTCATGGGCCAGTGGGTAAGCAGGAATCCAAGTACAGGCAATTTAAATAATTCATGGGCCAGTGGGTAAGCAGGAATCCAAGTCAGTGCATGAATTCAGCGGGTACCGTATAATAAGTCATTCTACTCCTTGTCCTTAATTGTTGGGTCAGGTTGATCTACTGATGGGCGATCTGAGGAAAGAGAGGGAGGAGACACAGAGGCTAAGGGCGCAGCTGAAGGGCAACCGGGTTTGGCCGCCCAGTCGCCCGACCGTGTCCATGGCGCCGACCTTCACCAACACGGATGGCGGTCGCAGCTCGTCGTCGTTGTTGGCGGCAACGCCCAAGCCTCGGTGCGGCTCCACCTCCGCGCCGCCCTTTGCCCGCCAGTTCTGGTTGGACGAGATCGAGTGCGACGGCCCCGGCGGGCACGACGAGCCCGACGGTTACGTTGCCGAGCCGACGCCATCGTCATCATCGTCCCCGCCGCTGCCGGGTGTGGCGGGTCACGGCGGCAATGCCGCAACGCCCCCGCGCTCGGAAGGCGAGGCGGAGCGGGTGGACTGCCCCTGCTGCGAGAGGACGTTCCGGGCCGACCGGAGGGAGGAGTTTGAGGTCCACGTCAATAAGTGCCTCGACAACTCTTGAGCGCGAGAGGAGAGGAGAGGATCAGGGAAGGAGAGGAGAGGTTGTGGAAACGAGGCTCTCTTATATGGAAGGTTTGCATGGTGGCATTCCACCTACATGTAATTGCGTTGTGACTCCATGAGCGTCCATTTTTTTTTTGAGAATGAGGCTGGCTCTGAAGAGAGCCACTTACTTCTCCGCATTGAACGTTTGTTGTGACACCCATGTTGTAGTCAAATGATTTTTTGTCTCGAGCTAGGACCCACATTTCATGGCAATGATGATAATAATACAAGCACGGATAACATAAATCGCTGTACGTTATTATACACAGACATATTTTGCCATATGAACAAAGTACATCAGATAACATTACTACCTGCACGCAGTGGACTGCACTGGAGTGCATCATAATGCATGGGAATTTGTGAATTCATGAAAACCTACATCTACCCCAACAAGATATATATATACAGCGTGGGGAAATTTTTAGTCTGCCTTTGCAACATTAAAAAATATAACATGAAAGTAAAACATTTTGTGTGTGTCTGTGGGGTGGGAGGGGGGGGGGGGCTTAGATAGATGAATTTTGGGAGCTTAAGCCTCCAAAGCTCACCCCCCTATTGGCAGCAAAGAACATAACAAAATGTAGGTCTTGAGGCTGTTGACCAATGGTCGGCCAGAGTTTTTTTTTCAAATTGCCGTGCATCTGTATTGGCTAATATTAACAGTCGGCCTTTTAACAGAACCAAAATAAAAACCGTAGATCCCGAAGCTGGCAGGCCTCCATATATGGAGGAAGGATCAAGAGGTTGCCGTGTTAATTTTTTCTTAGTGTCTGCTGTACATCTGAATCTAAATTCAATGTTTGTTATTAGTTGCTAGGTAATTGAATGGGCCTGCTGTATAGATCCAGCAGTCTTTTGCCCTTTTTGAACTTTTGTTGGGTTATGCTGGATTTTTAAAGTTTGTCAGACCCTCAAACAATTCCTTCTTTTTTTTGTTTCATGTCATGTAAGATACAGTAGTATTACTCTTTTCCCATTTTTATTACTTATATCCTTAAATTTCCAAAAAATGTGTACGTGTATTTTCTGACTTTAAGGGACCGGTAATATTAATCAGATATTAATGGTATTATAAACTTCAGGAATAACCATTTGCTGCAAGTCAATCTTTATGATGATAGACCCCTAGCTCAGGAAGTTGACGAAGAAGGAGAGGGAAAAAGATTGAATTCCCTTTATTCTCAATATCTCAACAGATTTGTCTGATAAGACAGATGATGTAGACACATGATGAAGTAGATACATGTAGCATCAAAGAAGATGACAGATATTAAGATAAATGATCTAGCTAGATTGGTAGAACAAAGACCACGAGAAGTGAAGGAGAGGAAGACGAATTAGGGAGTACAAGTAGAGGCAGAGAAAGTAGCTGCAGAAGATCAAGTGCAAGGCAAAGCGAGCTTCTGAAAAAGCCAATCGGAATACAGCAGTAATTAGTGGTGAAATGCTTCTGTAAATAAAGCTAATTGGGAAGGCTGCTTACTCAGAAGGCAAGAGCACTGGCACCCAAAAGGGGAGGTCTCAGGTTCAAGGACCAGTCCAGTCAAAGTATCATTGAGCAGGTTTTTTTTTCCAATTGTTCTCCTTGCCCATAGTCGCTATGTAGACAGGGAGTTCTAAGAATTCTTCAGTGCAAGTAAATCTACTTCAGAACTGCTTATTTTAATGAACGTTTTCGTATATAACAATTACGTTAATGTTGATAAGCCGTCTGTAGTCTTTTGTTAAATCTAGGATTAAATTCTTTTCAGAACCCCACATACTCACAAAAGAGAATTTACAAGGAGTCACCGCAAACCTATTAATCCTGCAATTCTCACCAGTCACCATGAAAACCTTCAAATCTCATTTGTTCAATTTAGTTATGCTGTGTTCATACAGACATAGAGCTCTATAAATGAAGTAGAGTGCGCACTCCCCTATCAATGCACGGTACGAACGTGTGCCGACATGGACACGCATCCGCCATTACCAAAGAGGGCAACTTCAGCTCAAAGTGCCCAGATATCAGTAGCAATCACGTGTAATAAGAACGGGGAAAGGTATAGCTGAAAGGTTGTGAATGCGGAAACTAAACTGTTATAGAAATGTTTTTTAGTAATGAAAGGAAAGGCCATCAATACCTCAGGGGATTGATAAATTTTAATGTCCTACTTTCTTTTGTAAAAAAATGGGATTAGTTTGCCCCATAGAGATCCATGCATCTGCACCTTTTTGGTAATGGTGTCGCAGTCCCCTTGTCGGCACGCGTCACGCGATGAGTGCACACTCTCGTTTATTTATAGAGCTCTATGGCTGTGTACAAAACATGAACTTAATAGTATTGTGTACAGTCTGGGGCCTCTGACTGGGTAGAGTGTGTGTGGACATTAAGATCACAGAGCAGATTCAGGGATCATAAATGCATTATGCAGCATGGGCAATGTGTGAATTACGATAGGTGGTTTTTATACATGTGGACACCACAACACCACCATCTTACATTCAAAAATTTGGTTTAGGCCCAAAACAACATTGGGAAGATCAGAAAACATCAATGTCCACAGATTTCCTTATAATTTACAGTTTGTAGGTGGTCACAATAGAATCCTCATGTTGAAATCTTACGGTCTGGGATGCTGAACTATTCAAGAAATCTTCCCTCAAACATCAACAAATAGTTTATTACTCGCAAGTCATAAACTATTTCTTAATACACTACAGCACGGTGCGAAAACTGTGACGTTTTTTTGCCTTTTTCTACTTTCTCAGATTACCAATTGAGCTAAAACCTTTGCAGCATTGCTTTTTTGAAATGGTTAATGATTTAACACACAAACTGTGGCAATCTTGTGACCTTTACCAATATTGTATAGGGCCTCTTAGTTTTAACGGAGAGTCACTCAATTGTGATGAAGTTTGGATTCGGCAATCATTCCGAGTGCTACTATGTTCATGTTCTGTTCTGTTTGGTGTCTTTTATATTTGAATTGAGAAATAAAATGAAATGAAATTTGATGAGAGAGTAACATGTGCATTCTTTGAAGGCTTCATTGATTAGGTCGCTCACATACCACAGGACACCACAAAAACCTTGCTGTGGAATGTCCTGGTGCATGGCCCTTATCCTCCCACAGGAAAAAAACATGTGTGGTTAATTGTGGTTTCAATGCTGGTTAGGGTTAATACCACCGAGTGCTGCCAGTGGTCAATTTCACAAAACCCTTCATTACTTTTGACCAATCGCAAGTTGATGAGCGATGCACAGAAACCATATGGCCTATGCCAACTTACGATGGGTTATCCATTGTAAGTTGAGTTATGATGGTGACAATGGGGGGGGGGGGGTAGGTGATGACAACCTCTGGGCCCAGTAAAAACACAAGAATATACAAACACAATACATCAGTTTTGCCCTAAGATTATTATTTTATTACTCTAATTTTATCCTTACTCATGATTACAATAGACTTAATTAAAAATTCGCATTTTATTAGTATAGAAAATATAGAAGCTCTTCTCTTCCTTGAATGGTACATCCCTATCTGTGTCTTCTCACAGTAAACGTAATGGTCTTTTATCATCAAAAAGAGCGCACTGTCGTCATGGTAATCAGTTTCGCACATAATATCGGGGGAAAGTACATCTAAGGACAGAAGAGGAAATTGCTTTGTAAATAGTCCATTTTCTGAAAGGAAAAAAAAACATCAACAGGAAAATCAAAATGGGGGACTGGTGAATTGGGTGGGTGTTTTGTTTTCTTGGGTGGGTGGTACAGTCGTACATGGTGATGCTGCACTGCTCTGCCTCCAAAAGCACACTCGGCTGAAAGAGCGCCCCCCCCCCCCCCAATCATTTGGCCAAGACACGGGCCGCATTTTCACTTGGTCCCTCAGAAAACTCCCCGCCTGCCCAAAGCCCAACTTCAAAAAAAAAAGTCCTCAAACCAAAGAGCAGAAAGGCGGGACCACACGACCAGTTTGGTCCAAGGTTAATACGTATCAGGGCACACGCACACTACGGGGGTTATCATGGGGCCCCAGCCAACCTACATCCTCACACATCGTGCTGCAGCAATAGAACACATCGCACCACTTCACAACAAACTGTTCGTCCGAGGAAAGACGCACACGCAAAACAAGAGCAAGGGTTGTGGAATGCTCTGCTCAATTCAGTCATCTTTCGGTTCATCTTCAAGGTGTCCATGCCTCGAGACAGTCTCCCCCCCTCCTCCCCCCTCCCCCCCCCCCCCCACTCTCGCAAATGAAAACACGCTCTGACATCTTTGGCAAATGTAGACAGATGAAGTAACTATTAGCACACATGAGTCTGAAAAACAAAACAAAACACCAAAAGTTGCAGCTAAAAGCATTAGGTTTAAAAAAACCCAAACAGCATTAGACCAGGTCATGGGAAGTGGGTTGGTTTGCACTTGAAAACGGTACTCTGACCAGCAGAGTGCACGCTTATCTGTGATGTCCGCGCACTGAACAGACCGATCACGGACCCCAAGCCAAGACCGAAGCGAGTCATCTCTGGCTGTGAAGCTGTTTTGGAGATATAATTTTGGAGACGAGGCGGACGCTTCGGGGAGGGGATATCACGAATCCCTGAAATCTGGCCCCGTGCCCAAAGCTTTGTCCCCCGCCACACAAAAACCTGTAAAATACAGGCTGTGGGTTCATCGCCGACTTGCCCTGGCCAGTGCACTGTGCAAGAGCAGTCATCTCGAAGCAGCCTTGGTTTTTTTTCTTTGATATCTGTGGCATTACGAGGGATGTAAGAAATGAAAGTGAAGCCCTGTTTTGTGAAGCCTCCATAGCTGGAACTGCAATGGAACAGCAAAGTCTGGATCCCTGTGCATCAAGAGTCTGAATCCATTGGCTGCAGCTAGATGTTGTACACGAGTATAAGGAAGCCGCTCCCAATGACTCATGCACAACTTAAAGCCATAGTCTGAGGGATCCCAATGACTCCTGCACAACTTAAAGCCATAGTCTGAGGGATCCCAATGACTCGTGCACAACTTAAAGCCATAGTCTGAGGGATCCCAATGACTCGTGCACAACTTAAAGCCATAGTCTGAGGGATCCCAATGACTCGTGCACAACTTAAAGCCATAGTCTGGGGGATCCCAATGACTTGTGCATAACTTAAAGCCATAGTCTGAGGGATCCCAATGACTCGTGCACAACTTAAAGCCATAGTCTGAGGGATCCCAATGACTCCTGCACAACTTAAAGCCATAGTCTGAGGGATCCCAATGACTTGTGCATAACTTAAAGCCATAGTCTGAGGGATCCCAATGACTTGTGCATAACTTAAAGCCATAGTCTGAGGGATCCCAATGACTTGTGCACAACTTAAAGCCATAGTCTGAGGGATCCCAATGACTCCTGCACAACTTAAAGCCATAGTCTGAGGGATCCCAATGACTTGTGCATAACTTAAAGCCATAGTCTGAGGGATCCCAATGACTCGTGCACAACTTAAAGCCATAGTCTGGGGGATTACGGACAGACCAGTCAATGGCACTGATACAGTGCATCGTGGACTGGTGCCCGGACTCCTACCGATGCAAATGCTATGGTGGCCAGTCGCCGACCCACACAACTCAGTGCCAGTCACATGAACAGCGGCTGAAGTCCCAGCTAAGAAAGAGGGCAAATGACAACTTGGAAGTATAAACAGTTTGCCGAAGCCGGGCAAAGCATTTTACACAAACACATTAAATAAAAATCAATGCAATTTGGTTTCACACGATGCAAATCTTGGAAAAGGGGATCTTAACACTAAAATTATTTGGAGTTTCAAACAAAGAAGCAGCTACCTCCACTCACAGGCGCTTGGTTAAAGGCACAAGAGGGCGCCCCACACAATCGTAGGCCCACAGCACAGAGGGAGGGGCAGTTTTGTGAACCCAAAAGCCAGTGCCCTAAGACCCATGCGCATCATGTCAAAGGTCACTGGCCGGTCCAAATTGTCGGCAACGCTGCCAATGTCAGCAGACTCTGGAAGGGAGCCTCATTTTAAATCTGGCTGCCTGCAGTGGTGCAATCGGGCCATGGACTCCCGACAACATTTTCCAGTGCGGCACTCGCAAGAACAAGCAAGAATTCATCAACCGACAACCCACCAGATGAGACATCCAAGACTTGATACTTAGAAGGTCGTGGGTGGATTTCACAAAGCCTTACGAAGTACCGTAACTCAACTCACGCTGGATAACCCATTGTAAGTTGTGATACACGATGGTTTATGTGCATCGTTCATCGCCTTGCGATTGATCGTAAGTTACGATGGTTTGGTGAAATCGACGCCATGACATATAAACCAGAAAACTGCTGGCTCCACACACAGGCTCCTGTCCACCAAAATCTTTCCCTTTGGTTAAAGGATAGTGAGTAGCCAGGGATTCATAGAGCCACTTAAGCGAGAAAAGCGGCATGAAAGGTCTCCCTTCAATCCACATAGCGTTGTCATGCCAATTGCTTTTGATTTGTAGCCCACTATTCTTGACTCCACATGACACAAAAGTGAAGTTTAGTCTGGCGAGGTGGTCCAGTGAATCATTGCCTTTTGTGCTCCAGCAAATTTTGGCGCTTAAGCGGCTCTGTGAATTGGGCCCTGGTAGCAAGTAAGCTTCCCCCTAAAGAGTGTAGACCCAAGTGACCCTCCTTTCACCAAGGGCAAAGCTAGGGGGGTAAAGACGTCAGAAGCCGTCCATGGGGGTCGACTGGGGGTAGACCCGGGGAATGACCTTCCCCGGGTCTACCCCCAGTCAAGCGCAGATTGGCAGGCAGTTGTTCTGAATCTTGCAACTGTTTCAAAACAAATTTCCGCCGAGTTTCAACTTCAACGCCAAGCCTCTTTGGCAGAATGGCAGTGACCGAAACGAAGGCCGAAGCCATGGAAAGCAAAGGAACCTAAGTAAGGACAGTCCTCTGTTTTTTTCATTCTTCCAATATTTTTTTTCAGTGCAATGGTGATTAATTCTGAAGGGTACCGGAGAAGGTGGAACCTACAATGCAGGCAAACAAATCAGTAATAATTGGATAAGAGGAAACGCAACAACATCACACTGGAAGGAAAAAGGAAAGAAAACAATTGTCATCGATATTCTCACAAACTCTACGATTAATTCCTTAACTCCCCTCCTGCAAGGGAGAAAAAAACACCCAAAACAAAAAAAACCAAGGTAATGAAACATAAATGACAATGACGACTTCCTACTCCCTGCTAAATTCTCCTAGACTTTACTTTTTGTTCTAAAATACACCCTGAACTTTAGTGGTCACAGTGGATGATGAAGCTTTCATGCTTTGACCTGAATTAAGCCGGGTTTTGGTTTTTTTTTTCCATAACAAAATGAAAATCGATGTTCAGGAAAAGGGGGTTCTAACGTGATCGACTCTGGGGGGGGGGACTAGAAAGTGCAAACAAAATAAAAGGTTTTGGTGGAATTTGTGTATTTGAAAGCTCACTGCCAAACCACTTCATTTATTATGCCCCTAGGAAAACCCCATGTACAAACCAAGTGTCTGACACAGAGATGGTCTTAACCAAAGGCGAAAGAAAAGTGACTGCGAAAAACGCAGACCATCGGTGAAAATGGCAGGACAGGATCCAATCCTAAATTAGCTGACATTTGTTAACATCTTGAATGCCTTTTTCGGTTTTTTTTTTTTTGGGGGGGGGGGTGGTAGGGGGGGAAGGGGTAAGGACCTTCAGGCAAAGCATGAACAACCACTCTTCCAAACACCGCCATAGTTGCAGGAGTCGTTAAAAAACCCACAATAACAAAATCCGGGGGTTGATTTCGCAAAACTCGTTGCAACTTTACGAACTACTACAAGTCGAGACAATGGACAGATGCACCCACCCCCTGCTGCTGCGACTACAAAGGATTGCCGATTGTAAGCATAGATACGATGGACCGACCAAGTCTTTGTGAAATCAACCCCTATCTTCAAACGGATCAATTTATGGAATCGTTCAGAATTAAGAGTCCCGGGTAATTTTTGTATTTATTTTTTTGCGGTTCGTTGAGGAAGAGGAGGAGGGAGAGATGGGATTGTTTATTATTTCATTTTTTTTTTATTTCTGCGCCACAGATTTGTAGTATTCGGAGAGGACGGACCAGGCTAGAGGCGCCATGAAGCCGTCCGGGGGCAGCTCTCCCGAGCGGGCCAGCTTGCGCATGCGGGTGCCCGAGATGAAGTCAAAGTCCTCCTTCCTCTCCGGGTCAAAGAAGTCCATGGCCTTCTTCTTGGTGTTGTAGGCGGCCACGCGGAACGGAATGATCTCCAGCTGGGTCAGGCCGGGCGCCATGGTCAGAACCTGCAAAAGGGGGGGGGGGAGAAGAGAACGCCGACCAGTTTGTTTAACCACTTCGGCCCCAAGTCCTCCTCTCATATTTGCCGGGGTGTTAAGGCAAAAGATTCCCCCCTGAGTCATTTTTTTTCCCTTTATTTGTTTGATTCCAATCATTCCGTTGATCGAAAACCGACTGATTTTGTCCACTTTATCAAGTCTAGTCCCTTTTGACTTGGTTTAAAGTTACCTGACTTTTAACTACTTTTGCGCTGGGACCTCCGAATCCAGGCACCATTATCTTTAAGTTCTAAACAAAGAATCCTTTCAGTTTCAGCCTATCATAAAAACAATAATTATGTAGCATGACGAATGCCACGCAAATTTGACTCGCTTGTACACACAGTGCACTCTCAAAATGAAGTGGGCCTGACGTTTCGATCCTAGCAGGACCTTTCTCAAAGGCAGAGTGAGCAGTTTGCATTTTTTGTATATCACAGTGTACTCTCATTGAATATGTGACCCGGTACAGCAACATGAGGAATATCCCACCAAAACACTTTTTGAGTAAACAACGTATCAAAGTATCTTCTCAATTCGATAAAAAATCAATTTATGTATCTTGTATTTTCGGAAAGTTAATGTATTGGAGGATATTATGTCCAAAGGAATTTTTCCGAAATCCGTCTCTAAATGTTTTCATGAAAATGTGAAGTTCCTGCCTTTTTGAATGCCCGCTTTTGAGGAGTTAGACTGGTGCTGCTATATTGTGTCTGGTACCAAATGAACAAGCGAAATCCCCTTGTATTATTTACAACAAAGTTCACAAGGAAATAATTTTGATATCATTTGAAAGCTAATGATATACTCTTTCACATCATTAGAAAATCTCAAAATCTCAAAAGTGGGCGTTATTCCTCATTATGCTGTGCCGGGTCACATATAGAGGGCCCTGTCCATTCAGGCTGTCTTTGCCATTTTCACCAAATAATCGGGAAAAAATGCTGTCTCGAAATTCATGGGCTTGAAAGTACTGGCCAGTCTCTGGAAGACACTAAACTAGGTCATCGACGGGCCAATTGCCCACAGACTCGGAAGTTAATTGAGGCCGATAGCCCAGCGGAAAATTTTGGACACGGCTGGCCGGTCACGCTGGCGACGGAGACGAGTGTGGCCTCGGAGCCCCCCCCCCCTTTACCTTTCTGCCGTGGGAATGGTCGTAGAGGTCGCGGTTGCCGTCCGGGTGCGGCATGCCGGCCGGGTCGCGGCCCACGATGTAGAAGTTGGCGCCGGTGGCCATGCGAGCCTTGGCGTGCCACTGAACCTGGAGGGAGAGAGATTGGACAGAGGGCGGTCATACTAAGGCCGGGTCAACTCAATGTTTCAGTAACTCAATGTTCCGGGCAGTGGGTACATGTGCACGTACTCTGTCGTCAGGAGAGTACATACTGCCTGAAACGTTGAGTTTCCAAATCTTTTCAGAGCCACATTCAGTCTCAAAAGAAATGGCGTCACTGAGTCTGTATTTTAGTTTTACTGATTCCATAGTATTATTTGAAATACTAAAAAAAAAAAAATCAAAAATGCATTGCAGGTGACTTTTAAGCAAATGTTGGCACTTTGAAAGCTCTGACTTTGGGCCCCCTAACTCTAACACTTTGCACCTCCCGCACAGGACACAAACTGTATACTACAATTTACCACAGTGCCCACAGGGGTGTAGGCTCACATACCACAGGTCACCACAAAAACCCCGCTGTGGAATGTCCTTGTGCATGGCCCTTATCCTCCCAAAGGAAAAACCATGTGTGGTTAGTTGTGGTTTCCATGCCGGTTAGGGTTGAGGCTCCCTTCCCTTGAGCTCTCACCTCTGTGGGTCCCGCGTACATCATCGGGGAGGGGAAGATGGCCAGCACAGTGGAGTCTGGGTCCAGCACCCCTTCCTGCAGGATGGCGTGGTGCTGTTTGATACGCACTGGTAGAGGCACGTCATCCTGTTTGGTCCATCCGCCTGATTGAGCGGAAAAACAGAAACAAAAACACTATCAAAGCTACGTGTGATGGGTTCTGCAGACACGAGTCACATACATGTACAGGTTCAAATCACGATCAAGGATTTGCACCACAAAACCTCCTTTTATTTCCAGTTTCAGATTTAAAATCAAGTTTTCACTTAGCGAAAACGCATGCTAACACTGAGGAATGTCCAGTTTCAGATTCAAAATCAAGCTCAAAATCGTGAACAAGGGTTTGCGCCTGTCTTAATGACCACGGTCAAAAGCAATTCACGGAGAGAACAGCTGCGGGCAGCAAGTACCTAGCGGGTGCAGCAGCAGCGTGGGCTTCTTGTAGCCGCGCTCCATCAGCCGGCGCTTGGTGTCGTTCATCAGCAGGGCGTGCCCGTTGTGCACGGGGTTGCGCAGCTGGAAGGCGAAGACGGCGTCGGCGCCCATCTGGCGGAACTTGGTGCGCAGCTCCCGGGGAGTCAGCCGGTACTCGTCCAGGCCGTCCTCCCAGCGGAAGCGCTCCAGGACCTCCAGGTCCCCGCCCACCAGCCAGTCTCCGCTCTCCATCACCATCTGGGAGCGGGGAAATACGGCGGGGAAAAGCGTGGATCAGGAGGGGAGTCTTCTGATGATGCACCTGCCAGACCTCCCCCACATCCCATTACAGCACGCCCCCAAACTTTCCCTCAAACTCATCACAACACCTCTAACCTCAGCAAACCCCCTCTTCCTTACATAACTCCTCCTCAAACGCAACAAACCTCTTCCAACTTCACCCAAGCTCTACCTTCCTCACCCAAGCTCTCCCTACCTCATCACAGCTCCCAAAACCTCCAAGCTCCCAATACCTCAGCAGACCTACCCAAACCTCCTCACAGCTCCCCAAAAACCTCAACCCGGCCCCCTCAACCTCACCCCAGCGCCCTCAACCTCACCCCAGCCCCCTAAACCTCACCCCATCCCCCTCAACCTCACCCCAGCACCCCCCTCAACCTCACGCCAGCCCCCAGAACCTCACCCCGGCCCCCTCAACCTCACCCTGGCCCCCCTCAACTTCACCCCAGCCCCCTCAACCTCACCCCAACCCTTTTCAACCTAACGCCAGCCCCCAGAACCTCACCCCGGCCCCCCTCAATCTCACCCACTCACTCCCCTCCACCCAGACGCTCACCTTGATGTAGGGGTGTCCTGGGTTGCTGGTGCCCCACTGACGGCAGCAGCGCTCCTCCTTGTGGTGAGGGTAAAACTCGGGCGAGCGCAGGATGGCCACCCGTTTGCCCTGGTAGGACAGGGAGAAGGCCTCCTTGTTGGACAGTCGCTCCTTGTCCTCACCGCTGACCGCTAGAACGATGGGCACCGATTGGTTGATCGCACCGCCTGCACGCCAACGAAAGAGTCAAGAATGGCTCCGTTTTGAGTGAGAAATATTTGTAGGTTCTGCGGCAAGGATGGTCGATTGAAGGACTGCTTGGCTGATTAACTGACTGAATGGATTGTCGACTGATTGGAATCCTAACACTTTGTAAATCAGACATGATTGTGCTAATTTGGGGTTTCATGCAGGGTTTATTGGTATAGTGACTTATGGGTCGACTACTTGACTGGTTGATGGGCTGAGGGGATGACTGACTGACTGCTTGGCTGCTTGACTGACTGATTGGTTGATTTTCAGATTGACCGACTGACTCACTATCTGATTGATTGTTCACAATGGCTGACTGATCAATCAATTGACTGACAAAATCTAATTGATCAATCAATGGGTAGTTGATTGATTGGTTCATTGGTTGATGGCATGACTCAATGACTGAATGATGTCCACAAGATTTAGCTGCGATCATAATGGATTCAAACATACAAACATGATTGATCTTAAAATTTAGTGGGCCTGACGTTTCGATCCTAGCAGGACCTTTCTTTGAGAAAGGTCCTGCTAGGATCGAAACGTCAGGCCCACTAAATTTTAAGATTTACATTTTGGTAATTTTAGCCAGTAAGCAGTTTGCAACATTTTTGTATATATCACCTTAAGTCAAATATGATTGATATTAACTCTTGCAAAAGGGGAGGAGAAAAGTCCTTACCGTCAAGAACGCAGTTGAAATGTTGGCATTGCAGAAACTCTCGTTCCCGCATGAAGCCAGTCATGGGTGTGGCCCATCCCTCAGCCAGCACCTGCACCCACTGCATGTCCACCTGCAGGAAAAACAACAACATGTCAAGTTGTCAACATGGAGTTGCTGAAAATCGTCTGGAATATTGTCTTTTTTGAATGAAATAACTTATTTTTAATACATCAACAAAAAATCGTTTCGTTTTGGCGTATACTTTAAGAAGAGCGACCTGGGATTGTTGTTTGAAATTATTTTGCTCGTTGATAAATGAGGAGTTTAAGAGGGGTTAAACAATTGGTAACTATGGCTTAAAGTTAGATGCATTTGCTACATATAGGTTTCCGGCAATCATAGAGTGCGTATTGAATAGAAATCCAGGTCACTATCTTGACTTCCGCTTATGCACGATGTATCGAAACCAAAAATTCCGGGTATCGAACAACCTTAATGTCAACACCACTAATAATACACAATGACCACTGTTACATTGCTGCTTGGATGCCCGAAGTTCTGATCAGCTCAAAATCAGGGATGTACATGTACAGTAAGTGTCCGACAAAGGCACTTTTTGAAAATTACCGAAGGCAAATAAATTGTGCGACTGCGAGTGAGCGCTTAGTTTATGTGACTGCAAGATTCAAGGCAGGGGTGCAGCCAACATTTGAAAAAAAAAAAAAAAAAAAAAAAGCCTGATGAAACAAACTTCATGCAGCTCAGACGGGATTCGAATCACGACTCCTGCATTCTCATTCAACCCTCATTGAATTTTACATTCTCCTTCACGCAAACATCATGTTAAATATAGAATCTACAAAGCTCAAAATGCCTCGCTGCACATATCAAGAAAGTCGGTTCCGAATCTCAATGGATTCCATAGTACAGTCGCGACATGTTTGAAAGAAAACTAGAAAGCTGACACTGGGAAGGGAAATAGATAAGATGCATGAACATTTTCCTCAAATTCTTCCCACTGGTCTAAAGCTTTTTCCAACTTGAGTGCCTTTGAGAAAGGTCCTGCTAGGATCGAAACGTCAGGCCCACTAAATTTTAAGATTGAGTGAACAATGTTAACAACGTGTTGAAAGGTTCTTTTTTTTTTAACTTGTTAAATTTGTTTTTCAAACTTGTGTGACTTTTTTTTCCCAATACCGGTAATGTGATTTTTATCCCCAGCAAGTCTAAAGATGTGAATGATTTCCAAAAAAAGGGTGACTTTTTTATAGTTATTTGTGGGCTTTAGCCTACCCGCACCCTCCTGTGGTGGAAGGTTTGATGCCTGTCGCTACGCAACAGCCCACCGGTACATACATGTACATGTAGGTGGCTCTACATACAGTGTATACCGGTACATGATACCAATGCTCATATACAGTATGCAATCTCTTATATGTACAGTACACATGGTACATGTACAATTGTACGTCATGACAGAGTGCAGCCTTGGCATAACACTGGCCACACACTGGGCAGATACTGTTCATATTTTGGGCAAAGTGCACACCAACAAGAGTGCTCCATGGAGTTCTGTCACCAACCCTACCAGCCAGAGTGAAACCCCCTTCCCTCGCCAAAAAAAAAAAAAAAAAAACACACAAAAAGGGCACACCACTTTATCAGTATCAGTATTGAACAAACAGAAGTCGTAGACCTTTCATATTTACTCTACTTATCGGGGGATGAGGGGGGGGGCACAACAGAAGTTGAACCCACCTTGTTACTAATAATGGAGATAGTCCGAGGCAGTTATCTTACTGATATCTGCCTTTCTCAGGATGAGTTTGCTTAGTCTATAGACTTAAACCTGTCCTCTTTCAAACCGGTGAGTCAGCACTCTCCCAAGCAGCTCAAACTAAACACCAAAGATACCGAAGTACACTACATCATGTACACGTTCCGAGTTCATGACTCGGCAAAAGTACAGATGACCAAAAGCCCCATCCCATTCCCCCCTAAACAATCAAAAACAAGGTCACTTATAAATCTACAAGATGACCTAACACACTAGCACACGCAAAAACAACCAGGCCACTGATTTATATATTACACATTGAACATCAGCTCAAGCAGGCAGCAGCTGTTGTTGATCCCTGCAACAGATTTGCTCGGGACACAGCTGGCTTTTCTCTTCAACGAGGATTTGCATTCGTTTTGGAATGGGGACGTGTGTAGCTTCCCATAGAAAACACTGGGGGTGATTTCTGCGGCTGTTTTTCGGAGGAAATGGGGGGGGGAGGGAAACATTTCTATGAGTGTTTGATCCCAGCCGTAAGGCAACGAAGGTCTAAAACTTAAACACTATCAACAGCTCTATTTCAGACCAACAAGATCGCCTAACTCTTTCCATTCCCTTTTCTTTTTGTTTTAGGTTTTAGAGAAATGGATTGACTGGACCCAAACTTGAACCTAAGAACTCTTGTCTTTGTACATGTACTGTACATGTACATGAATAAACACTCTCATCACCTGAGCTATCCAGCCCTTAGATGGTGGCCTTCCCTTATAGTAATACTAATAGTCAACCAGTCTTTACCGATGTGGGGGTGTCAGTCAGAAGCAATTCGACCATTAACTGATGTAAAGCTCCTTGCAATTTGCATCACACCCCCGTATTTCATTCAGATGCAAACAACACACTGATGTACAAGGTTTCCGGTCATCTTTTCCTTCCATTGGTTGTCATTTTGCTTGTAAGACAAATATTGAGACAGCGCAACAAATAGGCCTATTCAGCCAGGTCAAATACATGTTCATCCATGTAGGTTTACATGTACTGTAAGAAGACACAAAACCCTACGATGAATCGTAACTCAACTTACTGTACGATGGATAACCCATCATAAGTTGTGATAGGCCGTATGGTTTCTATGCATCGCTCATCGCCTTGTGATTGATCGTAAGTTACGATGAGTTTGGTGAAATCTACCCCAGGTCTCTTTTGGGTAGGGCCACACAACATGTACGTCTACAGTTCTGTGTATTCAAAGACACTGTTTATCTTCCAGCACTATATTTAGCTCTGAAAATCACTGCGTATTTTGTTATCATATCAAGAGTTAAAAGTCTGTGGTTGGCACTGTACAAATGTACATGTCCTCTCTTTCAAGAAGGATTATGGGTCAATGGTCGGTATTAACTCAAGTCGTATTAATAGTGTATCAAGTATCAGATAACAGATAATAATCACAGCATAGTCCTGAGTTCCATAACTTTGTCGGGAACCTTTGAGGGCTAAGACCGTTTAATCTGACTTTCAAGTGGACGCAAATGGACTGCCTGTCATGCACCTTGACGGAACCCATCCCGTCCATAACACCAAAGAGACTGCCCTCATTTACAAGCACGCCAAAGTGCATGAGTGCTAATTTTCAGTGACACAAACGCATGTACAAATGTACGTCGTGAGGAGTTCAAATAATCTGCAGGAATGCTGTGTGCGATCTGAGTGGGCAGATTTGAGGCAGATAGGACAAAGGTACATGTACGGTCTCACTGAGAACAAGCAGGTATTTGTTAAGGGGAGGAGGGGATTAATGCAACTTTGCCCAAAACATGGCTAAACAGGGCTGAGGAGAGAAGGAGATAGAGAGGGACTCGGGAAGGCCGGAGATAGGAATTGACATTCCTCTCAAAAAGGGCAAGATCTTGGGCTGGGGGGGGGGGATAATCCAGCAAGGGAATTCCGGAGAGAGGCTATTTCTGATACCTAGATTAAGAGATGGCTACAGGTTCGAGGGGTTGTAAGAGAACGGCTTTTCCAAAGAGGCCAGTTTGAGGTCGGCGCTGTGATTTTTGCTGGCCCTCGTGCCGGTTGCACACCCTCCTTTCCCCAGTGGTGGGCAGAGCCAGGCGTAACTCGAGCCGATTAATGAAAATGCAGACCCAGCCAGTACAGGACAGGACACTGCAACTGCCAGTGGGCACCCGGATTGGGTTACACGACCTCCCGCTACTTTAGTGCCGATTCGGCACACAAAAAAAGAAAGAGAGAGGAAACTTCGAACCGTGCGAGACGGGAACAGGGCCTTCGAGCGAGACATTGCGCCCGGCACGGTGGTTGAAATGTGTCCGTTTTAAATGACTTGAGGGACAGAGGAAGAGTGAAGGAGACACAGGCTCGGATGGAAAGGGTGGCTTGGCTGGCCTCTCAAAGAGAATCAACCGGTCTACAGCTGCTACGCACTTATACTAGCTCCGATTTTTGCCGGCGGTCCAACTACCGGTACACTCAGAATGAAAAGTAATCCGCGGCAAAAAAACGCTGGCCAGTTGAAATATCAGCAGGCTAGGTGGACAGGATAAGTTTTTATCAGCAACGTCAATGCTTGCCATACTTGAGTATCAATGAGGGCTTGCCACGTATTTAGTGCTGTGTGTTTTGCCCAGTTGCCAGCAGAAGAAAAAAAACCAAGTAGCTCGGGCTGGATATCAACGCTGCTTTTGAACCACTGACTTCAGGTGCAGCCGTCTTGCCCATTTGACCACTGAGACGGTCAAGGCTGCGAAGTCAAGCGGATCCAAAGTTCTTGACAAGCACATGATAATAACGCCCATGTTAATGTAAGTTACCCCCTTCTTTTTCAGCGTATTTATACAGAAAGGTCACAAACTGTTTACTGACGAGGCTGAGGGCCTGATGCATCGGTCCTAGCAAGACGCGTCGGGAAAAGCACTGACCACACAATGCCAATCATACATGAAGTCCAGTAGGACAAACCCTTCTTAATTATTAGGAGGCCAGTTGCAAAAGATAGCTAAGGTTGATTCCTTCAATGACTGTCTCTGGCTGTCTTTCTCTTTCTTGTTCTCCCCCTCTATCTCTATCTATCTCTATCTCTATTTCATCCCCCCCCCTCTCTCTCTTTCCATCTCTATCTCTCCATCTCTCTCTTTCCTCTCTCTCTCCATGTCTCTTTTTCCTCCCCCTCTATCTCTATCTATCTCTATCTCTATTTCATCCCCCCTCTCTCTCTCTTTCCATCTCTATCTCTCCATCTCTCTCTTTCCTCTCTCTCTCCATGTCTCTTTTTCCTCCCCCTCTATCTCTATCTATCTCTATCTCTATTTCATCCCCCCTCTCTCTCTCTTTCCATCTCTATCTCTCCATCTCTCTCTTTCCTCTCTCTCTCCATGTCTCTTTTTCCTCCCCCTCTATCTCTATCTATCTCTATCTCTATTTCATCCCCCCTCTCTCTATATATCTCTCTCTTTCCTCCCCCTCTCTCTCCATCTCTCTCTCTCTCTTCATCTCTCTTTCCTCCTCTCCCCTCTGTCTCCATCTCTCTCCCTCTCTCTCTCTCCAACTCACTCTCT
Source organism: Luidia sarsii (assembly GCA_949987565.1). Taxonomy (NCBI): domain Eukaryota; kingdom Metazoa; phylum Echinodermata; class Asteroidea; order Paxillosida; family Luidiidae; genus Luidia; species Luidia sarsii. The sequence goes on from OX465118.1 coordinate 9,158,144, forward strand.
CTCTCTTGCTCCAACCTCTTTATCTCTCTCACTCCCCCCTCCCTCTCTCTTTCTCTCTTTCTCTCTCCATCTCTTTTTCCTCCTCTCCCCTCTCTCTCCCTCCAACTCACTCTCTCTCTCTTGCTCCAACCTCTTTTTCTTTATCTCTCTCACTCCCCTCCTCCCCCTCTCTTACCTTGTTGATATCCACGTAGTCCAGCGTCTCAGCCTCTTGGCTCGCTGCCTCCTGAGCGTCCTCAGGCACAAAGAGCTCCTTCACACTATCCACGGCAGACTCCGGAATGATGCCCTGAAGAAAAAAAACGGCCAGCCAAAGACAATTTCGCTCAAGTCTCTTTTTTAAATTTCTGAGCGAGAGAAAAAAAAAAAAGGAAGACACTCGAGGTGACCAGAGGCAGGTCCGAGGCAGGCCACCACACCGTTTAAAGCCCCTACACAACATTGGTAAGATCGAAAAAATAGAAATGTTCACAGATTTACATGAAACTTATACAGCTTGAAGATGGTTATAGTCGAAACCTCACACTGAAATATTTGTCTAAAATATTGGGAGAAAAGAGTAAAATAAATCGTTTACGGTTACGTCTCATCGAGATCTAAACTATTTTTTGGAACAGTGCGAATGCTGCATTTTCGCGAAACAAATGAAGCGGTTTTCAGGATTTTCTCGAGACTCGGTTGGCGGATTGAGCTGAAATTTTCACGGGTGTGCTATTTCATGCATATGTTGGATCAGAAAACGTATGGATGCTATTCTTTGACCTCGACCAATGCTGTGTAGGGGCTTTAAGAGGCCGGAGGGGAAACCCTGGGTGGAATTACATTGCAGACGGCTTGCGCCATTCTTAGTCACGTGCTTGACCCCCCAAAAATAATTAAAAATTGGGTAATATTATTTCAGAGAGCATGGTAGGTATATCAATTTGTACTTGTTTGTTGTACTTTTACTTGTTATTCTGAATTGTTTGGGTGTCAAAGGTCAAATATGATGGATAATGTGTGTGATGTCACACGGGAGCATGTGATTTCTAAAGAGCTACAATGCAGTACAGTAGAATGTTCATTTATTTAACACATTACAGAGTAAGAAAATCAATCAGAATACTGGCTCACGGGCATGGATGACATCCGGTCACGTATGTGTCATTTTGGATCCCTTTTTTCGAAGGAATGGAAGTGACACCCTGCTCAATCTCTCCCTAGAACACGAGTACGGCCCTGAGAAGGGGCCAGTCGGGGGTGGCCTCTAAACTAGGCACCGCCGATATCGGTTTTTTTTCTTCAAATATCGATATATCGACGGTGCCTACCTCGAACTGGCCCCAGACAATGTCATGTGGCAACTGTTAAATTTGATTAGTCAAAATCTGTGCCATGCTAAAAAAGGAACCTAAAAAAAAAATCAACAGGCAGCAGAATGCATTTGGTGACGTCTGTTATAAAACTATCGGGGTGGCGACTCCTGGTTCTATTAATTAAAAAAAAATTGGGACTAAATGGAACAAATGAAGCCATGCCAGCTGTTGCCCAATTCTGCGGTGGAGCGGGCGGGGTGGGGGGGGACATTGATTGGCAATGGCTCTCCTGAATATCTGAATGCGCCTTGATTTTGCAGCTGTGGTCCAGTCCGGGAACTCTTGAATTGTAAAAAAAAAAAAGAGGAAAATGTCTGAATGAAACTGCGAGCGCGAAGCACGAAGCCCTTACGGCGTCGGGTTTGGATTCTAGATGCTCTGTGGCGAATTCTGAGCAGTTTTGGACCACTTATGACTTTGACAGATTTTAACCTTTTTCAAGGTATACACCCAAAACCAAGTTTTTTACCTGATCTCATCATGTGTTTTAAATAATAGTTAGGGGAGAAGAAATTATTATTATTATTATTTTTTTTTTTTTAGGATTTTTTTTTTTTTACGGTCAAATTTTACAAAACGCGGAAATCCGCGGATCCGCGGAAAAGTTGCATTCCTAAATAATATGAATCCTATTTTGGCCATAGTTCGCTTTTGAAAGATTTCTTTTTACACTAGAGCCGATATACCAAGGGGCAATTCTTCTCCTCCTGGCCTACAATGCACTTTTGACTGACATCTTATCGGGAGTTCAATTTGGAAATTTGGAAACACCTAATGTACACTGTACACTATGTACTTTGACCTAAACTTAAAAAAAGTCAAATAAATAAATTAAAAAAGGGGGGGGGTCGTACTGATAAGGCCAAAGTACACATATGTGTTGGATTTACAGTATGTACAATAACGGTTATTTTTCTAAATTATATTTACTTTTTTTTTATCAGCACTTTGGAGAGCTACTTTATTGTGATTTGGTTGGCCATCCTACAGGGGTGCTCTGAATTCTGACTTTAAAGTATCATCATTGCTATAATGAACTTCTTTCAATTTCCTGTGTACATGTACATATGTATATACTGTACATCTACCGTATTCCTCAAATGTTCTGTGCACCTGTGAAATACATTTAATACATTGTAGATCAATACAAAAGAACTATGAAACTTGTTCCCAAGAAATGCTATTCACGTAGTTCGGAGTTTGCAGCTTTTGAGCGTCCTACGGGAAATCCCGTAACGCGGCGGATATGGGCAAATCGGCCCTGAAGACGATTTCACAAAGCCTTAAGATGAATCGGGATTTAACTCACGATGGATAACCCGTCGTAAGTTGAGTTAAGCCGTATAGTTTCTGTGCATCGCTCATCGTCTTGCGATTGATCGTAAGTTACGACGAGTTTGGTGAAATAGATCCCTGGCCTTCGACCCAGTGGTTCTCGCACCGGTGAGAGAATGACGGCGATTCCAGGGCCGAGAGAGAGAGAGAGAGAGACAGGGGGGACATGGGACACCCACCTCTCCCTGCAGGAACTTGATCAGTTTCTCCACGCAGTCGTCCACAGATGTACCGCCGGCGTCCAGGTTGAGATCGGGGTCATTGGGCTCCTCGTACTCCTGATCGATGCCGGTGAATCCTGATGGGGGAAGGGGGGAAGGGGGGAAGGGGGAAGGGAGGGAGGATCAGTTTTGGATCAGTGGCAATTCAGGGGAAACGCTCTGGTGGGATTCCGTCTTTGAGCATGGTCTTTCTCTAGGATCAAAACGTCAAGCAGCCTAGAGGCTCAAAGCCCGCTGTATTAACAAACATATATCCATCCTTTGAATTGGAAAGGCGTTGTTAAGCTCTTCCTTCCCATATGTAATACATTATCATCATCCTCATCTCTGCAATCTCAACTTCCTTAGTAGCAATAATTATTAACACTGCTGTTTCTAGCACCATCAACAACACCATCCTCACCACCACCACCACCATCATCATCGCCACCACCACAACAAGCTCGCTGCCTCTCACCTTTGATGATTCCAGCACGGGCCTTCTTGTACAGGCCCTTCACGTCGCGGGACTCGCAGACCTCCAGCGAAGTGCTGACGTACACCTCGTAGAACGGCAGGCCGTTCTTGTGGTGCAAGTCCTTGGCCGCCTTGCGGTCCTGAGGGGGGCAACAAGGGGTAACAAAAGCAGTGCGTCAACTACCAGTCAGAGGTCGGGACAGCGACTTTTGGCGCAAAATGTTGATTAAGTTTTCCCAGAATGGAAGGAATTTGCCTTTGATTTGAAAACTGTTCCCAAGAGTGTGATTTTCTTCCCCGAAGTCTGACAATTCCTCACAGTATAACAATTTACCCCCAATGTGTGGCCGTTTACGAAATAAAGGCTTAGGCTCGGGGCTTAGGCCTGGGTCATTTTTCTCTTACCCGTTATAATGTCACAGGCATCTAGAGACAAGAGTTCGGCTGAGGTCTCATGGCGAATACTCTATACACAGTAGGCCTACATGTACTTGTTAAGCCAACAATCCTTCAAATTCGGCTTCGTCTCCGTCTGACAAACCCTGAAAATCCAGGGTGTGGTTTGTCACCGAATTTGAGGGTCTGTTGGCTTGATAGGTACAGAGTATTCACCGAGAAACTGGGGGCCAAACGCTTGTTTTTAGATGCCTGCGATCTGGTGAAATTATAACGAGTAAGGTAAATAGGATCGAAGCCTAAGCCCGAGCCTTCATTTTGTATTTAAAGGACTATGGCATTTTCGAAATGAAGGCTTAGGCTCAGGCTCAGGCTTCATCTCCGTCTGACACAACCTGAAAATCCAGGTTGTGGTGTGTTTCCGAATTTGAAGTTCTTTTGGCTTGATAGGTACAGGGTATTTCCCAAGAAACTAGGGGGCCAATCGCTTGTTTTTAGAGACCTGTGATATTATAACGAGTGAGATGAATATGACCGAAGCCTGAGCCCGAGCCTAAGCCTTCATTTCGAAAACGGCCTATGTCTCACTACCAACGGTCTGGTGCCCTGTCTCCCCCTTCCCCCCTTTTGGACCCACCTTGGAGTGGGGGCTGATGAAGGAGTTGAGGCAGACCACGCCGCCGTCGGCAAACAGCTTGGCCACCTCAGAGACGCGACGGATGTTCTCCTCGCGGTCCTCCTGAGAGAAGCCCAGGTTCTTGTTGAGGCCCGTGCGCATGTTGTCGCCGTCCAGCGAGTAGGCCGGGATGCCGTGGTGGCACAGGTACTCCTCCAGGGCAAAGCTAATGGTCGTCTTGCCCGCCCCGGACAGACCTAGGGAAAAAAAAGAAGGAATTTTTTTTTTTTTTTAAGTCAACGCCCCATTTTTGTTTCCAAGGTCTTAACAGACATGTAGGAAAAAAAGTGACATAAACAGTCAATTAATCATTCCTTCACCCTTCCGCGGACAGACCTAGAAAAAAAAACTGCACACAAAATTAATTGTTGACCGATTCAGGATTGAGGATTTGTTCTTTAAGTTCTTGAAAGCGGGCAGGACAATTGAGGAATATTTCCTTATAATTCCATTGCTTTGATCCTTCTGCTTACAATGTGCAATTGTAACATGTACTGTACATTGTACTGTACAGTGTACATGTACATGTACAGTGTACATGTAGTCAATCTCTTCAAAAGGTCACAAACAAGTTTTAGAAGTCCAAAATCTTCCAAATTTTACTCCTAAATCGATCTTCAACCGAAGGTAATCCCTTTAAAAATAGTAATATATTTCCTTATAATTCCATTGCTTTGATCCTTCTGCTTACAATGTGCAATTGTAACATGTACTGTACATGTACATGTACATGTACAATTGTACATGTACTGTACATGTACATGTACATGTACTCAATTTCTTCAAAAGGTCACAACTCACAAACAAGTTTTAGTTTGAAAAACTTATTAAAAAACTGGCAAAGAAAATTTTGACTGGACCCGGGACTTGAACACGAGACCTGTGGGTTTGAATGCCAGAGGATTGCTCTTTGCATGGAGTCTACATGCAGAGAGAAGCATGCACATTATGCACATGTATGTATTTCAATGGAGGCTTATGGCATTGGGAAAATGTAAATTTTCGAGAACGGCAACATTTGGGGGATTACACATAAACAAATTATGGATGGAAGCTATTTGTGCAGTGTGCACAACAAATTAAAAGCCATTGGTGCAATGTGCACACGTACACAGGCACATGTGCACAGGCAACATATGATAAGAATATAAAACTGCTTTTGCAGTGGTCTGAGGTGAACGGCATGAAGTGAGACTCATGAAAATTCCGTCTCAATTATTAAAAGTGCTTTTTTTAACGCGATTGTCATGTCCGGAAATGATTCACCGGTTTGTGAAAGCAATCTGCCTTTGAGAGAGGCCCTGTCACGAGCCAAACGTCGGACCCTTCTAACTCTTCATATTTCGCTTTTTGGTAATTTTCATCAGTAAGGAGTTTGCAACGTTTTTGCTTAAATATTACTGATTCGCGAGAACGCTGACTAATGTACTTTTTACTTTACCGTGCACGTGTGCTGAGCTGAGTAGTGGAACCATAAATGTAGTCATGCAGAGTGGAACGTCGCTCTAATGAACGCCGATAATTATACAGCACATTCGGCTATAACGAACATACCCTTTGGCTCCTGATTTTTGTGCACACAGTATGAGGCTACAACCGCTATAATGAATGATCGCTATACAAAACTATTTCATGGATCCAAGGATGTTCGTAACAGCGACGTTCCACTGTACCACACCGCCAGCCAAAGGTTTGAGAGGACCATGCAGCTTCTAAAGGTATTAATAATCTAAGGGCGAGGAGTCTCTACATGTACCTGGAAATTGCCCAGGGCCAGTGCCTCGCATTACAGACAGACAGACAGACTGCCGAGACGTACGGTAGGCAGAAACCTGTTGCTTTCTGGGTCTTTCTCCCCCCCCCCTTTCCCCCGATACTTCTCTCAAAGTATTCTCTCGCGACCCCCTTCCAGCTATAAAACCCGACCCGACCAACGCCCCCCCCTAAAGGTGGACAAATTTCGAGGATCAATTATCTCAAAAAGGACCGGACAAAAAGAAGGAATCCCCCACAAACTCCAAAGAATTATCCCAGACTCGACTAACTCAGTCCCGGCCTGTGGCCATTTGGCGGCATGCTGCATTATCTCCAATCGATAGCGCAAGTTCGTTTGCATGCTAAATGCCAACCCTTCCCCCCACCCCCCCCCCCACCAACCATAAAAAAAAACCCACATCTGATCATCCCCTGCAGGATCCAAGGTTGGAGAATTCTGCGATAGGATACTTTAGTTTCAACCGTACACCAGGATCAGACTGTAACACTCAAAGGTCTAGAACCAGAAATACTGCTGGTAACCTCACATTTCTTTCAGAAACATTTCCTACACAGTTCTGACTTCATTGAGCTAAAAAAACTTATGTTTTAAATTTGGTTAACGAGCGCAAAAAAAAATGTTGTATTTTGGGAGAAATGTGTAACAGAAATAGTTTACGTCTCTCCAAGATCTAAATTATTTTTCGGAACACTATGGCGTTGAATGCTGCATTTTCGCGAAACAAATGAAGCGGTTTTCACGATTTTCTCGAGACACGGTTGGCAGATTGAGCTGAAATTTTCACAAGTGTGCTATTTCATGCATTATATGTTGGATCAGACAACGTATGGATGCTATTCTTTGACCTCGACCAATGTTGTGTGGGGGCTTTAGCAGCGAGGAAGCAAGGACGCCAACGACTCACCGGTAACCAGACAGTGCAGCCGCGGAAACCGCTGCGGGTGCCCATGACCTGCCCACGCTTGTCTCGAGAGACATGGTGGATCTGCTCCGTCACGTTGGTGGCGATCTCCTTGTTATGGAGCTGGGGAAACAAAGACGAAAACGAGAGAAAGCCATACAGAGAGAGAGAGAGAAAGAAAGAGAGAGAGAGAGAGAGAGAGAGAGAGAGAGAGAGAGAGAGAGAGAGAGAGAGAGAGAGAGAGAGAGAGAGAGAGAGAGAGAGAGAGAGAGAGAGAGAGACAGACAGACAGAGAGAGAGAGACAGACAGACAGACAGAGAGACAGACAGAGAGAGAGAGACAGAGAGACAGAGAGAAAGGGAGAGACAGAGAGAAAGACAGAGACAGAGAGAGAGAGTGAGGGAGACAGACACACAGAGACAGAGAGAAAGAGAGAGAGTGAGAGAGAGACAGAGACAGAGAGAGGGAGAGAAAAAAAATTGTCAAGGCTAGCAATGATAATCTTTCATTTGGCTCCCTTCCTCACTGGACAACCACTCCACCAGTGACCAGTAAGGTACTACAAATCTCTATTATAAATAAGGTGTAAAGACTTAAATTTGAATCCTAGCAGGAGATATACTGTACCGTACATTGTACACTGTACAGTGTCTATCATCATAGTATACAAATGTACTTGTCTCCGCCAAGGTCCTGCTAATTTCTTGACAGTTGATAACTTGATACATGTACATGTATATGTGTCACTTACTTGTACAGTTGTACATTGTACTACCATGCTCCATGCATCAAGATATCAACTCTTATCAATTACAATGTAATACAGAAATGCTACAAGGCACTTGTAAATTGACTAGATACATGTATACCGGTACAGGTACAAATGCCATACACAACACTCAAGAGGTCGTGTACTCTTACCCAGTTCGATCCTACAAGTACATGTGCAGCACAAGTCTGTAAGAATAAAATCCTGACAAGGTCCCGATGCCTGCAATGGTTGAAACTTCTGCCTCTTTCACGTTTGGAGAAGTTGGAACCATTTTTATTTCCATTCAAGAAAGTGATCAATTTGCAGCATGTTTTGTAAATGTATACTCCCCATCAAATTGTCATGTCGATTTGTACACAAATAGGATTTGTTTGTTTTTCTTCGGGGGGGGGGGGGAGGGGAGTCATTCTCTCAACAATTAAAAGATCGGAAAGATCCCCATCGATTTCAATTCTACCACATCTGTTGCCTACATGTAGTCTCGTGAGTCGTGACGCACATTGACGACAAGTGATCTTTTACATATCATACTACTTAGTGAGTCAGCTGGCCAAAATGCTGTCTTCCGCTCGAGAACAATTTTGTCCCAGCGCCGCGCCGTGTTTCACTGAGCAAACAACTGGCGCCTCTGCCACGCAAACACGCCTACAACTGGTCAGCAACCAGTGTTTTTCCACACCAAGTCCACTTGCCCGTAATATGTGTACACTGTACACGTGTACAGCCTGTATCACACGTACAGTACATATGTGTACGTGTACGTACCGGTACATGTACACTGTACATAAATATACAAACACGTACAGGTACTGTACATATTATGTACACTGTACATGTACAAATGTACGTACAACTACAATTGTACATTGTGTACAATACATGCAGATATGCAACACGTGTCAACTGCACCACACCCCTATCGAGCTGGCATTCACACTCGACCTCGACTCTCCAAACAGTCAATTTAAAAGGCTATCATACCAGATGCATGCTACGAGTACATCTGTACACATACAATTACAAATAACAATGGGGTGACTTATTTTCCTATTGCTGGGGCAACCCTTTGCTTGCAAAGTGCAAAACCATAATTTCTTTAAAACAAAACATTGACCGAATTGGGGGAAGTCATAAAAAAACAAACTGCAGTCAATGTGCAATTGTGCACAGGGTGTAAACTGCCAACAAAGGACCAAAAATGGAAAAAAACTCGACACTGCAGTGGGTCTAATGTTTTGATACTAGCACTACATGTACATTTGTACATGCAACAAATTCCATACACGTACATGTATTCATAGTCGATCCAAATAAAAATATCTTCACATCCATTATCTCTCCTGCCAAAGATCTACTACACAAGAAAGTCAGCTTTCAAGTGTATTGGAAAAGATCATGTATACCGGTATTTGGACGAGGGGCAGAGAAAACACTACCCAAAAGGCCAAAATTGTCGAGTTACCGGCTCTTTTCGGAGCCACACTCCTTCTCGAAAGAGAGATGATACATGGTGTCACTGCAAACCTTCCCCTTTGCACTGGCAAAGACTGGGCAAAAAAAAACCTATACACCTATTTCATTCACCAGCAATAGCAATGAATGTGTGCTATGCAGTGTGCATGACGCATTTGCCGATTGTTTTTTTTTATTCAACTACAACCACTGTACACGTTGTACGGTAGACCATTATCAAAAATTAGGAGGGCCTGATGTTTCAAAGCATTTCTATCATACTCATAGCTGGACCTTTCTCAAAGGCCTTTGAGAAAGGTCCAGCTAGGATTGAAAGAACGGGCCCTCCTAATTTTTGATATTTGATTTTGGGTCATTTAAGTCAGTAACTTAACTTAAGCAGTTTGCAACAGTTTTGCATATTAAGTAGACCGTTGTAAGTCATACATGCACTGTACTTACTTGTACACGTATGCATCTTAGGCTGGGGAAAATTTGCTGGTAAGGTACTGAATTTGAAGGAAGAAACATGTATACACTGTACATACAATTGTACATGTACATGTAGGTCACGCTACATGTACATGTACCTCACATTCCATACGGCTATTTTTGAGTGCTACCATTAATAGTCTGACTTCTCACATATTCAGTGACCTCTCACAGAAGTAGAAACTGGCATGTACTGGTATGTGCGGCAGTATATTATATGCAACTGTACTGTACCAGCAACTTGAACACAGGAACATTTGTATTGTCTGACAATCAAACTGCAGAAAGGGACTTGTTAAAATAGAAAAATCTCATAAATCCAACATCTCCATGTACAGGGTACATGTAGCTTCCGGCTCTCCCCCACCCCCCCCCCCCCAAAAAAAAAAAGAGAGAAAGAGGAAAGCCTGGCTTATATGTTAAGGGCAACACCGTTTCAGACAAGCAGTACAAGAATACTTCCCCAACGTTCAATCGCACTGATTCAGTGGTATCTGCCAAGAACACCAAGAACATGTACATGAGAGAGAGAGGGGAGAGAAAGAAGAGGGAGGGAGAGAGAGAGAGAGAGAGAGAGAGAGAGAGAGAGAGAGAGAGAGAGAGAGAGAGAGAGAGAGAGAGAGAGAGAGAGAGAGAGAGAGAGAGAGAGAGAGAGAAGAGGGGGGGAGAGAGAGAGAGAGAGAGAGAGAGAGGGAGGGGAAAGAAAGAGAGAGAGAGAAGAGGGAGAGAAAGAGAAGAGGGGAGAGAGAGAGAAGAGGGAGTGACAAGAGGGAGAGACAGGGAAAGGTAAAGAGAGAGAAGAGGGAGAGGGAAGAGGGAGAGGCAGGGAAGAGGGGGAGAGAGGAGAGAGATAGGGAAGAGGGAGGGAGAGAGAGAAGAGGGAGAGAATGGGGAGAGAGAGAGAGAGAGAGAGAGAGAATGGGGGGAGGGAGAGAGGGGAGGGAGACAGGGAAGAGGGGGAGAGATACCTTCATGTAGGGGAGGGGAGGGAGAGAGAGAGAGAGAGAGAGAGAGAGAGAAGAGGGGAGAGAGAGAGAGAAAAAGAGAGAGAGGTGGGGATATTGAAACTGTGTCACAATTCCTACATTGTGTGTAAGCCATGCATGTTGCTCTAACCAGTCACACATGCAGCACTGTTGTCATGCACTGGAGTGAGTGGGGGACACTGTGGACTTCCATTTACTCCCATACGAGCAATGTTCAGCCGAATGGACTCAATAAGGGGACACTTGTACATGTACATGTACATCTCTATTAGGCATGCGTTTCCATCCCAATCAGACCATTCTCAAACTAAAAGACATTGGACAAAGGTCCATCCTAGGCCTGCCTAGCCTAGTCCAGCCAGTAATATCAAAATGTCACACAGTTTTTAGCATTTTTACTTCTTAAACAAAACAAGCCAATTGGGAAGTGGGAGCTAGTATTGAAATGGTTGCCACTTTTCAATATTCCATTTCTTACATACATGTACACCTGTACATGAACCCCTAAAAATCCTCACAAGTTTTATAAAAACTAAAAATTGGCAAAGAAAACTTTGAACCCAAGACCTCTGAATTGAAATACCAGTGCTCTTTCATCTGAGCTATCCAGCCCTTAGATGGTGGCCTTCCCTTATACGGAAGTCGGGGTCGGGGCACTACTGTAGTCAAAGGCAATTGAACCATACTGCCATAATATATTTCTAGGGATCACACCCCTGCTTTCATTCAGATGCAAATAACCAATTGTTGTAAACTGATTTGATGCATTTATCGTAAAGAGAGTGAGTGAAAACCAACCTTTTGCTTGCGGATGCCGTACGGATCCGGAGTGTTGAGGATAACATTGTTGTTGACAACCTGCGTCATCTCTTAAGACTTAACCAAACCCCCTTCTAACGGAGACTATTCGTTCCAGAAAGACACAAAATTGAGACGGAGAGGCGAGGCGAGGAGAATTCTCCGAGGTAGGCAAGAGAGCTGTACCACAAATCACAGTCCGACTGTCACACTGGAGTGGTGTGTGCCCCGGTTTTTATTCACTCGAGCAGAGGTTTCAGTGATTTGAACTGGTAGGGACAGCACAGTGCTTGTGTCCACGTACACACATGAGTTCATACCTGCGCATGCACACAGCTACAGGCAGGTCGGTGCCACAATAGGTGGGTAGCACCAGGCTGGACTCAACCCCGCCCCCTACTTTTAATACCAGCATCAGCCCTGGTGTGTATGGTCTGAGGTGGTGGTGGTGATGATGTGGCAAGTTTGCTCAAAGCTTATCTCCCTCAATGGAAGGGAGGATGTGCCTAGAAGATAAGCCATTGATCACACAATGCTATAGTACAGTGTACACGTACTACAATACGTGTTCCCTGTCCATGTGTATACTGTACCTGGTTTTGTGCAATGTAAATGTACATGTACGGTATTCACAACTGGCATACACACCTGAGCCTGCACATCATCATTACATGTACATGTACATGTACAGCTGTACGTTACAGGTGTATGCAGTACAAGTGCGTGCCCTTTTCACATGTACAACATTTTTTACACCTGTAGGGATACATCTATAATGTACATGTACATGTACATGTAATTCTTAGGGATACATGTACAGTACATCTAGGCCAACACACAGATACCTTGTCGTGGAAAAGTATATCTCTGTCACCAGACCGTAAGGGTCCAGTGCGACTCTTGACCGGGATTGAGACCCCCTCCAAATTTTTATGTAACATCCGTGCGATAATCACCGAGATTGGTCGTGTAAATGCACTCGTGCGACATTTTGTCTGCGACGAAATCGCAAGCAACCAAGCTGGTGCCGGATTTTCGCAGACATGCGTTTTCAGCGCTCGTATGAAAAGGGCTTAGTCACCTGTTGCATACATTGTGTGCATGCATGATGGTACATGTACCGGTACATGTACATGTACAATGTATAGTACCATACATACATGCAGGTATACATGCAGGTACAGTACATGTTATGTATACCGGTACTTTACATGCAGGTAAAATGTACATTTGTGACCCGGCACATCATAATGAGGAATAACCCCCACTCTGGAGATTTTGATATTTTCTAATGATGTGAACTTAGAGAGAGTACCATTAGCTTTCAAATTCAAATGATATCAATATTTCCTCCAATACATTAACTTTCCGAAAATACACAAAAAAAGAAAATTGATTTTTAATCCAATTGAGAAGATACATGTACATGTACTTTGACTTAAGGCATTGTTTACTCGAAAAGCGTTTTGGTGGGATATTCCTCATGTCGCTGTGCCGGGTCACATTTATACATACTGTATACATGGTACATGTACATGTATATATGCAGGTACAGTGTATGCATGAATAAATTCTGAATTTTTACAATGTTTTTTTAACTTTATATAAAAGTCCCATCAGTTAAATCATGGTCCGATTTTCTTGCCCCTTGATGACTAATTTGTAGTACCATATTGAAAAACCATTTGAATCAATATACCCGTGTATTTACATGTAAGATGTGGTTTTTCTCATTCGTATTGTTTCTTCCCGCATTTGGCAAAGGTCAATACACTTTACCCCTGCCAAGATCATGAGATCAAGCCCTCTGAATTTCATTGAGGTTTGCATTTGTGGTAATATGCACATGTGTACATACATGTATATATGTAGATGTAATTCAACTCAATGAAGCAGTTTGCATTATGATATGAATGCTGATATTCAATTACCAGTCGTGCATTCCATCATAAAATACAAATTTATCTTATTAATTTCCATTGCCGCATTACTTAATCCACCGTGTACATGAGCAAAAAATTAATCCAAACAGCTAAAATTTAGTGGGCCTGACGTTTCGATCCTAGCAGGACCTTTCTCAAAGCAGTTTGCAACATTTTTGTATATCACCTTAAATCCAAACAGCTGTTGACACTAGCATACAAATTACAATGCACATCAATGTGTATACCGGCCGGGTACATGAATTGAAAGAACAACAGATAGCTTTGGTACATGTACATGTAGAGTGCATGTTGTTGCCGTGTCGGAAGTTTCTCGGACCTCAAAGCTGTTTACATGTACACACCTGTACATGTTAATTGTTATGTGTACATGTACTGTACATACATTGTAGACAGGACCTGTAGTCTTGTACATGTGTACTAAGGGTCGGACGTTTAAACGTTTAACCGTTTAAACGAAAAAATGAAAAAATCCGTTTAGAGATTTTTCTAAACGTTTAAACGAAACTTAGGGCCTGCTGTTGAACAAAGTATACGGTAATTAATCTGGGTCATTTTTTTTTCTGACGTTGCTCCGAAAGTGTCTTTCCGAAACACTTTAGCTCCGCCGGTCAAATCAGACGAACTCTCCATTTGATCAAGCCAATGTGGTGACCGCTGCGCGCACGGCAGAGGAGGCGGTTTTGTGTGTCTGTACTGTGTGTCCCGCCGGCCGCCTGCTCAACTACATGTACAGTACAGAATGCAACACGGGTGCGCCGCTCATCACATGGTGATTGTCCAATCACAACCTTTCATGGCACGAGAGTGATGCGTCCCTATCGCGGTGCTTTTCAATTTCATGCAGCCAAATCACACTCGAATAAAGAAAATAGAAATAAGATTAAGAAGGCAAACGGCAGGCAACAAACAATTATTGTTTATTCCTACGGCCGGGTGACGCGCTGTTGGGATTTGAAAAACACCACTTCATGCCCATGCTATTTGTTTGTATTTCTCTGAAATTGAAAAGTTTACCGCCTGCCCGCCTGCCCGCCTGCCAAATTCACGACGGCAATTGCCGTCATGCTCTCACCAATTGCCGCAGTGTCCTTATATTTGGAGGATTTTCACGGCAACGAATTGCCGTGCCCTTTTATAGCACATTGCTGCCATGCGGCCCTTTCGGCCGACGGGTTAGTTGGGCCTTGGAGGTAGGGGCAGATCTGACTGCCGGCCAGCGCTGGCGTTAGCACAGAGCGCAAGACCGCTGTGTGCAGCACACATGGAAGCTTCACCGTACCGTGCGCACTGCCAGCTAAACATTGCGCAGTTTCATGTCAACGAACTTTTCGTCTGTGGGTACCAGTGAATCTTGGACATCGCTGGCTGTACCAAACAACGGGTACCAGCGGTAGTTGGGAGCGATTTACGTTGCACGATAGATAGATTGCGCAATAACACGTGGTTGGGTTGCGTGTGAAAGTAGAATCACAGAGCTGTAAAAAGCTTGACAGCATGGACTATTCCATTAGGCTAAGAGGGGTATGACTTTATACATTAATAAGCTCTGATAATTTCCTCGTTTAGGGTGGACCTAGCTGTTTACAAATCCATCTTTACAAAACATGTAGGCTATTGAGAATTTTTTTTTTTTTTTATTTCCCCGGAAAATCTATTTTCACATAATTATTTTTGTCGTCAGGATGACTAGCACCCCTGCCATACTTGAATGGTACAGTCCATGATCCGTGAGAAGGCATGTTGGCGGCTGACTAAAACCTATTTTGGACGTCATTTTTGAGGTGGAAAAACAACTTTTTGGGGCATTATGGTCCCACAGAAACGATATCATTTGTGGGAGACCTAAAACAACGCTTTGGTGCCCTCAGCGTCTATTTGCAAAGCATTTTAAGGTACTAAACTAGTCGTGCATTAAAAAACTCGGTTGTTAAACAGAAACAGAGCTGACATGCGGTGGCCTTAGTTGTTTGTGTTGGCCAAACGTTTAAACGTTTAAACGGAAAAGTGAAATGCGGTTAAACGTTTAGCAAATTAAACGTAAAGTCCGACCCTTAATGTGTACAGGTGATTTTTATCTGCATGTTTCTTAAGCCCATATTAACACAAGAGCTGAAAACGATGTTCCGGTGCAAAGAGAATTTAACTGATGTCAAGAACGCATGGATACACCATGTACACTGTAGTGACTGTACATCTACATTGTGTACACATACATGTACTGTACATGTATGTACTTTATTGTGTTAAAGTGTATCCGTAATTTTGTCCATGTCACCAGATCGCACGGGTCCTGTGCAATTCGTGACAGGGATTGAGACCTCAGAAATTTTGCATCGCGATGTTTACAAGAACGTTTGGAATCTACTATACAAGATCTTGGCTTGAGTGCGAATTCATGCAGACATGAGTTGAAGCTTGAAGTGATGATGATGACGGCTATTGTTCTTTTTTTTCTCTTCCAAAGGTGGTATTATCTGACACGCTGTAATTTTGATGTATACAAAAATGTTGCAAACTGCTTACTGACTAAAATTACAAAAATGCAAATCTCAAAATTCAGTGGGCCTGAAGTTTCGTTCCTAGCAGGACCTTTCACAAAGGCAGACTGACAAGGACAAAACAGATACATGTACACTAAGGGGGAAGAGAGTGAATAGGACATGGATGAGAAACAAAGGACAAAGAGTAAAGCTGGTAGGGTGAGATCAAAGGGAAGGGCAAGGAGTAGGGTAGGGATTAGTGAGAAGAGGGGGGAAGATCAAAGAGAGAAGTGTGGAGGAGTGAACACAAAAGAAGGATTATCAGAAAGCTGCATGGTGTTAGTCATTCATTACCCTCCTGGATGTTGAGATCATGCGGTTGAATAGTCCGAAGACGCTTCATCCACATTTTCTCACTGCTAAGACGGACAGCATACTATGGTGACCAAGGGATTCTATGCCCAGTACACTCATATCTGATATATATCGAATGACGCTGTATAGTGTAATTTTGTAATGTCAAAGGTCACTTGCGGCACCCTTATTGTCCCCTAGTAGTAGTACTGTACATGCACGATGAAGCCCGAACTGGTAGGACCCCATTGGGTTGTTGTACCCACTGCGCACCACCTTCTTTTCATTTCTACCACAGTGAAAAATGTGTGCATTATACACGGGAATATACAGTATATAATGCCAGCTCATTTACTGAGCTTAACCATCGTCACGGTTAAATTCCCCAAATTTTTGATACCCGGCATTTCCACTGTACAGACTACAGTAGTTGGCAACATTACTGCAAAATAAATTTCACACGAGATCCCGCTCAGATGAAAACACATGTGAGGGTGCAAACTGCTTGTTGGTGAAACTCCGACAAGAGAGGGCGCCGCTCTGACTCATCAGACAGCTATTTCAAAGCACCAGCCCGATCCCATGCAACTAAAACCGTGTCCGCACTGGACTTATTTTTTACCGAGCCCGTGGGTAACATTCCAATAGGTAAATCTTCCCGGTGTCCGCACTTGGACTTTTCGACTCGGGTAAACTAACCGAGACGATCGGTAAAACTAACCGACTCATGTACATGTACATGTGCATGTACTCTAGGTACACAAACACGTTGTTACCCTGCGCCCGCACGAGTCTTGCATACAGTAACCTAACGTGCAGGGCGCCGGATGTGGTTTTTTACCGAGTCGTTTACCGAGACGTCGTGTCCGGATTGGACTTATCGACTCGGTTAAACTGACCTGGTCAATTTAACCGGGCAGAAGTTGGTCGGTTTAACTACCCACTGGAGTCGGGTAAGTTACCTGGGAGGAAAACTTCCTGGGCTGTCTGCACTGGACTTAAAATGGTCAATTTACCCATTTGCTCGGTTAGTTTACCCATTTTAAGTCCAGTGCGGATGCGGCTTAAGACAGATCTTTACCAGATAAGTCCAGATTTCCATTCGCACTACTGTATATCAATAGGCCTCAGATACATACATGTACATGTACATCATGTACATATATATGCAGTGGCTATTGTTACGGCAGTCATCCATGTGGTTCCCTCACTTGAATGTATTCGTCAGCATTGCAGGCTAGTAGAACCAGACTATTCATTGAAAGTCTGGTTCCAAGAGCTAAAAATCCTGACAAATATTGTTAAGTACTGTACGTGTACTTCAGGGAACCACATGGATGACTGCTAGTAAACACAGCCACTGTGACACATACCTGTATACTGTACTGTAATCATCAACTGGCAGTACTACAGTAATCTTAATAAAGCTCCAATTCCAAAGTCCCATACACAAACCTGGCCTATAGATGGGTTTGGATAATTTACAAACACGTGGTTACAGTCCCATGTGGTTGTCACCCCATAAGCTTGGCTTTGCAGAGTTTATGGGTTTATGGGGCCAGGGAAAAATGCAAGAAAAAAGGCAAAACCACATTCAACAACAATGTACAGTAGAAGCTGATAGTCAATTCAATTGTGTATTTACAGGATTTGGGGCTGAATTTTCTGCAAGAGCTCTCAATAGGGTCTTGGGGTATTGTATGCAATGCATTTGACTTTTAAGCACAATGGGCATGTACATGTACATGTACCGGTACATGTAATTGTAAATATAAAAAAATCTAAAGTGATATACATGTACAAAAATGTTGCAAACTGCTTACTGACTAAAATTACCAAAATGCAAATCTTAAAATTTAGTGGGCCTGACGTTTCAAGTCAATGGCTTTAATAGTAACGCAGTGGCTGTTGTTACGGCAGTCGTTCGTGTGGTTCCCTGACTTGATCGTATTTCGTCAGCATTGCAGGCTGGTTGAACCAGTCTATTAGCTGATAGTCTGGTTCCAAGAGCTAAACATCCTGACAAATACTGTGAAGTCAGGGAACCACACGGATGACTGCCGTAACAACAGCCACTGCGTAATATCAAACGCAGTGGCTGTTGTTACGGCAGTCGTCCGTGTGGTTCCCTGACTTGATTGTATTTCGTCAGCATTGCAGGATGGTTGAACCAGTCTATTAGCTGATAGTCTGGTTCCAAGAGCTAAACATCCTGACAAATACTGTGAAGTCAGGGAACCACACGGACGACTGCCGTAACAACAGCCACTGCGAATATCAAAACACTGGGTTACTGTTACTGTTAGTGTTACTTGGTAGACATTAGACAATTCATTAACAAGGAACAGTTCCAATGCCTGATACTGATAGTGATAGTGATAGTGCTACGCTACAGAGATAGTAAATACTAGTACTTAGTACTAGTACTAGTGATAGTACTGATACATAATGATTGATACTGATATTATGATACTGAGTGATGATATATTGATAGTGAAAGTGAAACTGATGATACTGTGATAGTGATAATATGTCTAGAGACCGTGTTATATTTCTGACAAAATTCAAGGGTCCCCAAAAACGTGTACGTAAACCAAATAAGGAGGGTAGATATGCTCGGTAAACCACCGGAAATGTGCCAGCGTGGTGGTTTTTTTATGTAGTGTAGTGTACCCTAATACAACTTACAAATACAACTACAAAAGTACAAGTACCGGACGAGTGAAGGTCTTCTATTTCTAATTATTCTAAGCCAAAAACTTTGATGACGTGGGGCGTGTCATACAACACAGTCAACAGTACTATAACTAAGAAGATTTCAATAAAAAAATGAAGGGGTTGTTCGTCGCGGTTGTGTAGAAAGGGTGATCAAAGTCACGCGATGTGAAGAAGATATTGTCGTCGTGCTGTGCACTTTGGTGGGTTCATTTACTAAGTGTGCGTTTGTAGTCAACAGAGAGAGACGAACGTAAACATTATTCCGAGATCTGAATGAAAAGTAACTTACGCTCCCAAACTTCGGTTTCTTGTGCTCGGGACTGTTGAAGCTGTTGTTGATGAAAGCCATCTTCGCAAATGTACGGCAATCGTGGGTTTGTGCGTCGTTTTTTTTCTCTTTCTTGTAGAGCAGTTGTTTTCAACGGATAACTCAGTGCATCCAACTTGACACGCAGCGATGCGAAATCGATCGAAAGTGGTTTGGTGGGAGTGAACACGTTGCAATGCGCGACTAACACTATCCGTGAAAATAGGCTGGCATCCAAAATTCAACCTACTCGCAATACACGCATACGCGTCAGGTTACTGATTACAACCTCGTTTCCATTAACGCGTGCGAGAATGGAATGACTGAAACTCGCCTGGGGTCGAGCCTCTCACCTGTCGCGTTGTTTTTCTGGCAAATTCGAGTCTAAATTTGGACCATGGTTTCTGATCCTTGCTCTGTGTTTGGACTGATATGTTTTACCATGGAGGGTTTTACTTAGGCCATTTTCGAAATGAAGGCTTAGGCTCGGGCTCAGGCTTCGTCTCCGTCTGACAAAACCTGAAAATCCAAGTTGCGGTTTGTTTCCAAAAAAGTAACCCGGCACAACGACATGAGGAATAGTTCCCACTTTTGAGGTTTTGATATTTTCTAATGATGTGAAAGAGTATACCATTAGCTTTCAAATGATATCAAAATATAATATCCTCTAATATTTAAAATTTCCGAAAAAAAGAAAAAAAGAAAATTGATTTGTAATCGAATTGTGAAGATACTTTAACTTCAGGCGTTGTTTACTCAAAAAGTGTTTTGGTGGGATATTCCTCATGTCGTTGTGCCGGGTCACATTTTATTTAGAATGTTTATTGGCTTGATACTGATGCAGTGATGGGTACAGCCTGCACTACGTCAGGGTATTCCCCAGGAAACTGGGACCAAGCGCTTGATTTTGCCTGTTATAATGGTTGTAACGAGTAAGATTTATTTATTTATTACAATTTTTACCCAGGGTAAGTGGCCCTAACAGTAACAGCATAAAACTGGCTTCCATTGGGGCCCTGCATATAGATGAATAATTGCAAACTGCTTACTGACTAAGATTACCAAAATGCAAATCTTAAAATTTAGGGGGCCTGACGTTTCGATCCTAGCAGGACCTTTCTCAAAGGCAGAGAAAGGCTTTCTCTGCCTTTGAGAAAGGTCCTGCTAGGATCGAAACGTCAGGCCCACTAAATTTTAACACTTTCAATTGGATGTAATAAATGGAGCAATCGCGAAATCTTCATGTACATAGAAGTAAGATACATGTATATGGATATAAAATAAATGAAATGAAGGGAAACACTTTTTTGTTAGGGGGGGGGGTGGCAACGAAAATTGGACCGGACCAGAATTTGACTCGAACCCGAGACCTCTGGTTTAGAGCACCAGCGCTCTTTACCACCTGGAGCTGCTATCTATAGCCATAGACGGAGGCCTTCCTAAAATAGCCAACTTTTCTTTGACGGGGTGCGTAATTTTTTTTTCCCAGGACGGGAACAAAGGCCACTATTATGCACGCTTTTGGTTGCCACATTTTGTCGACGCATGGTGAATTATTCATGAAAATCGTTCTAATTGCCCACCCAAATCGTGATTTGAATACATGTATGGTGTGCATGTAGGCCTACAATGTGTACATGCACATGTACATGTACATGTACATGTACTGTACATGCATGTACGTCATGTAACTATACTACTATACCAGTGTATACTACACCACAGTCAAGCGTGTACTAAAGCGTGTAAAAAATTATCATGAATAATTCACCATGTGTGGATAAAATGCAACCAATAGGTCGTGTTTATGTTAATGGTGGCCTTTCCCATCCTGGAAAAAATTACGATGCCGGGGTTGGGGCGCCACGGAGCCAGAAGCATTTAACAAGAAGCATTTAATATGCTGTCAATTTTCTCTTCAAAGTGAGGGTACCCCCTTTATTTGACGCCAACGGAAGAAACTGTCTCCATCTTCTGATTACGACATCCGGGTCGTGTTCTCACTGTTGGGACATCTAGTACTACATGTATATAGTATTAGTAGATCATGTAACGTCGTTATGCCATTAAATCTCTCATCAAATCTGTCTGAACAAAATCAGTCATCTTTTCTTGCCACTCTTAGGAACATTGTTCTCTCCTCATAATTTATCCAGCTACTGTGGTACTTCCATATTTTTCTGTCGTTTCCAAAATATGTATTCGTTATATTGATTTATACTTGTGATATACGAAAATGTTGCAAACTGCTTACTGACTAAAATTACCAAAATGCAAATCTCAAAATTGAGTGGGCCTGACGTTTCGATCCTAGCAGGACCTTTCTCAAAGGCAGAGTGACAAGGACAAAACAGATCTACATGTACATGTTTTTTCTGGGGGTAATTAGCAACAAATCTAATCGGCTATGGGCACTCAAATTGAAAAGAGAGACATCTGAATCTGAGAGATGAAGGTCCAAACTACAATTTTTAGTATACATGTAGCTAACAAGAACTGAGAGACTTTTGGGTGTGCGATACTTGGCTTTGAAAGTGAGTGTTGTTGTACAGTGTTCAATGGGAGCTCGATTTAGTGTTCTGAACCCCTGGTTGAAGACTCAGACGCCCTCAACCGACCGTTTGTGGCTCTTCGTCCGTGTGAGGGCGCTTTTCACATGGCCCGAATGGAGCGTCCTTTGATTAAAAGGCCCTTTTCCAAAACCCGGCGTAGACGTACTCCGGCTCCGGCTTCGTCTCTGTCATCCAAAAGTTGAAATCACAGATTGGAGTTCTTTGTTGAAGTTGAGGGTTTGGATTCCTTTTCAAAACGCTCTAAAAAAATACCTCACATTAAACAAATTCCCATGCCTTGTACTATGAAATGGACGAAAGAAATGGGTAAAAAAAATCCGGAGCCGGAGCCTAAACCGGGTTTTAGAAAACTTTAAAAAGAAATCGCCCAGAAGGAAGTGTATGAAGTCAGATGCATGAAGTTCAATTAAGAGGAAATAAACCCACACGTTTCAATGAGGACACACATGTCAGAAGAACCACAGCACGGCGAGGATCTCAACTTAGCACGATCTTGTTGCACGTTGCACGGCATGCGCAGTGTAATGCGTTGGTTTGCCCCGTTGAAACCTGTGATATTTATTATGCCGTACCGCATAATTGTGACCCGGCACAGCATAATGAGGAATAACCCCCACTTTTGATATTTTGATATTTTCTAATGATGTGAAAGAGTATACCATTAGCTTTCAAATTATATCAAAATTATTTCCGTGTGAACTTTGTTGTAAATAATACAAGGGGACTTCGCTCATTTGGTACCAGACACAATATATAGCAGCACTATTCTAACTCCTCGAAAGCGGCCATTCAAAAAGGCAGGAACTTTACATTTTCATGAAAACAGTACACAAACACTCCCCGAAATCCTCGTTTTTTCAACATTTAGAGACGGTTTTCGGAAAAATCCTTTGGACATAACATCCTCCAATACATTAACTTTCCGAAAATACAAAAAAACAAAAATTGATTTTTAATCGAATTGAGAAGATACTTTGACTTCAGGCGTTGTTTACAGGAAAAGTGTTTTGGTGGGATATTCCTCATGTCGCTGTGCTTGTCACAATTATTATCTCGCTGAAAGGGTAGGCTGGCGTCTTTCATTGATGTAGAGCAAAGTGGATGTCACAAACAGAGCCGTAATACTGTATCCTAATTAACATGAACATGACCTTTCTCAAAAGCAACGAGAAAGGTCCTGCTAGGATCGAAACGTCAGGCCCTGTAGGGTAACTTTTGAGATTTTATGTAAATTGCAGGTCATTTTAGTCAGTGAGCAGTTTGCAACAGTTTGCTTGTATTAGATATAAACAGACTCACTTTGGAATCCCAAATTTTTGCAATCCTCATAATCCGATGTTCATGCTGTGCTTGTGAATTATCATGGCAATCCGTTCACGGTAGGAAGAGCATTATTATTCGTTATATACACCAGTCTAGAATACTGTGCGCTGGAGTTCGTGTTCGTGTCCGTGGCCACGTGGAAATTGCATAATCTTTAATCAAGGTGATATACAAAAAATGTTGCAAACTGCTTATTGACTAAAATTACCAAAAATTAATGTAAAGATTAAAATTTAGTGGGCCTGACGTTTCGATCCTAGCAGGACCTTTCTCAAAGGCAGAGTCTCTGCCTTTGAGAAAGGTCCTGCTAGGATCGAAACGTCAGGCCCACTAAATTTTAATCTTTAATCAATTTTTACGATTTCAAATGGTGACGCCACTTTTGATCAGGATAGGTAATCATCTTGATATAATTATTGCAAAGTGTAGCCGTTCGTCGGGGACTATGTCCCACATTTATACGGGTTTGCTTTATTCTATTCATTCGCACTTCACTACAAGCACGGTAACTGGGTTGAAAGGTCGCTCATATTATTATATTATGCAGGTTTTGTTTCCCCCTGGCGAAATTGGTTTAATGGACCTTAATGCCGTGTCTTTAATAACCCACTCGATCGTGAAAGAGGGACAGGGACAGGGACGGGGTGGAAGAGAGATAGGTACTGACGCAGAGACAGAGATCGAGATAGATATGCAGAGAAACAGAGTGACAACGATACAGATAGATGGATATAGACAGCTAGAGACAATTAGCGAGCAACACTGACGCAAGCGGGGAAACACAATAATATAGACAGGCAGAGAAAAGGAGCGACAGGGAGACAGAGGAGACGGTCTGAGTGGTTGTCAACCTTCCCCTAACCTGCCAAGCATTGAAGGCGTGAACTAATCATACCGCTGTACAATACTGCTCATCCTATTCACCTTGGTCACCGCAGGTATTTTGAACATGGTTGAATGAGGACAGAGATGAGTGGATCGATTGAGCCACAAGAGACCACGGGTGGGCAACAAATTAGCAGCACCTTTTGTCGAACGCAGTTCACGCACGAGACATGCATTTTATTCTGCATTACATTGGTGTCCCTTCTAATGCATTGTCCAGGTGCGGAAAGCGACCTTTCGTAAGAAAAAAAAAAGACTGATGCTTTTCCTGGCGCTCAACCGAAGATAAAAAGGTTCATAATTTGAATGGACGTACGTCAAGCCACCGCAGAGAGAGGCAATAGCCCATTAACTGCCGAGCTAGATACGACTTGAAAGTTTGCACGGTGGAATCGCTAAGTGGAAGGTTTGCGGTGACACATAACACTCTTTCAAGAAGTAGTGTGGAACCGGTTTCTCTCTTTTTCAGAGCCACACCCCTTCTTGAAAGAGAAGGGCTATAATTATGATGTCACCGAAGACCTTCCACTTAGAACTGATGTTCATTCATTCATTCATTCAATTATTTTTCCGAATAAAAAGCAAAATATATATCGAATTTAATTATTATAAACTCAAAACTGAAATACCCTCTTTTATAAAAAGATGGGACCCTAATGAAAAACAAATCTTATGTACTGCGAATAATGATAACTTCATCTGGAATTTCTGATAACTTATGGAAGCAACCTTCTGAAGAATACTGATCCCTCTTGATTTATTTATATGTGTTTCCGATTTCCGATAATTTGATTGCCTTCAAATATTGTTTAATCTTGTGTTTATTTTTTTTATGATTTTGTAACTGATTTGTAAATTTATTTGTTGAATAAAGTGTCCTCTTGAAAAGTCAAAGTCAATTATTTTTCACAGGTTCACATTATAAATGTTTAACATTTTAATTTTCTATTCATAAAACCATAATATACTGTGAAGGCACCCACAAGAAAGAAGAGCTGATACATGTACAAATACAAATACTGGATTATTACAGTTACATTATTTAGAACATTAATTTTATTAACACAATCGAATATTCAGAACAAAGAGAAACGTAAGACGAGGACAGAGACAAAACATGTACTCTAAGTACAAGTTAATTTACATATCAAGTCAAAAGATAGTGTAAACATCGGATTTTTTTTCAAGAGAATGGCCCAGCTAGTCGTCATAATGTTGTCTAGAATGTGAAGAATTTTTTTTTCGGACATGCACGCCAAGTTTTAACCCTTTAAAAGTCGACAAATAATGCCAATAACGGCCTTAGGAATTGTCATTTTATGGCAAATGGTAACCGTGTTTAATATTTTCTCTCTTTGGCAATGTCGCTTTTCCTTCGGGCGTGTTGTCATTGAACTTCAAATACCGCAGCTTTCTATGCAGCTTTGCAGACAAGCGACTCTGGTGAGGGGCAGAGAGAAAATTTGTAGCACGCGATCGCGTGTTTGTCGGCTATCGATTGTCACTATCGGCCATTTAGATTTTCATCCACTTTGGCGGGCGGGAAACCACGTCGCTTTAATGAGAGGGAGGGTATAGGCCTATACACCACTTGCAAAGTGCCCAGTTTCCGGACATTCAAAACACGAGAAATTACTTTCTCATCAGGAAGTTTGCAATGGTATCAGACGTTACGTGGAAAAAAACTGCCGTTTTCGTGAAAAGAGGAAAATTGTGAAATTTCTAACGATAGTGAGCGATCGTTGAAACAAAGAGTTCCTTTTACCAAAACAAACACGCCCTCTATGTCGAACAAACGTTAGCGATTTGATTTCGTTTTTACGGTTTCTCTCATGGCATGGTTGAAAATTGAGCTGAAACTCACTTAGGAAGTTAGGAGTTATTACAGATGTATACGTGGAGTTTGACAAAGTATAATTATGGAAGCGATTCGTTGCCTCTGCAAATAATGGTGTGCCTTTAAAGCCCCTACACAGCATTGGTCGATGTCCAAGAATAGCATCCATACGTTGTCTGATCCAACATAATGCATGAAATAGCACACCCGTGAAAATTTCAGCTCGATCCGCCAACCGAGTCTCGAGAAAATCGTGGAAACCGCTTCATTTGTTTCACGAAAATGCAGCATTCAATGCCGTACTGTTCCCAAAAAATAGTTTAGATCTCGGTGAGACGCAAACTATTTTCTGTACTCATTTCTCCCAAAATACAACATTTTAGGCAGAAATATTTCAGTGCGAGGTTTCTACTATAACCATCTTCAAACTGTATAAGTTTCATGTAAATCTGTGAACATTTATGTTTTTTCGATCTTACCAATATAAATGTTGTGTAGGGGCTTTAAACTCTGAACCGATAAGCTGCTACTCCGTCGCCTCCGTGTGTCGACGCCTGTGGCCCGGGTGATGGCTGGAGGGGAGAGGGGGGCCCGGGGGGAGGGGAGCAGTATGTGTTTTCGCACGTCCCGACCAGACGCCGGAACTTTCCACCGCCGGTTAAAACGAAGCCGACGCGCCGCTATAGGTGGCGAACCCATTACCTGAGACCGCGTCCCCTTAACCGGGCAGAGCCGTCCGTGTTTTGACACCGGCCCGATTTCGTCGCCTGGCCCCGACGCCCTGTCCTGTTTACCCACCCGACATGGGGGTGTTCCGGTGCACTTTGTATACTCGGTGATCGATGCTTTCAAAGACTGTCCTCGATTGGTCTGATTGGGACTTGGCAAGGCATGAGGTGTTATAGTGCGCAACAGGCCAGGAGATGTGATATGTGGGTCTAACGAACGAACGGTCGAGAAAAAAAAAGAGTCGAATGAAATTGATAAGGTTTGAGACCTTCAGTCTTTCATCCTTCCGTTTGCCCATCAATTCATATATCTCCCTCTCTCCTTCCTCTCTCTGTCTGCCTGCCTCCCCGGTCCTGCAGCCTCCCTCCCTGCCTGCCTGCCTTCCTGCCTGCCTGCCTGCCTGCCTCCCTACTTTTCTGCCTCCCTGCCTCCCTGCCTCCTCTCTCCCTCCATCCCCCACTCCCTCCTCTCTCCCCCATCCCTCCCTCCCTCCATCCAAACACCCATTCATTAAGCCGAATCAAATTGGCAAAATAACATATAAATACAAATACAATCTTCTCTGAACAGTTTATTTTAGATAAACATCATACGTATAGCAAATCTCATAATTCACAATTTCAAGTTTTCTCCTCCGGTATATACATGAATAGCTATATTATTGCATTTTCCAAACTATAGACTACAATGTTTACATCAATAGTAGAAAGATACTTTGATTCCTCAATGGGCTAATTATAAAAATAAACATAGAACCATCAATTCATAAACAATATAATATATGTATTCACGATAGCAAGTCATGGCAATTAAACCTGGCCTCGAACTCCGCCATGCCGTCTATTTTTCAGTTTTAATTTAAAACAAAAAAAAGGTGTCAACAAGCACCTATCGTACTTACGAAAGTGTCCGTACGCTTTGTCAGCACACAAATCCCCATTGAGACATTTTCAATTATGATCAAAGTCGATTTTGGTCACAAAGTGCACAAAAAAGCTTACAAAATGCACCGACTGTATAAAAAAAAGTGCCCAAGCTAAAGAACGTACTATTAAATGATCCTCCTTCTGGAGAGAAAAAAAACCAGTCCCCTAATTTCTGAAAAATTCGGCTGCGCTGAACCGCAGTCTGACCAAAAACACTAATCGTTTCGTACGATGAAGAGCGCGCTACGCCAGTAATACCATCACTCGTGTACAGAGCACTCGAGTGTCGGAAATAGAAGGCTTAGCCGCGTTCTTCTTTTCAAAAACATTGCGGGTGGTGGTTGATGTCTTAATTGGACCACGTTGTAAGCGGAGAAACGGCGCCCGATGGGCTCGCGTGCCGTACGCATCACCGGTTAAATAAACGTCTCCATCCCTCCGATCCGATCCACTCGGTCTTGGCCAGCAGGGCAATTATTCCGGGCCGATCGATGGCTACAATTACTCCGAAGGTCAGAGCCTGAATTCACCGCGGCAATTTGGACCGTATCTGGCTTTAAATGTGCCCCTATTAATTTGCCCGTAGAAGTGGAGGGGTCCATCCCCAAATCCTTGCAGAAAATCGGCTTGGACGACTATACAATTTGGGGATGTTTTTTTTTTCTGGGGGTAATTAGTAAAAAGAATCTAATCGGCTGAGGGCACTAAAATTGAAAAGAATCTGAGAGATGAAGGTCCAAACTACAATTTTCAGTATTGAGCTGCAAGAACTGAGAGACTTTTGGGTGTGGGATAATTGGCTTTGAAAGTGAGTCTTTTTTGTACAGTGCTCGATTTAGTGTTCCGCACCAATCAGCTCCTTCAAATTACAAGTCAAAATTTATTCATAATTTTCTCATGAATGAATGTTATTTACGTCTGGGGAGGGGGAATAAAAAAACAAAATTATAATTAATGTAAATCATGGCATTAATGACTGACTCGCTTAGGCCTATCTACGAAAAAAAACCCAATTCGCCCGCCCAGTTATGGTGGCCCGTAGAGGACATTTTTCCCGGATTGATATGAGGTGCGTTCGGTCAGCCTCGGCACCCCTACTAAATTTTGAGATTTGCATTTTGGTAATTTTAGTCAGTAAGCAGTTTGCAACATTTTTGTATATCACTGCTGTGATTACTTATTTTTATGTTAGGTTCATTTTTATCTTGATTTATTTAGTAGTATGCTTTATATATATATGTTATATGTTCTCTAAGGCTTTTTAATACTGCTCTTGCTTTTATGTATACTATTTTATTAGGTTTTGTGGAATTATTTTTTTGTAATGAGCTTTCGAACAGGCTGGTCCTGGAGCGAGCGCAATATAGGTTGAATAAATTATTATTATTATTTTGAAACCCTCTCCTGTGGCTCTTGCGTCATCAGCGCCATTCGATCTAGCTCAAGGTTACGTGTGCATGGGGATAACTTCCTTGTCTTACGAGGTTAACTGATCGAACGCAAGTAAGGACCAAACGCTCGCTCCGAAACTGAAAACATAAAACACCCGCAATAGTTTACCGAGCCCGTGACCGCAGTTTCGTCCATGCACCCACCAAGGAACGAAATTGACAATGAGCTTAATATGAGGTGAGATTTCAAGCCTTCAAAATAAATTAACCATAATTATGAGGTGAGATTTTAAGCCTTCAAAATAAATTAACCATAATTATGAGGTGAGATTTCAAGCCTTCAAAATAATGGATGGACCCCATCATGTGGACGAGCAATGTTGACGGTCCCTTTAAATTGACTGACTGGTGTTTTCTTTTGTTAAATTACTGGCAGACTAAGAGATGAGGGGAGTTTCGCGATCAATGTCACGCGCAGGGCCGTGTTTGTGTACCTGCATGGAGGAGGGAGGGAGGGAGGGAGGGGGGAGGGAGGGAGGGGGGAGGGAGGGGGATGGATGGAGGGAGGGAGGGAGGGAGGGAGGGGGATGGAGAGAGGGAGGGAGGGAGGGAGGAAGGGAGGGAGGGAGGGAGGGGGAGGGAGGGAGGGAGGGAGGGTGGGAGGGAGGGAGGGAGGGAGGGGGGATGGAGGGAGGGAGGAAGGGAGGGTGGGAGGGTGGGAGGGAGGGAGGGAGGGAGGGAGGGAGGGAGGGGGGAGGGAGGGGGAGGGAGGGAGGGAGGGAGGGAGGGAGGGAGGGAGGGATGGAGTGAGGGAGGGAGGGAGGGAGGGGGGATGGAGGGAGGGAGGGTGGGAGGGAGGGAGGGAGGGAGGGAGAGAGGGAGGGAGGGATGCGATGCAATAATGAACGCGACTCGCATTGAAACAATTTGGAGATTGAAGGACCCGACCATGACCAGTCACTCATTATACCTCAGGATCCCCCCACCACCCTGTCTTCCTCGATGCTCCTCCTCATCCCTACCCCTTGCCTGGGTGAATATATGCGCCTCCACAAATACCCCCTCCCCTCCTCTTTCCTCCCCTCCTCTCCCCTCACTAACTTGTCATGGTAACATATTGATTGCCTGATTGGGTATAATGCTCCGCCCGCTGACGGTATAGGTGCTTACAGAGGCTATAAATTCGGCGCACGTTCTGCATCGCGTCTGTCGGCACGGTCATGGACGCGACTTTTAAGCCGACTTGAAATTCAAGCGCTCTAAAAAAAAAAAGGAAAAAAAAGATTGCTCCTGTATTACATTGACCGTGAAAACTCCCTGTCATTTTTCAAGAGATTCTTCTCCGTAACCGAAGGCAATTCGTATGTTTTTCCCCCCTCTCACGCCGTAAACCGTTTTGGAAATGCAATGTCCGATGAATTGGTGAGCGGAGATGGGAGCCAGGTTTTTTTTCCTTTCGGAAATCAAATCGTCTCCGAAATTTGAGGTTGCCTTTGGGGATAATTATGTGAATAGTCCATGCGAATTACCTGTCATCTTTAGCCTATAGACCTTCTACCCAGACACTGCCGCAGCCGTGCCCGATGGATTGGGGACGCGACCCCAGCTAAACAGACCCTGCAGTTGCGTGACTAATGGTCAAATTTGACCGTCGTTCCCACTTGGACTTTTGAGTCAGTCAAATTTAACCGAGACGATGGTTAAAGTATTTTCCTTCCTCCATGGTTAAAGTAACCGAGCTGGCAATATAACGGCTCATGAAGGTCAAGTGTCAGCCGGATACACAATGTACGTGTGTACATTTAGGCGCGCAACATGAAGCAGACGCTGTGCACAGTGCATGTACGTGTTACGTCATAGGCCGGATGTGGTTTTTTACCGAGTCGCATTTAACCGAGTGGTGCGTTTCCACTGGACTAATCGGCTCGGTTAAACTTACCCGGTCACTTTTACTGGGCAGAGGTTGCTCGGTAAAAGTAACCATTGGACTCGGTTAAAGTAACCGAGAGAAATTTAACTGGGCCGTTTCCACTGGACTTATTTTGGTCAAAGTACCCATCGTCTCGGTTACTTTAACCAAAATAAGTCCAGTGGAAACGCGGCTTTAGTGTCGGATATGCCGCCGTGTATACGGGGTAGGGTGGGGGGGGGGGAGACAGGTAGCAATGCAGTCGACCTCCCTCCGCAAATTGGTCAAGAACAACCACCCACACGCCTATAGCCTTGTTCGAGTCGTCGGTCGCCGATTTTAGAAATCAAAACACGGCCTTCAGAAATAGTACGGTGATTTACGCAACACCGTTGCGAAACGCAGCCCCATTGATCCGCTCATAGCTTACGGGCGCTGTGCACCATCCCCCGCCCGTAACTTGAGTGCGTATAACGTCGTCGTGCGTGCAGACTCGTACACTAATTTGTAGGTGTATACGCAGTACGGCTGTTGTCGACATGGCTTTTGTCGACATTGTTGTCGACAAAGAAATATTCCGACATGTCGACAAGGTTTTTCGGTTGTCGACAAAAATAATAAATACATTAGCCTACCTCATAATGGCCATAGAATCTCTGAAAAGAAGGGAATAAAAAGGGAACAAAAAAGTCTAAAATTGTGCGTTGAGCATTTCATTTTTGCTTATCCACGCCGCAAAATAATAGTGACTAAAATATGTTGGAAGTTGGAATGGATCGCGACGCGACCAAAGAATACCGTTCACCAACGCATTTTGCCATTACGATGTACAAACAACAATGTATAATGTACATGTACAGTGTAAATACTGTATATCGCACGTTTCTATGGCCGGTCGTCAGCAGTACAGAAGCTGGTGTAAGTCGCTGCATCGCATGTATTTAATACACGTGCATACGGGATACCAGTGCAATGCAGTGTACGGTGGGTTTTTGGTACCAGAACAATGGGTGGGTACTCAGAACAATGGGACCGCTCATTGTGGGGTACTTTTTGGGTACCCCATAAGGTTTTCACGAAACTGATTTTTGGGAATTAACTCAAAAACGAGGATTTTCCGAGGTATAATAATTTTATCTGGCGCAAAGATAAGTATTTTATATGAGGGACGTTCGCTAGAAATTTCAACCTAGGAAAGTGATTCTGGTTCGGAAGGGAGCGATTTGATTCCTGCTTTTCTGACAGTGTTTTTTTTTTGGTACACGAGAGCAAAGGGAAATACCCTACAAGACTTAGTATACGCGTGTAATTTAAGGGTGTGCCGGTGTGCCGTACAGTGGTATGCATCTCAGCGGCGCGAGGCGGTCTGCGTGCCTTGGATCCGCCGGTTTGGACCCGGTGCGGAAGTGCCGTCGTGCCCGTTGTCTGCGTGCTCTGCACATGACATGCTCTACACGAAAGCCTGTGGCTTTTCGCTTTTTTTAGTCAATTTGACGGCTTGTTATGCGTCTACGCTCAATCCACTTGTAACGATTCATGCCTGGATCATTTTGTGCACGCGCTGTGCATGTGGAAGTTCAAGCCATGCTGCCGTAGGTCTATACATCACACGTTGCACTGATCAGCGTAGATGGACATACGTGTAGTACCCTAACCCCAACACTAACCCGTAACCCTAACTCTAACCCTAACCCTAACTCTAACCCTAACCCTAACTCTAACCCTAACCCTAACCCTAACCCTAACTCTAACCCTATTAACCCTAAACACATCTACCGCGGGGGGGTTTTGGAATGAGCGTAGACGCATTTACCAGGCGTTAAATTGACTAAAAAGGTAAATTGTAAAAACAAAACAAAAAAAACACGCTGCCCGGAGACGCACTCGGTATACCGGAGAGAACGCCTTGGACAAGGCTAACTCTCCTCGTAGAATCGAAATCCGACTGGGCCAAGGATCTTAATAATAGGGACCATGGACTTCTCAATAGCTACCCCGGGAAAAAAAACCCACACATTCAATTTCATTTCTAGATCATTCGGCTTGATTGAAGATTCCGCCCAGCCCCTGCGTCGCGATCGAGTTCGTCATTTTGTCCCCAGCGCCTTGGACGTCGAGCGCTGCTTGCTGATTCGATTCCAGCATTCTTAAAAAAAAAAAAAAAAGACCGTACCGGTACTGATTTAACGAATGAAAATTCTACGAATGACCACTCACGAAAGTGGAACGACTGCGGCGGAAATTAAATACAATTTGACATCATTTCCACACGGAGCCAAGGAAATGGGATATTATAATATTCGAGGCAATATTTTTTTTGGTTAAATCATTTTTGTGCTAATGCCACACCGTTTGATGGCGTGCGTTTGGTAAAGATTGTCCAAATTTAGCAATTCGAACTCATCACTCACAACGATGAAAGAAAAAGAGGCCTACATGAAAAAAAATATAGAATTTCATTTTTACGTCTGAACGTTTAAGGTGATACCGTATTGTCCTACCCTTCCCCCCTCTCAAATTCATTCCTTAGAATGATCTATCTTATAAAATCAATGAAAGTCCCGGATCCCCAATGGCCAACGTATGGTTCGACGGACAGCAAAACCAGTGGCATTCATTGTAAGTCTGAATTATGTTAAACAACCCAAGGTTGTGACGCGCGAATGGATCACCGTGCCGGCAACAAGCGTGTCCGTTTGCGTTGCCGTAGAAACCCGGTGGGAATGTTTTCACCCACGCCCATCCATTGGTGGATTTTCCTCAGACCTATCGCATTCTTACGACAAGTCGTAAGACATGAGCGACGCACAAAAAGCATTATAATCACACGGTCTATATAATTATTAGAACTTACAAAGGGTTACCCGGCATTACAATATTTTAATACAGTATGTATATACGACGCATCGTAGAAGTAGATTCAGACGGGCGAGTAACACACCACTTTAGTATACAACGATCGAACACACATACAAAGGATGAATGCCCGGATAGTTCTGGCCGATACCAAAAATAGATCATTCCAGTTAATGGCCCCTTTTTCTTTCTAAATGTTTCAAAGCAATCTCACATTGTCTACACAAACTGTGGTTTCTATAGCTTCGATCTTACGCAGTGTCTTATCACTTTCACAAATTTAACCCATGTACAGGTATCCTCAACCTCTAAAAGGCCCAATGCAACATTGGGAAGATCGGGAAACATCGATCTCCACATTATTTCCTTCTAATTTACGCAGTTTGTAGATGGTCATGATAGAATCCTCATGTTGAAATCTTACGGTCTGGGATGCTGTACTTCTTGAGAAATACCAGTATTCACTCAAACATCGACAAATAGTTTATTACTCGCGAGTAATAGGCTAAACTATTTTCTTACACTACAGAACCGGTGCCAAAGCTGTGGTTTTTGTTTCGTATTAATTTTCTACTTTCTCAGATTACCATTTGAGCTAAAACCTTCGCATGATTTCTTTTTTGGAATGTTTTGTGGTTTGACACACAAACTATGGCAATCTTTTTACCTTTACCGATGTTGTATAGACCTTCAACGTGCACATAAGACTTGTAGACTATTTGGGATGGTCTCCATCTAGGGGCTGGATAGCTCAGAGCGCTGGTACGCAAAACCAGAGGTCTCGGGTTTAATTCCCGTTCCAGTCAAAGTTTTCTTGCGGCTGTTCGCTTGATTCGACCCAAGTCTCGCCTTAACTGACCTTTCACCTTTATTGCTGTATAATTATCAGGCGTTACACCTTTATTGCTAAACAAGACAGACACGTTTAATTTTTGTTCGCTCCAGCGATTCACCTCAATGACACCAACCGTGTTCCATCCCCCAGGATCCAATATCACAGAGCCGCTTAGCGTGAAAATCTTCTAAGCATGGAATGTCTTCCTTGTGTATAGTAAACGGGATTGCAAAGAGAACTGCAACGTGGTGTCAATTGCTTCTATAAACTGGTATAATTCCACTCTTCTTTACTTAGCAGGAAATGATAGTGAAGTTTAGGTGGG
This sequence comes from Luidia sarsii, assembly GCA_949987565.1. Taxonomy (NCBI): domain Eukaryota; kingdom Metazoa; phylum Echinodermata; class Asteroidea; order Paxillosida; family Luidiidae; genus Luidia; species Luidia sarsii. The sequence goes on from OX465118.1 coordinate 9,193,156, forward strand.
CAAGGTGATTTCTATGAATTATGACTTCTTGTGCTTGAGCAAAATAATTTGGGCGCTTAGGTCTCTTGTCAAAAACATCATCGGTTGAGTGCCGGTTGAATTCATCCGACCGATAAAATTTCCCCCGGTAGAAAGCCGATTGTACTGGACTCTGGGGTGAAAAATACACGATGGTTATCCGGTGTAAACGACATCGGACGGGTCAAATAATCTGATACCCAACCGATGATCTTTTCGACAAGAAACCTTAGGTGGCTCTATGAAATTGGCGCCTGAGACCAGCCTCTCTTTCACCTCAAGGCGCTATGTGACCGTCACGTATAAGGGCTCACTTTATGCCTTCATGAAACATGCCAGGTGTCCATACTTTGCTCTACAGGCGCCCCCGCCTTGAATATCCGCACACGGTGTCGGCACCTTCGTGACTGTAAAAGTGTAAGGATTGGTTTGACGCGGGCGCCACCTCGAAGGCTCGACATTGTGCGCCTTTAAGGGTATTAATGTATTCACCTCCATGGTTGATTCCGTAGGCCACATATTTTGAAGGTTCTACATGCATTCTGCTTTTAATGTTATACTCGCACCTTCGAAAAGGGTCCTGCTAGATTCAGAGCTTCAGGCCATTCTAAATCTTTCCCATTTTTTTTTTCTGTAAGGACCTGCGTGTTTCACCTTAAGGGGCGTACATTTGATTTGGGCCTGCAGTTAAGGATTTCATCTTGGAGGTTTTGCACCCATTTCACCTTGCATAAGGTCCATGCGTGATTTACCGTTAAGGGGTTCGCGTTTGACCTTCAGGGCAACATGGACGTTTCACCTTAGTATTAAGTGCACAGTTATGTCAAGTTGACAACTCTGCACATGGGTTTAGTGCTCTGGAGTGGCTTTTACCTGGGATTTTTTTTTTAATCTGGTGCTTTGCCGTGAAAATGGTACAGGCTCGGAGCTCTTCAGCCACGGATGCACTGGTGTGAAGACCCTGACGGTACGCCCCTGGACGCAGAGCGCTGGACCACCACCGATATGCTGTCCAGCTGCCCGCTCGCCTCCCTGGCCAACCGGGGGCAGAAGAGCTTCCGGCAGCCCTCCTGGAACTGGCGGTACTTGATGGCGTAGATGACCGGGTTGACGCAGGAGTTGGAGCCGGCCAGGGCCACGGAGACCACGTAGACGGTGCCGCTGAAGTCCAGCGGAAAGCCCAGGTTGAACATGGCGAAGACGGTCAGGTTGGGGGTCCAGCAGCAGAAGTAGGCCAGGAAGACCACCAGCAGGGTCCGGAAGGTGTTGCGGCGGGCGCGGAGGAGCGACGTGTCCCGGCCGTCGGCCACGGTCGAGGCCTGGGCGGGCGAGCCCCGCCTGGCCGGCTGGCCGGCGGGGCAGACGCGGCGGGCCCCCCGGTGCAGCACCACCATGATGTGCGCGTAGGCGAAGAGCATGCTGAAGGTGGGCACGGTGTACTGGACCACGGTGATGAGGAAGCCCACCACGAACACGGTGGGCAGCTGCTTCCCCACGCAGTGCCGGTCCTCCGTCGTCTCGTGGATGGCGATGGAGTAGGTGGCGAACAGCGTGCCGATGACCCAGGCCAGGGCCAGCATCAGGCCGGCGTTGCGCTTCGTGTACACCCCGTGGTGGCGCAGCGGGTACACGATGGCCACGTAGCGCTCGAACGTCAGCCCGACCAGGTTGAAGGTGGAGGTGATGAAGCAGGCCCACTGGAAGAACCTGGACGCCCACAGGCGGCACAGGAGCACCCCGGACACGCCGGCGGGGAGGTGCTCGGGGCTCTCCATGTTGCTGTAGAGGAGGAGGAAGAGAGAGCCCAGCAGATCGGCCACCGCCTGGTTGACGATGAAGGCGTTGGTCAGCGTGTGCAGGCTCCGCACCCGACCGATGACCAGGCAGACCAGCCCGTTCCCGATCACGCCCACCACGCCCACCACGGTGTGCAAGACCTGGAGAATGGCCACCTCCTCCGCCATGGCTGTCAGACTCTCCGACTGGGTCCAACTCCCGCGGGGTCCGGGAGGCGATCCCCCCCGATCCACCCCGCTTACGGGCCGGCCGATGGGAGCCGCGATCGAGCAGCTCACCGCGGCATCGAACCCGGGTTTTAATCCCTCCAGTCCGCGCAACTTCGTCTCGAGTTCACGGCGAGCTCGATCGTGGCTCGCGTTGTCACACCAGGATACCGCACGAATCAGTCACGTCCTCCCAGTAGCGTGAACGAACACGCTAGCTACCGTGCATGCCGCGTATGGCCGTTGGCAGTGACTAGATACAACGCATACTATACCACTCCACCACTGAAATCGCCTCTCTCCGCGGTATACGAGGTCAGCGGAATTTGCGCGTGCTGCTCGTCATGTCACCAGACTAGGGGGCGCTGACGGTCTGCCAGCCAGTGCCGCCTCTATAGCCACGACGGCAGGCGATATTTTTTCCGTACCACATATTCGCTATGGGCCCATATGTTTGTGCACAAAGTATATGAAGAATTGAGTCTCAGGTCACTCAGATTGTTCACGTACATGTACGTTGTAATCGCTGTGCAGAAAGCCTAATTAGCTGTGCAGAAAGCCTATCCCTAGCTTTAACTTCAACAGGTATAGCCCCCTCCCCTCCCCCTTGTCCCCCACCCCGTAAATTGTTGGTGCACAAACATATGGGCCCATCAGCGAATAATGTGGTACGGGAGTGGGCAGGGGGGGGGGGGGTCGGGATCTCGCCGAATCCCGCGGAATCACGCGCGTGCGGAGAAGCCGCCTGGTCGGTCCGAGACGCCGATTGGACGGTGGTGGCGTCGGCCGGGATGCGGGGTAGCGATACCGGTCTCCCGTCTCCGTAAAAAAAAACCCACCTTGACCATTTTCGATCTTGCCGTCTTACAAGAAGTTGAGAACACCGGCCAGGAGTTTCATCCCCCCCCCTGCCCTCTTTGTCGGGCTGCCCTACCGTCGCTTCCGTCCACCTGCCAGTTTACGAGGAAAACCGTACAAGGCGCCCTGTTAGAATTGACATGTCGGTCTGTCTATGGCCGGCTCGGTGTCCCCCCGTGCAGGGCAGGTGGAGAAGCGTATAGGCTAAATATTTGCCGACAAATGCCCTTTTTTTAACGTTTTTTTTATATCCATTCCTTGGCATCAAAAAAACATAAATCTGTTAATATTAACACGCGTGTAGTCCTGAGCGCGATTCGCCTCCGGCAACAAGGGCTATATACGGACGGCCGCGAAAGAGATTTCCGAATTGTTCATGGCAATGTGCGGTTGAGATAAAAAAAGAAAAAAAAAGAAGAAGAAGAAGTAAACATAGTTGGAGAAAGTTTTCGGGTATCCCTATAAGCAAGAGTACGTGAAGTCGTCGCTAAACCACTGATTCCGTTTCCATTCTTCGTCAGTTTGTGCGCCACTTTATGGTGGGTACCAGCGAGAACATTGATTTTTTTGTTTGGTTCATACCCAGGTACGGTATATACTGAACCCGCACAATCAATACGCGATGACGTCATGCCCTAGCTCGACTGACCACGAGAGACCGCTTCGGATGGCATCGTGCACGGTGCCAAATCACGGTGCCGCAGTGACCTACCGGGAATTTCGAAAGCATGGCGGGTTGAGGGAACGCGAATTCGACCACCGAATTCCATGATTTTTCCCTCTTTATGAAACTCGTAGGTGAGTTGCACATGGGTAATTGTAGGTTGTTTTTATCAACCAAAGAGATAAGCCAACTATTTTCTCTGGGTTTCATTCTTCTTTAAAGACCAAATATGGAAGGCAGTTGCGGCGTGGTCATTTTTCCTCCTAGCAGATTGTGGCGTGATGTTGCCTTGGGTCGTGGTCTGAGCAGGGGGCCACCATTGTTGGTGAGGAAGGGAGAGAGAGGGGGAGAAGGAGGGAGGAAATTGAGGCACACAACTTTAACGTGGTGAAATTGATTGCTAAGCCTACTTCAAAGAGCTCTATAGACAACCCCTCGATGCAAGCCGTGCATCACGGGGGAAAACCACGAAGCCCCCCCCCCCAACCAACAACCCTTCCCCCGACTGGATTATGTTGACTTTTCAAGCCAACCCATTCTCCCTCTCCATCCCCTACCCTGCCCCCTCCCCCCTCAGGCGCATATCCAAAGTTAATTAATATTGAAACCGAGTCTCCATGTATGTGCACACAAATCACGCCCCTCCCATTCTGATTCGCGATGACTGTAAAACTGCCGCCTTGCATTCTATTCTGCTTCATTGCAAATCCCATTTGCCACCTGCTTGTGCATTGTATCACTTTGTTGTGGATCATGAAAAAAAATCTAGTATGGGTCACGAACCATGCAGCACCTGCAATAATCGATACTTCATTGTATTTTTTTCCCCTCATGTCACTCTTTCGACGGTATTAAAGAGGGCGGGAATCAATTTTTAAGCTTTGCGCGCCGGATCGTTAAACTTTGTTTAGCCATTCGAATTTCATCTCTGATACGAAATCATGCAGCTGTTTGTTTTATAATTTGATGTTAAAAAAATAACCGTGTGGCCAAAGGCGATGCTGTATTGGCGTCGTATTATTATTGTTTTTATGGCATAGGCCTAATCGCACTTTAAAGCCCCTACACAACATTGGTAAGATCGGAAAACAGAAATATTCACAGATTTGGATGAAACTTATACAGTTTGAAGATGGTTATGGTAGAAACCTCGCACTATAAGATTTCTGCTTTAAATGTTGCATTTTGGGAGAAAAGAGTACAAGAAATTGTTTACGTCTCATCGAGATCTAAACTATTTTTTGAAACAGTATGGCATTGGATGCTGCATTTTCTAAAAACAAATGAAGTGGTTTTGATTATTTTCTCGAGACTCGGTTGGCGGATTGAGCTGAAATTTTCACAGGTGTGCTATTCCATGCATATGTTGGATCAAACAACGTATTATATGGATGCTATTCTTTGACCTCGACCGATGTTGTGTTGTCCCTGTAAAAAGAAACGCGCTTTGAAAATGTCAACGCAGATGTTTCGTGTATATATACACACGGACTGCCCTGCCGCACATCATTCACAACCCGAATGTCATCATCTCCGCTTCATATACCCACCCCGACACATTGTCTGTGCTGAATGCTATCTCAATGTTTGCACTCACCGCGATCGAAAGGAACGGAGCGATAACTCGCAACAGCTGTGATTAATGGAAGCGACACCGTTTATATTATTGGTGTAATACTTTTGGCCTGACCCCATGACGCATTGCGGTAATCGGGGCGTTCATCGGCAGCGGTGGGTCAAAAAGAAAAACTCACTGCATGGGATGAGGTTGTGGGACAGAAGGATGAGAATGAGGAAGGAGGAAGGAGGAAGGAAAAGGAGGAGAAGGGAGGAGGAGGTACCATGAGTTGGAGGAGAAAGAGGAGGAGGTGGAAGAGGGGAATTGGGAGAGGTGAAGAGGAACTTAGAAGCAAGATAGGAAGAGAGGGGAGGAGGGAAGGAGGGGAGGTGAGGCTAGCTATAAGAATGACGAGGGTAGGTGGAGACTAGAAGGGGAAGAGGCGGAGGAGGAGGGGGAGGAGGTAGATGAGATGGAGGGGAAAGAGGAAGAGGTTGAAGAGGGGAATTGGGAGAGGTGGAGAGGAAGAATGAGAAGAGGACGAGAGGAGAGGGGAGGAGAGGAGGGGGAGGGGTGAGGCTAGGTATAAGAAGGAGGAGGGTAGGTGGAGTAGAAGGGGAAGAGGCGGAGGAGGAGGTGGTAGATGAGTTGGAGGAGAAAGAGGAAGAGGTGGAAGAGGGGAATTTGGAGAGGTGGAGAGGAAAAAGGAAAAGAGGACGAGAGGAGAGGGGAGGAGGAGAGGAGCCTGGAGGAGTGAGGCTCGCTATAAGAAGGAGGAGGGTAGGTGGAGTAGAAGGGGAAGAGGCGGATGAGGAGGGGGGAGGAGGTAGATGAGTTGGAGGAGAAAGAGGACGGGGTGAGAGAGGTGGAGAGGAAGAAGGAAAAGACGACGAGAGGAGAGGGGATAAGGAGAGGAGGAGGAGGAGGAGGAGGAGGAGGAGGAGGAGGAGGAGGAGGAGGATAGAAAAATCGTAAGGGTGTGGAGGATTAGGAACAGCAGGAGAAGGAGACGAAATAATATTTGAACACGACCTATTCTTCATAGACTGACAAATTTGCTGTCTAAGAAATCCTGCCACCACGGAATGAGAATAAGATAAAGACTGTCACCCTTAATGGATAATCCAAACACGTCGTGCAAAAAGGCAGCGGCGTGTTCTCCTATAGGCCCAATACTAAAAATAGACTGGGCCGGTCCGGGGATCGGAACGGCACCGGCCCCAGGTTCGGTCGTCGGGAGTCATTTCCGATTGATTTTTATCGCGAAGTGGGTCGCGGAGCGTGCCCGCCGCCGAAAATTGCGACGTTGGTCTGTCTGCGGACAATCAATTCTAAACATTGCCAAATTGACCGACTAAATTAAATGGACGCAGCAGTCCTGTATAACCGGTCGCCCATCACTGACACTCCCGTACCCTCTCGCTCACACAAACTCCGCACAAAACGGTAATTCGCTGTTTTGACCTTGGCCAAATCAATTGAATCGACACTGGTACAGGTAGAGTTTACTGCACAGACGAATCCGACGGGACAGAGCGACATTGGTGGTCGACGTGTTTATATCAGAGGGGCCGTTCACCCATGCACGAAATCTTCAGCCACGATCCAAACCGGCTGACAGAACACACAATTCAGACGCGGCCATCATGCATCATACAATGAAGCTTTGTCTACCAGTATAAGCAATGTTAGAGGATGACATGCATAGTTGAAGCACGGGTTTCACTCACGACACCAATCCCTGGTCTACGAAAATTACGTCAATCGAGCGAAAACACCAGGCCCCAAAAAAGGCCGGTATATTTTGGGAAAAGACAAGGGTCCCGAACTGATGCAAGATGTAGCCGCAGTCATCGAAGACGAACTGAATGATTATGATTAAGACTTAAGGCTTTGCATGGTGGGTGAATCAATAAAAATTATAGGAAGGTTTGCGGTGACACCATGTATAGGGTCTCTCTCGACGTTTCGGCCAGTATGCTCTGGCCATCATCATTCTCCTGATGACGGCCAGAGCATACTGGTCGAAACCTCGAGTTAACCACTCAGGTTCTTTTTAGGACCACACCTCTTCCTTTATATCAAGAGACCTTATACATGGTGTCACCGCAAACCTTCCTATATTGAATAATTATGCAGTATTTGGGTCATGATGGAAGACTTTGCACCCAAATCGAAAGATATAAAAAATTATGTGACCCGGCACAGCCACATGAGGAATATCCCACCAAAACACATATAGTGGATTATTCTGCTTCCAGTTTATCAACTTTCATTTCATATAATTATATACATGTAACTGAGTATAGGCTAATGGCGCTGTGTGTTTACGGTAGATGATACGGTATTAACCGACGGCTTCCCGTGTCGTAAATTGTGCATGCAATATTTTAAAGAAATACGTAAAATTACTTAAAGTGGTATACAAAAATGTTGCAGACTGCTTACTGACTACAATTACCAAAATGCAAACCTCAAGATTTAGTGGGCATGACGTTTCGATCCTAGCATACGTAAAATGATTGGAAACTGACCCGGCACAGCATAATGAGGAATAACCCCCGCTTTTAAGATTTTGAGATTTTCTAATGATGTGAAAGAGTATACCATTAGCTTTCAAATGATATCAAAATTATTTCAGTGTGAACTTTTTTGTAAATAGTACAAGGGGACTTCGCTTATTCATTTGGTACCAAACACAATATAGTAGCACTATTCTAACTCCTCGAAAGCGGCCATTCAAAAAGGCAGGAACTTTACACTTTCATGAAAACAGTACACAAACACTCCACGAAATCCTCGTTTTTTCCACATTTAGAGACGGATTTCGGAAAAATCCTTTGGACATAACATCCTCCAATACATTAACTTTCCGAAAATACAAAAAAAATAAAATTGATTTTTAATCGAATTGAGAAGATACTTTGACTTCAGGCGTTGTTTACTGGAAAAGTGTTTTGGTAGTATATTCCTCATGTCGCTGTACCGGGTCACATTTTCGAGGCTAGAATGTTTATTAATCGGACGTAAGTGGTTACTTGGCCTCTAAAAGGTACATGGGTGGATTACGGTACCGTCTGCAAATGGAGCGGAAACTCTAATGTAAATGATAGTGCACGCAGCGCTCCCTGTTCAGCGGGGCGAAACTGAGTAGCTGGGCGGGAGGACGGGCGATATTACCCGGCTGCTCTCCGCTGGGCATTACGGTGCCAACCGCCGCCGTGGCTCATTCGATTAGAATCGACGAACACGGCGTTTTTAAGTCCGTTACCGCCCTCTGATTCGCAGGATTCCGAGTATACATCAGTGCCGTATCGATCTGTCAGTACGTAATCTGTGTGTATCGAACTCTGCCGCTCTCGAGGAGAAGAATTGGGCTTTTGGAAATTTGAAACCAATATGATAAGGGACGGGTGTCCTCTTAATTGGAGCATAGGGCCTAATTAGAAGGGGGAAACCGAACACGGGTGGCGTTTTACTTAGGCCTATACCGTGTGAGGATGTCTCTGTTTGCAAGAGTTGAGGTTCTTGAATTTGATCCCTTCAGTTCGTGGTGTAACTCGAGATTCAGATTTCTGAGCGGGTCTGTTTGAAAACCGTGTTTGCTAATGGAGTATACAAGCCTTCTGCCCTGTTTTTTTCTTTGGTGTAAGGAGAACGACAATAAAACAGGACGCCATCTCCGCACGAATCAATCCCACAGGGGAATCTCAGACATTTCCACGTAAATATTTGAGGGTAGTTGACGCGTCTCTATAAAGAGAGCGGCCTCCGTTTCATTGGTCTCAGATTTCAGCATGCACCCAGTTCGTTCAGCTCCCCACCTATAATTGTGTGTGTGACACATAATATTATTACATTGGCTCCTGTTCAACCGTGCTATCATTGGTAAATCAAACACGAAACTCTTGAATCTTTATACCTAACACCTTCGTGTTCTGCACCAACAATCAGTCCGAGGCGAATGGTCGCGGGGTTGCAAACAAATTAAGCGGCGTAGTCCGCATGTCCGCCCCCCCCAAAAAAAATAAATAATGGCGAACCCCCGTTCAAAGCCTATAGCTCACGGCTGAAACCGTCGAACAATAATATTTTGCGGGTGCGAGTGCCTAATTGCACTAACCGCTGTATGTCGTATCCCTTCCTCTCCACCCCCCACCCCACCCCGAAAGGTATTTTTTCATCACTCTCTCACAGAGTGCTGAGAATTTGTCATTTGTGATTAGGCTACAATTCCCGCAAAGCCTGCTCCAAATTGGGTTTTAACAGCGCCTCAATCTATTGCGCCGACGAATGCCGTCACGCACACAGAACTACATTTAGGCCTATCATAATTTATAGCAAATTTATTGCGCCAACAATCGCATATCTAATGTAGACAAATTAACTGCGTCATGTGGCTCTCTCGGCGGCCGAGTAAATAATGAACAAATATAGGCGAAGCGTCATTCATTCCCGAGCAAATACTGGTTAAACATTTGCAAGAATCGGTGGCCCATATGTGACCCGGCACAGCATAATGAGGAATAACCCCCACTTTTTGAAATTTTGAGATTTTCTAATGATGTGAAAGAGTATACCATTAGCTTTCAAATGATATCAAAATATAATATCCTCTGATACTTTTTCGAAAATCCCAAAAAAAAGAAAATTGATTTGTGATCGAATTGTGAAGATACTTTAACTTCAGGCGTTGTTTACTCAAAAAGTGTTTTGGTGGGATATTCCTCATGTCGTTGTGCCGGGTCCAATATGGGGTTTCTATCGCTAGTAACTGGTACGCTAATACGGTACTCAGGGGCAGTGAATTTGAACTGCATGGGGGAAATGGACTTTAGCAGCGCCCTAACCTCGGCCTCGCAAGAGCCTGAAAAAATATTCCCCCTTTTCAAGGCCTTCCCTCTCGCCCTGGCTCTCTCTCTCTCTCTTTCTCTCTCTCTCTCTCTCTCTCTCTCTCTCTCTCTCTTTCTCTCTCTCTCTCTCTCTCTCTTTCTTTCTCTATCTCTCTCTCTCTCTCTCTCCCATTTTTTTATTAATTGGAAACGTTTTCTAGAAGATGGCCTTCCCTGGACGGAGCCAAATACGGGCGAGAGCGAACTCTCTAGATTAATTACATCGGCGGACTGGAACTTCATCTGACAGCCAGGACGAAAGTGGCTGTGTGTGTGCGTCTGTGGGTGCGTGGGAAGGAGGGGGGGGGGTACGATGTCCCATGAGTGCCATACCCATCACACCAATAAAAGGGAGGGTACGCCATTTTGCAAAGTGCCCAATTTCCGGACATTCCAATTTTGAGAAATTACTTACTTATCGGAAGTCTGTAATGGTATATCGGGCATTCCGTGGAATTTTAGCGCTCGAAAATCTGCCGCCGTTTTCGAGACAAGGGAGGAAATTTGTTGAATTACCAACGATCACAAATCACCTTGTTACAATCCTTGTTACAAATACCGCTCTCTTTGTCTGAAGAAAATACCATTTTGGGCTGTAGGTGGCACCTTTAGGCTATACACGGCACCCTTAGGACATTGATGGCACGTTTAGGCTAAAGGCGGCACCCTAAGGCTATATAGGCGGCACCCTTAGGTTATATGCGGCACCCTTAGGTTATAGGCGGCACCCTTAGGTTATATGCGGCACCCTTAGGTTATAGGCGGCACCATTATGCAATTGATGGTACGTTTAGGCTAAAGGTGGCACCCTTAGGCTATAGGTGGTACCCTTATGCTATAGGTGGCACCCTAAGGCTATAGGCGGCACCCTTAGGCTATAGGCGGCACCCTTAGGACATTGATGGCACCTTTAGGCAATAGGCGGCACCCTTATGCTATAGGCGGCACCCTTAGGCTATAGGCGGCACCCTTAGGCTATAGGCGGTACCCTTATGCTATAGGCGGTACCCTTATGCTATAGGTGGCACCCTAAGGCTATAGGCGGCACTCTTAGGACATTGATGGCACCTTTAGGCTAAAGGCGGCACCCTTAGGTTATATGCGGCACCCTTAGGTTATATGCGGCACCCTTAGGTTATAGGCGGCACCATTATGCAATTGATGGTACGTTTAGGCTAAAGGTGGCACCCTTAGGCTATAGGCGGTACCCTTATGCTATAGGTGGCACCCTAAGGCTATAGGAGGCACCCTTAGGACATTGATGGCACCTTGAGGCAATAGGCGGCACCCTTAGGCTATAGGCGGCACCCTTAGGTTATATGCGGCACCCTTAGGTTATAGGCGGCACCATTATGCAATTGATGGTACGTTTAGGCACCCTTCTGCTATTGGCGGTACCCTTCTCCTATAGACGGCACCCTAAGGCTATAGGCGGCACCTTTAGGCTATGTGGTCGAGAATTATCTTTAAATATATTAGATTTGCGTTCAGGTAATTTGAATCAGTAAAAGCAGTTTTCAACATTTTGGTCTGTTACTATTGAAATTGTCTTACTTTCGTGCATGTGAACATGAACAGCCTACGGTATTTTATCCTGGCATACCCAAGAAGCACGCGACACTCAAGGGGCACTGTAGGCGGGAATTGGGGCTTGGCGAATTAGTCTAATGACGGTAAACTCACCCACCCCCGCCAACCTCCTCTTCCTCCTTGTCCATATTTACCGGGCAAATCGCGCCAAAGTAGTGGAGACATCCATCGAATTGGTGAACCCCTAAAAGACAATCCGTCGGTGAGTAATTGCTTCGATCTCGCTAATTGGCAGACGCTAGATACTTTGGGATTGGACACGCTTGCTCACTTATACCTGGAGTGCGTTAAAGTGCTAATAAATTGGCTGTGTAGGGGAAGTGCTAGATGGAAGATCGGCCGCTGGGTGTCAACCAGTCTGTCGTCCGTGCTGTGCGATTCTAAACTTTAGGGGCCAGACTCAAATGACTTTGTCTAATCGAATCGTGAAGTGCTCTGGAGATTAATGGTTGGCTGGAGTGTTTGCTTGTTTGTTTGCCTGCCTGCCTGACCTACCTGCCTGGCCTGGCCTGGCCGCCCGCCTGCCTGCCTGACCTACCTGCCTGCCTGGCCTGGCCACACGCCTGCCTGCCTGCCTGGCTGGCCACGCCTGGCTGCCCGCCCGCCTGCCTGGCTGCCTGGCCTGGCCGCCCTCCTGCCTTACCTACCTGCCTGGCCTGGCCTGGCCGCCCGCCTGCCTGACCTACCTACCTGCCTGGCCTGGCCGCCCGCCCGCCTGCCTGCCTGACCTACCTGCCTGGCCTGGCTGCCCGCCCGCCTGCCTGACCTACCTGCCTGGCCTGGCCTGGCCGCCCGCCTGCATACCTGACCTGCCTGCCTGGCCTGACCTACCTGCCTGGCCGCCCGCCTGCCTGCCTGACCTACCTGCCTGCCTGGCCGCCCGCCTGCCTGCCTGACCTACCTGCCTGGCCTGGCCGCACGCCTGCCTGACCTACCTGCCTGCCTGGCCGCCCGCCTGCCTGCCTGACCTACCTGCCTGGCCGCACGCCTGGCCGCACGCCTGCCTGACCTACCTGCCTGGCCTGGCCTGGCCGCACGCCTGCCTGACCTACTTGCCTGCCTGGCCGCCCGCCTGCCTGACCTACCTGACTGCCTGGCCGCCCGCCTGCCTGACCTACCTGCCTGCCTGGCCGCACGCCTGCCTGACCTACCTGCCTGCCTGGCCGCCCACCTGCCTGACCTACCTGCCCTGCCCTGACTGCCTGCCTGCCCTGCCCTGCCCTGCCTGCCTGCCCTGCCCTGCCTGCCTGCCTTGCCCTGCCTGCCTGCCTGCCCGGCCTGCCCTGCCCTGCCTGCCCGGCCTGCCCTGCCTGCCTGCCTGCCCTGCCTGCCTGCCTGCCCTGCCCTGCCTGCCTGCCTGCCTGCCTGCCTGCCCGCCCTGCATGCCTGCCTACCTGCCTGCCAGCCCTACCCGTCTGCCTGCCAGCCCTGCCCGCCAGGCCTGCCTGCCTTTTATGGTCTAGGTCTCAAACTGTTGTGTCTCGACTTTATTTAGGTACCAAGTAGGTAGTTGCCGTTAGAAAAAACACAAACTACATAAGCATCAACACTTCAAGAGATGTTTGGTATAATCATCAACTTTATTAGAAGAAAACGCTAAGAATGAATGTACATGTATTGTTGTTTTTTCTTCTGTCATTAGTACCTCCATTCCTTGATTTAACACATAAATAAGGACTGCATGGGACTTGGTATCACAGACACAGGAAATAGCAAAGCGGCCTGGGGCCAATTTCATAGAGCCGCTTAAGCACCAAAATTTCCTTAAGCATGAAAAAATCGTCCTCAAAAGAACCGGGTTGCCAGGCAAACTTCCACTTGTATTTCATTTGAAGCAACCAATATTAGAATACGAGTCAAGTACATGTACAGGAAGCAGAAATATGGCTGGCAATCACATTTTAACCCGGGACGAAATTTTCGGGCTCAGCAGATTTGCATGCTTAAGCAGCTCTATGAAATTGGGCCCTGGTTAGATGAGTGTGTTTAACTCATAGAGCTCTATAAATAAACTAGAGTGCGCACTCATCACGTCACCTGTACCGAGAGGGCAAAACTAGACGCGACACGACGAAGACTCCACACAAAATAATTATTACGTGTGATTGCCACTTACATCCAGGCACTTCGAGCTGAAGTTGCCCTCTTTGGTAATGGCGGATGCGTGTCCATGTCGGCACACGTTTGTACCAGACGCTGATAGGATAGGATATTGCGCACTCTAGTCTATTCATAGAGCTCTATGGTTTAACTCTATACATGTATCTGCAGGCTGTGTGAGCACTGCTGCAATGTTAGCATCTACAACGCATTCTGCAGAAATACTTGAGCTGCGCTTTGGCTTACGTTACGGCCATGGCTATGGATGCGGCTGCGGCTATTGGCTGAGTATGGCACAGGAAGCTATGGCAGTCGGCTGCGGCCGCCAGCGTCGGCGGAGTCGTGCGCAAGCTGAAGCCTCCTGGAGATTCTCAGGTTACCGACTGCCGGGATGGTCGTGCCCTTGAGACACGGGCATCCTTCTTCAGGATGTCTCAGACACAGTGGAGGTCCACCACCAAAGCTCGCCGTGTCTTGAAGGCACTCGACTCACGCTTCTTAGGACAGCTGCATCTGAGAGCATAAAACTCCCGTGAAAGTCGTGGACTAGCACAGGCTACGAGTCTCTGAGAGACCAGCATCATTCTCCGTGGCGATCCATCTCAGACAAGAGGGTCCTTCCCTCTGAGCCTCTTTAAGACACCAGGGCTGGATTTCACAAAGCCTTACGATGCATCGTAACTCAACTTACGATGGATAACCCATTGTAAGTTGGTTAAGCCTTATGCATTCTGTGCACTGCTCATCGTCTTGCAATTGATCGTAAGTTACGACGAGTTTGGTGAAATCGACCCCAGGATCGTCTACCGGAAGGTCATCCGCATCTCCGAGAGTCAACCCCCCAAAGCATCGAGTGCAGGAGACCCGAGGACCATCCGGGACGGCTGGTTCTGCCGCGACACCGCGTGGTGCTGATGAGGACCGATGGACTCATCCGTCCTCTTCAGAACACCGCACTCTCACAAAAGAGTTTTTCTAACACGGTCTCACCGCAAAAGCCAACCTTCGACTTGCTGCCTCCACCACAAATAGCCTTGGTATCAAGGAAACAGAGCGTCTCTGAGAAACCTCGAAGAGAGGAATTCCAGAGAGGAATTCCCTCCTTCCAATTTTGTCCCTAAGCCGGCTTTTCTTCCCCCCCCTCCCCCAGCAAAAAAAATTACATCGGTATCTACAATCCTTCCCCCTCCGTCTCCCGATGTGATGACACCTGGATTCCTAAGACGTTGGCATCGACTCCCCTGCCCTACCCCTTCTCCCCCCCACCACCCCCCTCAACCATTCCCCCCCCCACCACCCCCCCTTCAACCATTCAGGACATCTGCATCTCAGACACACTGGAAATCCAGTCGGGCGCATTCTGGTTGATCTTCTCGATGATCGTGTTGACTTGGAGACACAGGCTCTGGATCTGCTTGTCCCATTGTGGCAACGTCTCTCGAGCTGCCAACAAAACCAAACATCCCCGAAATAAAAAAAAACCACAGAATCAGTGAAAACAACCGAGACTCAAGGACTGTGACTTGCCGCCGGACAAAGCCCTAGCTTTACTCTTATGGCCACGGCTATCGATGCGGCTATGGCTGAGTATGGCACAGGAAGGCTATGGCAATTGGCTGCAGCACTTCAGAAATCAAGCACGGCCGTGGTCTTATGAAGATTTCCGGCAGGGCTGGGCTCGGGGAAGGACTACTGGGTCACTACGACAGCGTGATGCGAACAGATGAAAGTAATGAGGACTCACACTCAAAGTGGACGATGCTGTCGATCTGATCGATGCTTCCATTCATGCGGCCTTCTGAGATCATTTGAGAGGCAATCTTCTCAGCCTAACGTGCAAACAAAGATAAAGATTGGTGTGAGTTCTTTACAGATCAGAACCCAAGACTCGTTTCTGCCATCTGTTCGGCAGTAGCGTTTCTCTGGACAATGACACCGTTCCCAGTGGTTGAAGGCTTCAGAAGATGCACAACGGTGAGAGACCACACATAGCATCCATCATGTATCTTGCTGCACATTGTTAGATACATTGCATGGTGCAACAGACCGTGTGGAACGTAGCATATCCGTACTACTACAGATGCACAGTGAAACCTCTAACTTGATATTCAGTTAGACCATAGGAAATGGCATCAAACCTTTTTAATTCATGAAGTAAATACAGAAAAATTGTTGCAAATTGCTCACTGACTAAATACATGCAATACATAAATCTCTCAAGAGATAGAGGGCCTGACATTTCGATCCTAGCAGGACCTTTCTCAGAGGCTTGTCAATTCATGAATAGAAATGCTAGTTCAGATCCAATCACAACTGGCACGTTGTGCTAAATGCAGTGAAGGGGTTGCCTTCGCTCAAAGCAATCCCTCTCGCAGAGAGGACAAGAGAGAGGACTTTGGGATGTTGCCCGATCAAAGGCATTGCGAGCTCGGTGAAGAGACAGAGACGAAGGCTCACCTTGGCCGGAGGAATCTCCAGGAGAGAGCCCAGCTCCTCAAAGGTGATGTTGTTGTACAATTTGCTGGCCGAGAGGAGGTTATGCTCGATCACCGCACGGTCCAGAATGCTTGAGCCTGACGGAGAAATAAATAACTGAAAGTGAAGGGCCTCTTCTTGATGGGACGGATTGTTCTGCAAATCAGAGCCGAAGGCCTTCGTCGTTTCGATGGCATTATTTCAGACGGACATCAGAAATTGTGAAGGCTTTGTCTGTGAATGGTTAAGGGTTAACGCGCTTGCAGTGTAATTATGCAAATGTACGTGAGTCAGTGACGTTTGGACTGGGTCCTTAAATGGGACCATAAATAACTCGACTCTCTGACTGAGGCATACGAGACGCTACCGGCCTCCACCCTGAGTTGAGGTTTGCCAACAAACCAATGCTAGGAACTGGTTACAAAAAATCGCAATCAATGCACGCATGGTTTAGCTGCCATGGAGCCATCATAATGATGTACATTCTCGATACAGACTAACACCATATCCGAAGACTTGTTCACAGTAGTTGATTCCTAGTTCTCGGCTGAGGGGGCAACTGACCGTCGGCCGTGGTGGCTTTCTGGTGGGGCTGCAGGAGGGCGGCAAACTCCTGCAGCTGATTGCCGCGGATGATGCGGTCCAGGTACATCTTCTCCAGGATGCCGTAGGAGGGCAGGTGCTGGCAGCGCTCGTCCTTGAAGAGAGTGGCCAGCATGCGGGAGCGCTGCTGACCTGCGGCGGAGGGAAAGCGAGGACCCGCGCGAGGAGGAAAAAACAGACAGACAGAAAAGGACCTCAGTGGAGTAGCCACTGCAGTGAATCGCAATAATAATAACAATTTTCAAAAAGCCTGACATTTCGATCCTAGCAGGACCTTACTCAAAGTGACAAGGACAAACACAGACAGTCAGGGGAAGGAAAGTCCTGACACACATGACAGAAGGAGGACAATGGGGAAGGGAGTGGGATGCAGATGCACACACACGAAGGGGGGGGGAGATCGAAGGGGAAACAGACAAAAGGGTGGGGAGGATGACAAGGGATGGGAGGGAGGTGGGAGACCAAAGGAGAAAGGGACAGGGAAGATGAAAGAAAAAAGAGGGATTCATGAAGTGAGGATTAGTCATTCCCTACTTGGATGTTGAATAGCCAAAGCCGAACCCATAGCCAAAGCCGAACCCATAGCCAAAGCCATAGGCCCAAGTTCCAGCTTGATACGAGAGCAGCCACTATGGACCTAGCCTGGCCCTTACCTGCCGAGGCCAGGATAGTGCAGTGCAGTGCATGCTTTAGGGCCTGCATCCTCTCCTCTTCGGCTATGATGGTCTTGAAGGAGAGCTCGTTGTAGCGCTGGGCGGCCTCGATAAACTTGCGTCTGTAGTCAAGCACTCGGGCATAGCACACCTTTTTCACCGGGAAATGTCAAAATCTCATTAAAGGCCCTACACAACATTGGTAAGATCGAAAAACAGAAAATGTTCACAGGTTTACATGAAACTTATACAGTTTGAAGATGGTTATTGGTAGAAACCTCGCACTGAAAAAAATTGTTTATGTCTCACGCCTAGATCTAAACATTCTCTAATCCATGACTGCCCTCTTAAAATTTAGTGGGCCTGACGTTTCGATCCTAGCAGGACCTTTCTCAAAGGCAATGACTGCCCCGTTAACGTGCAATCGTCTCAGAAGTTATTCCAAGCCATTGCAGCATCTGCCAGGAGTGAGGAGATTTCGGGGGTAAAGTGTCTCGCTCAAGGACACTACCTTGTAGTGGATGTGCAGCTGCTCATTGGAGGATTCAGCTTGGAGTAGGGACGCCCTCTTGATGTAGGCCTCGGCATTCACCGGGTCATCATCTTCTAAATACAGCCGGGCAATCTTCAGGTACGTCTCCAACTTGTAATCCACAGAGTACTGCCTGATTAATATGCACAAAAAAAAAATT
The DNA here is from genome assembly GCA_949987565.1 of Luidia sarsii. Classification (NCBI taxonomy): domain Eukaryota; kingdom Metazoa; phylum Echinodermata; class Asteroidea; order Paxillosida; family Luidiidae; genus Luidia; species Luidia sarsii. Next base: position 9,211,262 of record OX465118.1, read on the forward strand.
AAAAAAATGCAATGCAACATATCTGTCAACACTCAACACGGCCTATGATGAATCGGGTTTCACACACAGGTCTATGGAGGTGGCTGCAGCATCTGGATAGCGGATATGGCTCAAGATATCACACAAGCCTTAGGGAATTTGACTACAGAACCTGCTTTGTGGCTACGGCTTGAAATGACGCACAATTCAATTGAAGTGGCTGCTCTACCTGACCCGAGGCTACAGCTTACAAATGACTGCCCTCTCCCGGCTTAGGCTCAGGCTCAGGCTTCGTCTCCATTTCTTTCATCCAGTTCAAAGTACAAGGCATATAAAAATGGGAGACTTTTGGCCTTGTTTTTTTTAAATGTTACACTGTACTTGAAAAAGGATCCAAAGCTTCAACTTCAACACCCAACCTGTGCTTTCAGCTCTTGGATAGCAGAGACAAAGCCGGAGCCGGAGCCGAAGCCTAAGCCGGGTTTCGGGGAAAAAGGCCCATGGATGTGACACAAGAGTCTATGGGACAACGGCTGCAGTCACAAGGCTGCACAGACTGGAATCCCTAGCGTAGGCGGAGCGGTCTACTCACTTCTGACCCGATTCCAGAGGGATGCCCACCAGGATGTTGGCAGCGTCTCTCCAACTCTGCTGCCTCTCAAAGATGCCGGCAAGATGCTGTCTCACCGTGGCAACCTGAGCCCAGACAATGACAAAGGGACATCTGCTCTGACCAGTTCACAGAACAGAGGTCGCTGATACCAGCGACAGTGTGCAATTACACACAGAAGACCATGAAATTTTAGTGGGCCTGACTTTTCGATCCTGCCTTTGAGAAAGGTCCTGCTAGGATTGAAACGTCAGGCCCACTGAATTTTAAGATTTGCACTTTGGTAATTTTAGTCAGTTAGCAGTTTGCAACATTTTTGTATATCACAGAAGACCATGAGTTAACATTTTTTTCATGAATGCAAACTCGTCAAATGAATGACACATATCGTCGGCATTTTTTCCAGAAGTGGCAATTTTTTTTTCTCAAATGTTAAAATTACCGGTACATCAAACCACACTTAAATTTGTGTTGTTAACCTAACAGATTACTGTATCGCAAGGACACTTTTACACAGCTAAATTCTTCCCTGTGTTACTGTTTAAACAGGATTACAAACCACATTGTGATTAGATGCCAGTTGGATGTGTTCCATTTTCCTCTGCAGAGCACTCATGGGCCGAAAGTGAGCTTTGGGTTTATAGCAGGGTGATCCTATGACTTTTTTGTACTTAAAGCCCCTACACAACATTGGCAAGATCGAAAAACAGAAACGTTCACAGATTTACATGAAACTTATACAGTTTGAAGATGGTTATAGTAGAAATCTTGCACTGAAATATTTCTGCCTAAAATGTTGTATTTGGGGAGAAAAGAGTAAAAGAAATCATTTACGTCTCACCGAGATCTAAACTATTTTTTCGGAACAGTACAGCATTGAATGCAGCATTCTCGCGAAACAAATGAAGCGGTTTTCACAATTTTCTCGAGACTTGGATGGCGGATTGAGCTGAAATTTTCACAGGTGTGCTATTTCATGCATATTTTGGATCAGACATCGTATGGATGCTATTCTTTGAACCTCGACCAACGTTGTGTAGGGGCTTTCAAGCAAACTTTGGCGTCTTAAGCGGCTCTATGACATTGATCCCTGGTCCGAGGTGGGTCGGCCGGTCGGGTCAGTCCGGCGAGTGGCGGCATTACCTGCTCCTCGAAGGACACCACACGGGGCTGCACCTTCTCGATCATGAAGTGCGAGACATTCTTGGAGACGGCGTCGGTCAGCGTGCCCAGATGGTTGGAGACCTCCGTCAGCAGTTGCCGAGATATGACCAAGCTGACGCTCTCATTCACCACTGACAAACAAGCAGAGGCAGGCAGACAAACAAACAATTACTGGTTGATGGCAGAGAATCGTGAAGCGAGGAATGGAGATCGGGGATCGTGACCCTAAAATATGCATGCATGATATGGCCCCCCCCCAAAAAAAATAGCTGTTCTACCCTATTCCTAATAGGGTAGGTAGGTACACATGTAGGACCTTTTTTTTGTGCCTTTTTTTAATGCTAAGTCATGCAGTGGCTACAAAGTGTTTTATACTCGAGCCAATATAAACACGATTCACAATTGTCACATGTATGTATGCAGGGTTGGTTAATTTAAATCACTAGTCGTGCCGTCAAAATAGGGTCGCACAGATGGCCCGTCATAATCAATAGGGGCAGTCAGGAAACTCACTTTCCCCCAAAAAACTTCCTATCGGTTGCGCCGTCAAAACTAGGGTTGGCCAGGAAACTGGAAGCACAACTATTTTTTGGGGGGCCTATAGTTATTGCATCTTCCTTCTCATTTTTCTCAAATACATAGCTGAAGATTGGTGCACATTTTGTGACAGTGAAAGATTATTAATATTATTATAAAAGGCCCTATACAACATTGGGAATCTTACAGTCTGGGATGCTGTACTCGCGAGTAATAAACTATTTCTTACATTACCGAATGGTGCGAAAACCATGACGGTTTTTTGCTTTTTTCTACTTTCTCAGGTTACCATTTGAGCTAAAACCTTCGCAGGATTTCTTTTTTGGAATGTTTAATGGTATACCACACAAACTGTGGCACTCTTTTGACTTTTAATAATGTTGAATAGAGGGCCTTTAAGTTAAGATACTCTTACAAGCTTCTATTAACGCCTTCAGTCCCTCAATAAGGTCATTCTCGGTCAGCTTCAGCACATCCGTCAGAATTTTACGATACCTGGTATTTGTAGATTGAAAATATAAACGTAAATTATGTAAATTATTACAGTACACTGTACTGTAGCAGTGTAGGTGTAGCCTGTACTTGCTGTGTACGGCTGTAGTGTGTAGGCAATCAAAATGAAGACGTCAAACTCAAAGTGACAACCTTGAAAATGAAAATTGAAATAATGCTACGGAACAAAATGGTTTTCAGAGCATACACATTTTGATTGAACAAAACAGAAATCTCTTAAGGGGATTAATGGTGAATGAATCAGAACATGACTTTGGTAAAAAAAAATTACAATTTACATGTGTACTTCAAAACATTGTTATGTTAGTGTTCACCACAAGAGGGCGCCAGACAAGTGCTTCACCGCGGCTACAAAAACGATCAATTCGTGGCGAATAAACGGACAATTCATTCACCAGAATGCTTCTATGTTGTCACACGTATGGTTTCCAACGTTGAGACCAGTGACATTAAAAGCTTACTTTTCTGTGAGGTCTTTGGGAGCACTTCCTGTGTTGACAAGGGAAGAAAGCTGCTTTCTTATGGCCGCCGCCATCTTGAATTGGTCAATATTTTTCATTTTCAATATTCATCTCTTAAGATACATTTTAGTACAGTTTTAATCCGATATGATTCAAAAATAAAAATCACAGGGGAGAAGTAGTTTCATATATATCAAACTTTTATAATCTATAATAATTATTAAGAGGTGTTACAAAAGCAATATTAAACTTAATTTGGAAAGAGGGTGACCTTTGACATCTTGCCAGAAAATTAGTGATTATTATGGGATGTTCAATTTACGTGTAAGGCTCGGGCGCGTGATTTTGAACAAATAAATGTCATGGCAATCTTCACATTTGGTAAGATTTCTCTCGTATTTTTAGCAGATTTCACAAACCGAGGAGCATCGGTGCGTCGCAAGTAAAGTCAGGTCTCGATGTGTCTGGCATTGTATCGACTGCTCTGCTCAAAATGAGACTTTTTGGCGTCGATTTGTGTACCGTCTTGTACGTGTTGATATCCGTATCCGTACGCAGAACCGGCATACAGATTTCAACGTGATTAATTTGTACAAGACTACTTCGCCACATTGTATGTCATTGGATTGCCAATGCAATTTGAGACATTTCATTAATTTACCTGTAGCAGGTGTTTTTATAACTCCTGCCTGTGGTTCAATTTTGTGAACTAAGCTCAGAGAACTTAGATTTATATTAGAAATAGAATAAGATTAATTCATTTTTGAACAGACTGAGTCTGAGAAAATGGTATTGGAAAACTTCCTTCACGCAAATGTGATTGTGAAATGAATTTATGCACGTTGTACGGAGGCAATAGATGACTAATTCTAATTCTTATTATCTGAAATATTTTGTGCCTTCTTTATAATTTGACAGTATTTCAAACTTGGACTTGGACTTGGAGTGTTTTCACATTTTCAGGGTTTAAATTAACACTTGCGTTAAATGAATGTATCAAAATGAGTTTGTGTGCATATTTCTGCAACTATTGAACTAATTGCAAGTCAAGAATTTCATTGTGTGTTTGTATTTTCCCCTTTCTACGCACAGCGACTCGTGAAGGATTCTGATTTTCTGAATTCAGCAGACTAAAGCAGCTCACACAAAGCATTATAAGTAGAAGGGTCATCGGACCATGGCCTCATCCGGGTCGCAGACAAGGAGCAGCACGGCCAAGGCGAGATCAGAGGCGGCCAAGAGCGGCAAGACGGACCCAGTGGCCGTCATCCAAGCGGAGCTGGATAATCTCATCGCCAAGTCCGGCAGCGAGACGGTGACGCTGTCTGCTGTCCCCAACACGGGCAAGTCCACGATGGCGCTGATCACCGCGGTGAGCGAGAGCTCCGTCTCCGTCTGCAGCCCGGCAATGGACGCCCTGGTGTCGAGCGGCAACACCAACCAGGTCATCACGCTCCCGCCCGGCTCGCCGGCCGGCAAGACCATACAGAGCATCGTCAAGCGGAGCCTGCCCTCGGCGACCACCTCGGGCCAGGTGGTGACCAAGGTCATCATCACCCGCAACCCGACCACCAAGCAGCCCGTCTCCACCATGGCCGGCCTGACCACGGCCACCGTCACCATGATGACCCCGGGCCACGCCCAGGCCGGCATCGCCGGGCGTCGGCCGCTGGCCCCCGGCGGCTCCCCGCTCAAGTTCGTCCCCATTGCCCAGCAAGGGGCGGAGGCGGGGCAGCCGGGCGTGGTCATGCCCAAGGGCGTGGTCATCACCACGTCGCCGGCCAAGGCGGGCGTGGCCAAAGTGGCCATTCCGGCCATGAAGAGCCCCAACAAAGTTGTGGCGAGCCTGACGCCAAAGAAGATAGCCCCCGCCCCTCAGACTATCATCGTCAAGTCCACAGCAGGGCCGTTGGCTCAGCAAGGAGGGGAGATCTCACTCACAGCAGTTTCAGGAGTAAAGGCAGTTGCTATGGCAAATCCGTCTGTAAGTATACAACCCTCCCAACCCAACCCCTCCCCTTTACATTGGATTCCTAGCAAGACCTTTCAAGCAGTTTCTACCTTTGAATCCCTTATTGCATTGAAAACAACTTTTAACCATTTTTAATACTTGCTACTAACCAGAACACCAGATGAATCGTAAATTCTGGCATTTCAATTTTTTTTTAATTAAAAGTATTACAAATATGTTGCTGAATGAAAATTGAACAAAAATGTGCAAGTCTTAGGAGCAAAGAGATCCCGCACATTCGACCCTAGCAGGACTATTCTCAAAGACAGATAGCTCTGCCATTATCAAAGAAATGTTTGTTTATGTTCTGCTCGGTTTTTTTTTTAATTGGTAATCTGCCTCTTACTTCCCCGCCCACAGTCATCGAACGTTCAGCAGCCCAAGCCGATTCAGATCAAGCCGGCCCTGCAGGCAGCCGGCAAACAGACGACCGTGGTCAATGTGGCACCGGCGACCACCAAGGTCGCTGCCAAGCCTGTCATACCGGCGGCAGTGGCGGCGGTGCAAGTGCCAGCAGTGGCCACAGCGGCTGCTGCAGCGGTGGCAGCGACAACGGTCCATTCTGTGCAGGTGCCCGGCTCCAAGTTCTCCTATGTGCGCTTGGTGACAGTCACCGCGTCCAGTGCAGCCAGCACCCAGAGTAAGATCCGTCGAAATACTGCCACTCCAGAGTTGCTGAGGCCCCCCCCCCCAAAAAAAAAACAATTCTGCTTCCGATTACATTGCATTTCAAAATAGGGTAGGTAGGTCGGGATTTTTTTTGGGGGGCCATTTTTGTGTGTGTGCACAATCATATGGAGACATCTGCTGATCTGCTTCTCCCTAAGATAACCTAAAACCGGTCTCCAAAACGCCACAACCATTGTTCGCTTTCTGTGTTTACAAATATCACCATAATGCCAGGCAAACAAGAACAAAAATGCACAACATTTTGTCAAAGTTCTCTTTTCCAACCGTTGATTCCATTGTGTGAGGATTGATGCAATTCAAATTTTCTTGGAATTTTTTTGGTATCAGCCTGGAAGCGCCCTTTATTCTAACCAGCAGATTGGCTTTCATCATTTTTTTTCTATGGAATCAATAGAGATGAAATTTGCAACAACTTTCTTTTGGATTTTGCTTGTTGGATTTTTCTTGTACAGCCAAACCGGCCATCACCACAGCCAAGGTAATCGCGCCAGCCGCAACCACTGCACATGCATCAGTCCGCACGGTGACCTCTGCGAACCCTGTCAAGGCTAACGTTCCCATTGCCCCAGCCCAGGTAACTAGTCACGTTCGCCATCTCTCCCGCCCCCACATTCTCGAGTCGATTCCACTTTTCTTGGGTCGTAGTCATGTTGGGCATTACAGGACAATTGCATTGATGTAAGACTCCCGGAAATTTCTGGATGTCCGGAAATGGCGTGTTTTTTATTGGCTTTTCCGTCTCATTTTTCTATTCATTTATTTTTTATTTATTTATTTATTGTTTTTTTCCATCATTTCTTAAAATGTCATATGATGTACAAAAAATACATTCTGCTTACTGCTTACGTTGACCAATAGTAAACTAATTGCACTATTTTTGAGGACTTTGTGTTTGTATCCAACTGGGAAGTATCAAGTTGTTTCTGCCTTTGAGGAAGGCCCCGGTAGGATGGGGTTTCAAGTCCTCCGATCGTTTGAGATTTGTCATTTGATACTGTGGAGAGTCACACAACCCCTCATTTAAACACGCTTGCGGCAGGGCCCACGCATGAGCACCAGCCAGGCGGCAGCGGCGGGCGTGATGGGCGGCGCCCAGAACCGCATGATCATGCCGGCCAACACCCAGCTGAAGATCGTCAACCCGCTGACGGGCGAGACCAAGTTTGCCAACTTCCCGCCGGGCACCACCCTCCTCACTCCCACCGGCAACATCATGCAGAGCTTTGCCATGATGCCTATGGTCCAACAGGTGATGCCTCCTCCCTTCTCGGTCCCTCTGTCTCTGTCTCTGTCTGTGTGCTATGTCTCTCTCTTTGTCAGTCTGTCTAGCTCTGTCTCTGTAATATGTATGTCTGTCTCTGTCTCTGTCTCTACATGTGTCTTTTTCAGTCTGTCTCTCTCTGTTCCTCTGTCTCTGTCTCTGTCTGTCTCTGTCTGTCTCTGTCTGTCTCTGTCTCTGTATGTGTCTCTATCAGTCTGTCTATGTCCCTGTGTCTGTCTGTGTCTGCCTCTGTCTCTGTCTCTGTTTCTTTTTCAGTCTGTCTCTCTCTGTTCCTCTGTCTCTGTCTATGTATGTGTCTCTCTCAGTCTGTCTCTCTCTGTTCCTCTGTCTCTGCCTCTCTTTGTCTCTCTTTTTTCAAGCAAAACCCAAGAGAAAATGTCCTGTCATCTTTATCGTAAAATTTAAGAAATAGAAAGTCAATAACCTCCCAAAGCCTCCCCAATCAATCCCATCACACTTCTGTCCTCAGCCTTTGCTAAAAAGCAATGCAGCCAACGTCATAGACTTGTTCCCTGGAGAAAATCTGCTTAGTATATAAAAACTAATCTTCCATGGCCTACTCGGACGACTAAACTGCCATGCAATGTTATGAGGCAAACTGTTTTTTTTCCTGCCTGGACTCATACAAGAATCGTTATACTTTCTCTTAAAGGTCATGACCCAGGCCAAGCCGGTGACGACCTCCAGCTACGTGTCTCTGGCGCCCTCTGGAGGTGTGCCGCAGCCCCCTCCACCACGGCCGCGATCCCCACCCCCACCCAGCCGTGTAGTCAATGGGTAAGACAAAATCAATTTGCCAATGAATAAAGAAAAAAGAAGGTCCCGCTGGTACTGAAACAGTGAGCGCTCAAAATGTTTGCAACGCAAGAGTGAAGCATGGAGAGTATTTGGATGATTTTTTGAGGGTCTGATGTTACAATTCAAACAGGACCTCTCTCTAAAAGGCCGTCAAGAGAGGTATATATTGTAGGTCAAAACATCGGCCCCCTTTGGCTCTTTTAAATGATTTTTTTTCTTTTTTCAAATCGATGCAACAATGAAATAGTTGAGTGCGTGTGCTGGGGATGTGCGTTTGCTGCTACACCATGTACTTGTCCCTTCGTGAGAGGTGTGGGTTCTGAGAAGGACCGGTGAGTGTGGACTCGACGTTCCGGCCAGTATGCTCTGTGCCGTCCTCAGGAGAGTGTACTGGATTCGAGCGGGGAGCAGGATTAGAAAGGTTGGCTGGATCCGACGGAGCATGAAGGCGTGAGGGTGACCTTGAATCTACAAAATCTACAATGGTCTGATGTTATGATCCAAAATAGGACCTGTCTTTAAGAAAGACCAATCCAGAGAAGCACATCTTAGATCAAATCGTCACTTCGTCAGCCCCCCCTCGTAGATCTTTTTCGCAAATTCTTTCACAATTCTTCGTAAGGCTGAAGGAACTCTTTTGATTGTTTTTGACAGGAGGCGATCGGCTTCGACGACCGGCGATTCGGAGCACAGACCGCGGAAACCCTGCAACTGCACCAAATCCCAGTGCCTCAAGTTGTAAGTGGCAGAAAAAAAGAAAGAAACAGAGTGTGCCTCATGGGTCTTTGTCCACCTTTGAATACCTTGAATTAAACTGTACTGAGCCTTAAAAAGTAGAGACGTGTGTGCAGCTTCTCAGCGTCAATGGGCTGTTCAACGTCAACATGCTCCCTGTCCTGCAATACTTTGGTCAGGTAGTATACACGTGCCGCACAGCCAGCGCGCTTGGTCCGCACTGTCCGACAATTTTTAGGCAGCTAGGGGAGCGTGTTGACTTTGGAGAGCCTGTTGACGTTGAGGAGCTGCACAGACGGGCCGTTTCGGGTGGGAACGTTTTTGTTATCAGACTTGAATAGCCAATTTCCTCAGGTTGTCACTTCACTCGCATCCAGACCACACACACTTCGCTCTTCAACTTGATTGATCCTCTGTGCATGATGTGAAGTTGAAATTGAAATTGAAGTTGATACTGAAATTGTTGATAGTGATATTGAAATTTGAAATTTAGAGCAACATACTTTTTACTTTTATTCATTGAGCCTGTTGATGTTAAAAAAATTGTACGGATGGATGTCTTGATTTTTTGTTGAACAATACCTTTTTTTTCTTAAATGTATGATTTTTTGGATTGATCTATTTTCGTACTCCTTCGTAAAATTGACCACAATTCAGCCTCTTTGCTGTGAGCATCTTTTTAATAAACCATAATGATAATGTGAAATCAGAGTAACAGGTAGTCCACCCTAAAAATAGAGGGTCAAGCCATGGTTTTTAAGTCGGGGGTCAAGCCGGCTGGCCTGTTAGATAACTAGAGCCCCTCCCCTCCCCCTCCCCCCCCCCAGGTACTGCGACTGTTTTGCCAACGGCGAGTTCTGCAACAACTGCAACTGCAACAACTGCTACAACAACCTGGACCACGAGGAGGACCGGGCGCGGGCCATCAAGGCCTGCCTGGACCGCAACCCCAACGCCTTCAAGCCCAAGATCGGCAAGGGACGCAACGGCGAGCTGGACAGGCGACACAACAAGGGCTGCAACTGCAAGCGGTCCGGCTGCCTCAAGAACTACTGCGAGTGCTACGAGGCGAGTAGGGGGGGGGGTGCGGGCGGGGGGAAGGAGGCGGGACTCAGGTTGTTGTTCTTTCAAAGAGGTTTTGCCCTTACTCAACGTGGTAAACACTGTTCTTCTTCTGGGGGTGGGGTGGACGTTGTCCAGATCTTTGCACGAGTTTCATGACATCCGTGACTGCGATCCCCCCCTTTTTCGTCCATTTGTATATTTGATCTTTAGAATCGTTTGTGTTGTGAATGTTTTCCTGCGACTCGAGGTATTGGCATCTTTTGCCGTGCTAAGTTTTGTGTTTTGTCCTGTCATCGTCATCTTCATCATCATCACCGCTATCATCATCGCTATCATCAGGCAAAGATCCTGTGCTCCAACAACTGCAAGTGCGTCGGCTGCAAGAACTTTGAGGAGAGCCCGGAGCGCAAGACGCTGATGCACTTGGCGGACGCCGCCGAGGTGCGGGTCCAACAGCAGACCGACGCCAACACCAAGCTGCAGTTCCAAGACTTCCCCTCAAGACCTGCCATCGTCAGCGATACTGGCAAGAGGTAAAGTGCCGGCGAACAAAACCACTATATCGGACGATGGATATAATATGATGCTAAACATCATTTAATGGAATATAATATATAATTAAGATATCATATGATAGAATGTTAAAACATCATATTATATTTATAATGAAACACGGTACCCGTCGCTATACATTATTTGAATCCGCCACACGACCTCGACCAGCTCAGCAGTCAAGTGGTCAAGACGTCTGCACTAGAAAGCAGGAGTCGCGGGTTCAAATCCCGCCCCAGCTGCCTGATTTTTTTTTTTAATCAGGCATCGGGCAAAGCACTGGGCATTCAGTGCTTGTTACGTCAAGCAGGGCAAACCCTCATTGAATTGTATAGTATTGATTTTATTTCTGTTTTCCCACTTTATTCTTATTGGAGTGTGCTGTGATGTGTATGCATGTATCCCGGAAAATAATAATAATAATAATAATAACGGGCATTTATAGGGCACTGGTATCCGTCTCAAGAGACGCTCATAGCGCAGTACAAGAAAAACAGTATTAAAAAAAAAAAAAATATATAAATATTTATTATAATGCTGTTGCCAGGTTACCGTTTTCCTTCATCACCAATGACGTTGCCGAGGCGACCTGCCAGTGTCTGCTGGCGCAGGCCGAGCAGACGGAGCAGAAGCGCCACACCCAGGCCAAGGCAGAGAAGCTGATCCTGGAGGAGTTTGGCCAGTGCCTGCGGCAGGTCATCAGCTCGGCCGGCAAGACAAAAGGTAGGAAGGCCTCGGCTACCGCCGGTGTCACGATCTCACACGGGCTCTTGTGCTGGGTTGAGCCGTGACGTCACTGGCTGGCTCACCTCAGCACGTTGCAGCAACGTTCTTAGCTGCTCAGCGTGCTCAGATGAGTCAGTGAACCAAGCAAATGGGGGTGCCCTTCATGTGACTGTTGTGAACGAACACAATTTGTAAAACTATATTTTACTTTTGATTGTATAAAGCCAATCGATACACCCTCGTTACAATCAACTGTAGCATTTCTTCCCCAATGTAAAACTGCAAGTTCTAGGCCTAGTTACTGGGCTCCGTACTGAGCGTTGCTGAACTACGGGTCAACGAACGTGCCTGAAAGCGCTGCATTGCCCATGGCCGTATCGACTCAGCACGGCCTTCAAAATCGACAACAACTATGCGCACTGCGCATGACGTTTTTATCCATATATGGTAACGGTCTCATCTGGGCATGGGACCCGCACCAGACCGTTACACCGGCACTGGCGGTAACACACCACTGGGCCGTGGGAGATGGCTGCAGCCACTAGCTCGTGGCTTCCATAGACTTGCTCGCGACTTGTGGGTTGACTCATGGCTGCGGGTTCTGTAGATTGAAGACCTCGTACCGGAGACATCGTGTTATGTTAGGCAGCACTTTTAAACGGCAAGGCCATTTAAGATTGCACTGGCTATGTCTTGCTGTAACACCTGAGGCTATGGGAATTAGTTATGGCTGCTAACTGGTGGCTTCCATAGACTTGTGCGTTGGCTGCGGGACTGTTAATTGAATACCTCATACCAAAGATATTTGTTACATTTGGCAACATTTTTAAATGGCAAGGCCATTTATGATTGCATCGGCTGTGGCTTGCAGTAACACATTAGGCTATGGGTTTCGGCTATAGCTTCTAGCTGGTGGCTTCCATAGACTTCTGTGGTGGTTTTTTAAGCTGTAGGCTGGGTGCAGGCGCCTAGATTGAATACCACATACCAAACGCGCATTCATAAGGTTAGCCAACAGCCCTAAAGGTGAGGCCATTTAACACTGCATTGGATGTGGCTAGTAGTAGCCTATGACAATTGGCTTCACTGGCTACGTGGCAGCTTCTGTGCACTCCTGTACTCTTTGCAATGGATGATTTAGCTTCATTGCCCCTAAATTAAGTGTCACGTGTCAAACTCTCAGTCATTCAGCCAGCCATTTAAGATTGCATCGGCTACGGCCAGCAGCAGCACACAAGTCTACTGTTATCACCGTAGACTTGCATTGTAACCCGGAGCCGTAATCCCTAGATGTTTAGCAGGTCCTTAGTCTATATCTTTAAATGTTCATGTTGCTAATTTTATTTTCGCCGACATATCTGCAGGCGTTCCATCCTGAGAGTGCTCCTTTGCTGGCTCCTGTCCCTGGGGAATCTGCAAAGACTCCGTTTTCTACAAACATCAGTAGCTAGGTCTGTTATTAGTCTGCTCACAAAGGGCTGAAATCCAACGGTGTTGTAACCTGACAGTAAAGGGAGCGTCATATCCAAACTTGAAAGCAGGGTTCAGCTTACTTTTTTAAAAATCTAAAATGTTGTGCCCTTTTCGATGATGTCCCTCATAAGCACGGTGGGTTTTCTACTTAACTAATGGTTGGGTTTTTTTTAATCTGGAAAACCGCCGCTTTTGCAGAAGAAGAGAAAGATTGCTTTGATAGTTTGATTGGCAAGAGCAACCTCTGTGTGAAATCTACGATTCTGCAATGCAAGTAACCGCTTCCGTGAAATTTGGGGTGAGCTGAGATTATTTTTTGCCGTTCAGATTTTGGTTTTTTAACGATGTCAAAAAAAATGGAACTGAAACTGTCCCAAAGGGGAAACTCCAAACTTGATGAGGGTATAACCGGGGTGTCACCTATGGGGAAACATCTTTGATACCAAACAAGCTGAGATTCTTTGAGATCCCAGACAGGAGGGTAAGCAATAGTTTGTAACACTTTTTTTTCTTAGTTATTTTAGGGAGTTTTTGATTTGTTTTGTTTTATAATCGTTGAATTTATGCACATTGACCTGAGGAAAGATCCTTCATTCCATCCTAGATGATTGTAGAACATTTTTAAAAACAAAACCACCGTAATGCTCATATTGTGGTCTCAGATTTGACCTGATCTGAGAAAAAAAAAAAACCTATAAAATTTGAGCATTCATGATAAGTGTGGAAGTTTAACAGCCAAGGTAGTGTGGTACTTGTATATACATCTAAGAGGTACCCTCTCTTGGAGGTAAAAAAACAAATAATCATGGTTTTAAAAAGAAAAAGACAAACTACTGTACATAACTTTATAATGTAAAACCAAAACTGACTATGGAAGCAATAGGTTTTTATTATTAACAAAATATGTATGTATGATGGAATCGTTGTTTGTAAAATAACTTGTACATAGGGTTCTCGTTGACTATTTTAAAAACAAAAAAAGCTGCGTAGGTGAGGAGAATGGTATATTTGTACGGACGATGGGATAGGGTTAGGGTGCATAGTTTTATTAGCGAAAGGTACACTAAAAGCACTATATCTTGTTCATTGAGATGTTCCAATTCAAAAGCATTTTATTTTACTGTTTTTATGTTTACCAAGTTCTACCATCGGGGCCAATGCTCACCAACCCTCTGTCTACCTACGTCATGTGACTGAATATAATTGGTAGACGGGGCCATCATACACCAATGCTTTGTCCAACTAACGTCATGTGGCTGAATACAATTGGTAGACAGGACCATCGCACACCAACCCTTTGTTTACCCACACCAGCTGACTGAATGCAACTTTTAGACAATGGGTTGGTGTGGCATATTTCAATGGCCCCCACTCCTATAGCACCCTCGTCGGATGCCTCTCCGCCACTCCATGAAAGTATTATGTATGTACATGCACACTGCGCCAACCAGGGGCTCTTGCTTTACCAATGCCTACCCTCGCACCAGCCGGTTCTAGCGTTCTTCCGACATTTTCTGCCTTGCAGAGCTACCTCAACACAAAAGGAAAGACCCAGGCTCGTGAAACACAGGACCCAGAATATTGTAACCTTCATCAAGTAATTTGGCTTGATAACCATTATTATCGGGTAGCATAAAAAGGTCCGAGGGTAGAATGAGTAATGAATATGCAAACATGGTCTTGCATATGCATTACTCATTCTACCCACGAACCTTTTTATGCTATTTTAGCAACACCTTTTTATATTGTACATGTGCAAATACGCAAGCTATAAAGTGTTCTGTTCCTTTCTAGTTTTTGACAAATTTATTATCCAATGTGTCATTCAAAGGAATATTTGTGAGGACAACCACCCCTCCCTCCCCCTTGGTAAACCCTAAAAAGGATGTATTGTTTTACAGCAAATGAAAGGGCTTTGCTTCAAGTGTCAATGCTTCCACCGACTACAAGGGCCTTATGCATAATTCATCTTGTAAATAATTCATAGATTCATACGAATATTCATGTTACTCCCACCCACAATCGTACATTTTTGTTGTGCAGTTCGTGTTTTGTCCGTTTAACCCTCCCCCTAGTTTTGTCTGAAGAGGAACCTTGCTCTTAAACCTGATTTTTTGTTTTAAGAGAAAAAGCGACAATGTGAAATATTAAGAGCCCCGTTGAATATTAAAAGGATACTTGGAAGAACATTACTTTGCCCTCGTCATGTCTATGTGGGGGTTGTAAGTGCCATGCAAATTGGCAAATATTTTAAACGCTAAAGCGTCTATCATCACCACTTGAATCGACACGCCCCCTTTGAATAACGAAGTCTTACAAACTCCACTTTGTCCGTTAGCTGAGCCACATTTTTTGGAAGGAAATTGCGGCCAACCTAAATGGAGTTTACGGAAAGATAATGAATCTCGGAAAACAATAGCGAGCCTGTTGTTTCGATCCTAGCAGGACCTTTCTCAAAGGCAGACAGATATAAATATTCCTTGCGGTTGTTTTCCTTGCTATTTTTATACTTGAAAGTAATAGTAGAAACCGAATCTAGTAATGAAAAATACCTAAAGATAAATACCCCCCAAACAAAAAAGATAGATTGAACCCAATCCACCGCACACAGTTTCTTTGTCTACTAAAGTTTTTGCAAGTGACGTCAACTTCCGGAACTGGGTACCCTGGCGTCCGTGCACGGCGCGAAGCAGACGGCTCTGTTAAAAATAGAGATCCACGAAGACACGCCCCCGCGACTATTCCCTTGTCCAGCACTTCCGCTCCCACAATGACGTCGACCTTACAGCGCCTCTCAGCGGCCCGCGTAAAGGCAAGTCTTGTTTGCACCCGCTCTCATTCGGTGCTGCGCTCGCTAACTTGCCCGGATGTATTTAGCAGTGCTGTGAAGATCTGCGAGTTGAAACTTTGTCGCTCTGTTTTCTACTACTTACTAGAAAGGTAAGCTCATTTTTAACTTTCAACACTTTGTATTTTATGGCTGAGCTATGAGTTAAGATTTTAAAAGACGAAACAAAAATAGATGTTTTCATTAACAAACTAGGCCCACTGTAAAACTTTCCTTCGGCGATTTAACCAGTTCACATCAACAGCAAAACCTCTGAAACTGTTGGAGTTTTACTGCAAACCTCATTGCCAACACTCATCGACAGTTTTAGCCTATAATGGTTTCATGACCTTAAAAACCTTTTTATGAAGAAATCGCATGTCCTAACTTTGTACTGCGTTACTCGCCAAGTTTCCCGGCCAGATTTTCCAACTTCTTATGTTCAAACTACACGTACAAAGCCCGCTCTTATTTTCAGCAACCGATGAGTTTAACTTTTCAACAATACCACGCCCATTTATCTTGATTCTACGTACAGGCCTGATTCCAAGTTTCACCATGAAGGACTTGTGCTTGCTAGGTGCAGTGCTAATGCTGGGCGCCTTGGTGGTGAGTGAACAGGCTCTTTGCATTTTCTTCTTGTCTGAGTTCTGTGTCCATTGCTCGTTCATTTTGAATAAATTTTGTAACTCGCAAGAAAGTCTGTATGAGGTTAACTCAACTGAAGGCGATTTATTGAAGTACACACTGTAGAACTTTTGTAGTTCCCTTACAAAAATGCTGTAATAGTTGCGACTCTGTACGTATATTGGGGGGCAGTTGAAGTAAAACTAGGCCTATTCGATTGAATTTTCTTTCTCTTCCCAAAAGTGGCAAAAATAATGATGGGGGCTTAGGCCTACTGGTTGGTTGAATATTTTTTGTAGACCATCAGTCCAGTTAACTTCATCGGTGAGGCTTAGTGCTGCATGACTGATCATTTCAAAAAAAGTTAAGCTGTAATGCAGATCCATCAATCAAAGATGGACTTTGGCCCGAATGTGCAGGTCTCCCAATTCCTGTTAGATATAGTTAGCCAATCTTGTAGTAGATCCCATTGCAGCCCACTCAGTAAGTACTCTTCAGCGGATCATGACATTGTTTTGTTTGCTCTGTAGGTAGCAGGCCAGGACGGAGACATTGAACGAGAAGCAGGTAAGGCGTATATCACTGCATGGGCTACAGTATCCTAGCACATTATCACTATCAGGGATTAGAATTGCGGCAGTAGCGCAGGGGGTGTGCCCCGAACGGCCCGCTGAAGGGGCGAGGGTGCTGTGACTTCGTTACAACGCCCGCAGTATATAATGTGCAACCCCCACCAGGGGCCCCCACCCACTAGTAATCCGGCGCAGCAAAGATCACCCAGCCCACTGGTATTTACCCAAGCGATCACCAATCTAATCACGATCCCATAATCTTTCCTTTGGACGTGTTTTCTTAGCGTATCTGTTTATGAGTGGGCTCCGTTTTTGTTTTTTCTATTTTGTTGACTTTTGTACCTACCTACACATTGAACCAAGTAGATTGAACAAAATGGCTAAGAAAACTTGGACTGGACCGGGACTTGAACCCGCCTACCTCTGGACATGCTCTGGATTAACGTACCACTATACCAGCTGAGCGCTCTTCCATCTGAGCTACCCATCCCTTTTGAAATTGGCTTTGAAAGCAGACATCTTCCTCCGTATTCGGTCGTGGTAGAGGCTTAGCCTCGGCTAAAAAAAAATCTATATCTGCTGATGTTGAATAGCGGATCAGCTGTTCATCAACCGTGCGGTTGGCGGTGTTTGAAGTTTGGTGCCAGTTTGGTGGAATGTTGCGGTTTACTGCTTGTTTGAAGTGAGTGGCGTTTGTGGTTTGATATTTTAAGGTGTTTTTTTTTTACAGCTCAGAGGGCTGCGTGATTTACTTTTGAAAGGTGATTAATATGGTTATGTGGTTCGTGTATCTTTAGGGGCGTTTTCTTTTATTTTTTTGCTGGGTTGTGACGTATTTGGAATAACAATGTTTGAAAGTTTTAAAAGTCTTAGATAACAGAAGACCATGAATCTTGGAGAATAATAATCTCCCCCCCAAAAAAAAAACCCTTTCAGTTCATGGCTTACCCATTTTGACTACGGTACTTGTTCACAAAGGAATGTTGGTCCTCAGAAGACATTCCTTCTTAGTCTTGATGATATAAAAATCGAATTGGCTCACTGCTCACTTGACTCACTGCTCAAACTGCTCACTTACTAAAATGACCTGCAACTGAACATAAATCTCAAAAGTTAGAGGCCCTGACGTTTCGATCTTAGCAAAGTAGCAGGACCTTTCTCAAAGGCTTTGTTGAGAAAGGTCCTGCTACTTTGCTAGGATCGAAACGTCAGGCCCTCCAACTTTTGAGAGGGGAGAGAGAGAAATCTTGACGACTGTAGCAGTCAGCACTCGGATGGCAGTCTTGTCCCGATTTCGAGTAAGGTCATTCTGTGGCTTGCTTAGCAGTTGGGTGTTCAGTGGAGAGTAGCTCCCTGCGGTCTACCCCCTGTGGTCAGTCAATGTTTGACCCTGAAAGAGACTCCCCGCCCAAATGATGCCACGACTTCCCGAAAGAAAAAAAAAAACAATTGCGCAACTGTGATCGAAGAAGGAATTATCTGGAGTTGTCAGTCCTAGCCCAACCCTACGTCAGCGTTAATCTTAAACCGCTGCCATGCTTTGAGTTACAGGTGCTCACAGGATACATTCAATAATATAATTGTCAAAGTTCCCATCTGAAAGTCTTTTGAACCGTTTCAGGAAAGGAAAGTATAATTGGGATTTTTTCACCATCAATCAGGCCTAACACTTTGTAAATCAGACACGGCTGTGGTAATTTGGGCTTTCATGCAGGGTGCAATATTGAACATTATTTTACTGGATTATTGATTTGAATCGTGCTTAGTTTCTGCGGAGAAGGAAAAGCTCTGAAACATCGTCAATGAACTCAGAAATGTTTGCATGCAGCCAGGCCGATCTATACTCGGGCATATTTCCTAAAACCTGATTCCAATATAGAGCAGTATTACCCAATGCCAGATTTGCCCATGCTTAAATCTGAAGAAAACAAATCTGAACCGATCTCAAGCCAACTGTTTGTTTTTCTTGCGATTACCTCATATCCAAGTATATACATGTATCTGATAAGCAAGCATTTTGCCGTACTGTCTGTGAATTACCCATGTTGTTCGCATCATCATAATTATTAACCATTTGTTGTCATAGCAAAACGCATGCGGATGCCATTTCCATCAGCCGATAAGAGTATTTTTGGAGGGGGAAAAATATCCCAGACTAGGCCTACATCCGATTTCTTTCCTTCGTTGCCCAACTTGCGTCACGATCATAATACCAACGTAAACTTCCTCGCAGGAAACCATTGTCTATCAGTCGGGACTATTATTGCTTTTTACAAAATGAGAACTATCAGCTCCACCCGCTCCCGTCTCTGTGGCGGCATCCGGACTACGTTTTCAGACTTCTTACGTCTGGATCCTGTCAAAGATATATTCCAAACTGACATCAGCCGGTCCGTCAGAAACCCCATTCCAAAGTTTATCTAGATGATCTTAAACATTTTTTTTTTAGGTAGACCAGACTTTCCAGATCAGCTGAGAAAAAAAAACTTGTCTGCGCACTGCTCTTAAAATAGACCGCCCACCCAAATCCTTTGTCGATGATGAGGTGCTTTTGAAATGTATATTGTACCAACCAGGCCCGTCCACGTCTATAGAACTGCTCTCTCTACTCTCATAACATTCAGGGCTCGTTTTATTGCCATGATTTCTTGCCTTCCCTTGACCTGGTAGCTAGAGGCTGTAAACCTCTGGGAAGCCTTTCATAGTGATACTCCGAAGGACTGGGGGGAGGTTATACTCTGAAGATCGCTTTAGGTCAGGAGGTCAACAGCTATAAAATGCAAGGCATTTTCCTCAACGTGAAGATTACTTCAGGTTGTGGCCGAAAAAAAGAAAAAAGTACACCGTCTTAGTAACAACTTGACTGGCCCCCGCCCGATGCCCATCTTCGCACCCCGAAGCCCGAACCTTTGCACCAGTTGGCCTACCGGGGGTCCGGGCCTTGGCCTGACCCTCGCACCTGCCGGGCCCGGAGCCACGGGTCTCTCCCCGGAATAACCAACAGGCTCGCTGCCGTCCAAAGGCGTGTCTTGCTGGGTGCGCAGTCCCGCCCTCAAGGGGGTGTATCCGGTATCCGGGAAAAGTGAGTGAACATTTGCGACCCAACTGGTTTACCCAGTCCCTCCGTGGCAACCGACACCAACACCTGAACTCACACGATTTTAATTAAAGGGCGTGGGGATTTGCTTCTTGTGAACAAGAACCGCTCACCTCATTCGCACAGATAGGCCTCGTATATAACTGGAAGAGTTGTTAACAATAAGTTTGATAAGATTTGAAGGTTTGCATTTATTAGTGCGGATCTGAAAAGAGCCGTTGTCTATACCTTTTCGAGCAGTGTGTACTCAGGAGACTGCTGCACCCAAAATTAGTTTTAAAAAAGGTCAACTATCAAAAGGATATAATGGGAACAAATGTACTTTATTAACTTTATCTTCAGAAATTGTAAACCTTCCAATTATAAAATGACCAGGCCAATCTCCTACAAAATAATCGTCGTTTACAAATGTGACCCGGCACAGCATAATGAGGAATAACCCCACTTTTGAGATTTTGAGGATTTATAATGATGTGAAAAAGTATACCATTAGCTTTCAAATGATATCAAAATATAATATCCTCTAATACTTAAAATTTCCGAAAATAAAAAAAAAGAAAATTGATTTGTAATCGAATTGTGAATATACTTTAACTTCAGGCGTTGTTTACTCAAAAAGTGTTTTGGTGGGATATTCCTCATGTCGTTGTGCCGGGTCACAAATCACACATTACGCTGTGCATACATCTACTTCACCTTGCTACTGCAATTTGCAAGGCCAGGACGCTAAAAACCTTTCTTTTTCCGCCGCCACAGCCCATGGCCCACAGCACAGTGGAAATGATTTTACTGTTTGTGGTGATTTGGTTTTGTTCAGTGAAGCTGTAGTATAATTATAGCGTCTATATAAGAAATAGTAACTGTTGCTGAAATCATTTTGACAGATGACATTTTGTTTTCCTCTGAGAATGGATGCATGCACAGACTACATGGACAGAACGCCTCGGAGGGATTCTTTTCCCCGCAGAATATCTGATCCAAACTCCGGGCCAGTAGTAAGCCACCTAGCCTATGTGTCGTCTAGCCAGCACAACCCTATCCGTCGCCAAATCTCAGCACTCCCTATAGGCCTGTACTCGACGTATACGTATCTCAGGAAAAGTCTTCCAGGCACGCACCTGCTCTTTCTATAAACTGATGTGACTCAATGCCATTTGCTTGAGGTTTTTTTTTTTTTTTTTTTTGGGGGGGAGGGGTGGCCTTTTGAGACGAGGAAATCGAAGGAGACGGGGAGATTGGGGGTTACACTCTGATGACAACGCCGTGCACGCAACTGTCAGACAGACTTGTGTTTACCTGTGATGTACTTGGCGGGGTATGGTATAGGATGGGTGTGGTGTACAGCATGGGACATAGCCCAATCTTTACTATAGTTATACCCTTGATCATGTCGTCGTTGGCGGATGATTTAGACATCTAGATCCGGACTTCAGACAATTTTTTTTATGACCATGGGGCTATAACCCAAAGCTCCATGGTATGACGCTTTGCGCACTGCGCAGTACCGTTGTCGTGTGTACGCACAAAGACTTATGTGTGTGGGATGGCAGCGGCTCGGCCTGCGTTGCCGTGGTACGGTTTGCGTCCATCTGGCCTGCAGCCATTTTCACCAAAACCCATCGTAACTTACGATCAATCGCAAGATGATGAGCGATGCACAGAAACCATATATCGTTGTATCACAACTAACGATGAGCTACGGTATCCATCGTAAGTTGAGTTACAAATGCATCGTATGACTTTGTGAGCTCTGCCCGCCGGAAGCTGCTGTACCGGAGAGACCGCCTCGGACAAGGCTTACCTTACTGGTTGTTGCATCGGGACTGGCTCAGGCTAGTGGCTATAACTTATAAGCATGCTATAAGTCAGAGAAAGGGGCTTGGGCTCCCAAGTCGCCATTGTCTGTGGCTAATTAGAAGCGTATGCATACCACCATGATCCACTGGTTGGGGGAGGTATTACATTAGATGCTGGCCCCTTCACATCAACTAAGCAGAAAATAAACATCAAGTGAGACTGACAAGGAAGAGTATGATTTAGAAAATAAAACGAGTAAAGGAGAAATGAGTAATAGGGCTATCGACAGGGTGTTAGTGACTTGAAATTGCTTCATAAAGTCCCTTTGCTTTTAAACTCTCTTCCTCGGAATACTGAATTTATCATCACATTTAATTTAACAGTCCAAACCAGAAATCAGAACAGAAAATTGGGGCTTATAATCTATAGCTAAAGCAAGGGGTCTGAATAATTATAATGATTTGCTATACCGGTCTGGCTGACGACATTGGCTACATTTTCATTTTTGACACAAGTTCTGCGACTTGCAAAGTTATTCCAACTGGAAAACGGAGCCCCGCCAGGGCTGAATTCAGAGGAAATGTACCGTGTATGGAATTATAAACAGGTTGTGCCGGCTTCCTGTCTTGTTTCCAAAAATATATACTGGCCTTCAAAGGAGAACAGTGATGGGAATCAGAGCCAAGATGGAATCCAGACTGTTTGTGTTTTGGCTGCAGTGGTTGGCTTTCGGGCGTTTTGATACCGCTGTCACGGACATCATTATGCGCATCGGTGCTTATCAAAGCTGTGCAGCATTATCAATAACGACACGGACGCAAATAGGCTATAAACAAAAAATCTCTCTCACTGTTGGAATGAAGGAAGTGTCGTAAAAGTCTGAGGTACTGTCAATCTGTCTTTGGTTGGCCGTCATACTACCAGTATGCCAGGCCCACATTTTGTCAGGGGGTTCTAAAATTTGTAAGATGATTCTCATGAGTGTGGGACAATGTCTGTTAAAAACAGGGGGTGCTGTATTGTATAGCATTATTCCATCTCCCCATCATAAAAGTTGGGGTGCTGTAGCCCCCTCAGCATCCCACTGCCCTTCTCGTGGGCCTGTGCTCTATACTACAGACTAGCACCAAATTGGGTTTGCCATTCATCAAAGTAATGTGTAAGATGTTCTTAGCGGGGTCAATTCAGATACACAGCATGGTAGAGCGTATAACCTACAGCCTTTTTAAGCCAACTATCAGTTCCAAATTAAGTTCAAGTATTTGATCTCGGTGAAAGGAAGAAAACCTCTTCACCAAAGACTGGCCGAAGTTTTCAACATTTCTGAGTTCAGCAGATTCTGTGGTGTTTTTTCAACAGTTGTCCTGCTCTCTTGGTTTCCAGGAAATGTGTGGAGTATGAAAGTTTGTCTGGAAAGTTGTTCTTCCGTAGTATCTGTCGATTTACAAAAGTGCTACACATGGCGTCGTGTCTTTGAGCTGGAAACTGTAAGCGGTGGAAAGACCCTTGGGGCAAAGGTCAACTTGCCAACTTGGTCTCGACAATTATTCAAGTTCTGGACCAGAACGGCTTCTCTTATTCCCATTTCAAGCACCGAATACTACAGGAGCCCAAAGGTGTGTTGTTCAGTTTCTATTCCTCGCCATGTACGTATACATATACTTAAGTTAGCATTGATATTTGTGTTCGCCTGGAGTGCCAACCCCTGGGTTCAGTTACAGCACCGGCACTTGGTGAGAAAGTCTAGCGAAGTTTACTTAAAGCTAAAGCTTTCCGCTTGGACAAAATCCCGTGGATTCCCCCATTGTGCTAATTCATAAACCGCTCAAAATAATGCCACCGGCAACGCTGCTGCCCAACTTATCGTGTGTGATTGAATCCATAACGACATTGTAATGTCTGATATAGCTGGCAAGCTATTGTGCAAGAACCTTGCAAAACCAAATAATTATTTCCCTATTGATACCTGGATTCCTTATTTGATATTCTGATTGGGAGTAGCCTGTCTCTAAAGACCAGTATACTTTATTTTGTACCAGGATCTAATAGAGACACAGTTCCGACGTGCCATGGATCATTATTGTGTCTGTCTCTGGGCAAAGTCTGCTCGGTGAATTGCATAACTTTCATGAAGCTTATCCGTAAATTTACAAAATTTGACAAGGTCACCTGAGTAGTTGAGTCTGTCTCTCGGCCGGGATAAAAAAAAATAATGCATCAGATTAAAGTAATAATAGCCAAATTGTTGCAAACTGCTCACTGACCAAAAATAATGTGAATATCAAAAACCAGGAGGGCCTAACGTTTCAATCCTAGCAGGGTCTTTCTCAAAGGCAGAACGACAGTGACAACACAATTTTTTAGGGGAGAGTAACAGGGACACGGATGACAGACAGCGTTGACAAAGGGGATAGCGGTATAGAGTGAGATCAAAGGGAAGGGCAGAGGTTTTGGTAGGGATGAGGTAGCTCAAGGGAAAAACGTCAAAGGGAGAGGGTGAAAGATGAACACAAGACATGGATTATTGGTAAACGTGCATAAGGTGTTGATCATTACCCTCCTGGAGGTTGAGGCCATGTGGTTGAATAATGTCCGAAGACGCTTCATCCACATTATTTTTCTCCCGGCTTAAACGGACATTCTGCACTCATTATCTGATCGGACTAACTGAATGAAAGCACAATTATTCAAAGTATAGACTAAGCGACTTTGCCTCGTCGAACAGATTCGCTGGCTCCCACAGCATGCCATTATTTTATCACTGCATGCACTCATCGGGTGGGCCCATTTTATAAATGTTTACAAACGTGGGGGAAGCTACTCAGCCAGACAAAGTGCACTGATCTAACAGTAACAACAGACTTGATATTCTGATAGAAAAAACACTCTGCTCTATATGTTTTGTTTGCATTACTCGTGGTTTTGTTTGGTTTAAACCTGTTGCATCAAATACAATCACAGCTTTCCCCCAAACAGAATCAAGTCAGTATTCATGGTTGGTGTGGGGTGGGTTTTTTTATTTTTTTATTTGGGGGGGGGGGGGTGACAGACTGTAAGTCTGATCAAATCCGAGGCACTATAACTTTATTTATGGGGTCAGATGTGAAAATGCCAAGGGGTGTTATCCAAACAAGTAGCCACGAAAAGAAGCATTTCAAATTTAGGCAAGCTTTTCTCCGCAAAGGATTTGGGGCACTACTACTACATAATCCCCTGATAAGACTTTCAAGGTTTGGGACATTTTTCTTTTACGAGCTGTCTGCTTGACATGGCTAGAATTCTTTGGCGGGCTGAATGTTAGCTGGTTGCTTCCAGATGTGAGCTTTGAATTGCGGGCATAGCCATGGAGCAAGCAAGCACGAGTCTGCTATAGCATCACATGCACATCTTTCCCAATGCGACAGCCAGTCTATCAGCTATAAACCCTGGTCGGGGTCACTCAGAGTTGATCCAATTTTGGGATTGCCTCTCTCACCGCCTCAGGCCTTCCATCCGAAAACTTCTCCTGACCTGAAATCTTTGGCTCAAGGATATAAAAATAATATTTTTTCTCAACCTCTGCCCTGGGCATCAAGAGAATTCCCCCACCCCCCCCAAAAAAAAAAAAATCACCGCTTTCAGAGTAGAGGCAGCTAAAGCCCAAGAGAAAAGGAGTTAGCACCTATCATGTATATACACACCAGATAAAAACTAAAGGAAAACTGCTTCATTTTTTTTAGCAACAAATCATGGTGGTTTTATGCTTTGCAGTTGCTACGAGATCTGTACTGTTTATCATAAAGCACTCAGTGCAGGGGGCTGGTCTTGTTGAGTTGAAAGGCCCAATACAACATTGGGAAGATCGGAAAACATCGATGTCCACAGATTTCCTTCTATTTTACACAGTTTGTAGATGGTTATGATAGAATCCTCATGTTGAAATCTTACGGTCTGGGATGCTGTAATTCCCTAGAAATCTTCACTCAAACATCAACAAATAGTTTATTACTCGCAATTAATAAAACTATTTCTTACACTACAGAATGGTGCTTAAACCGGGACCGTTTTTTTTTACCTTTTCCTACTTTCACAGATCACCATTTGAGCTAAAACCTTCGCAGGATTGCTTTTTGGGGGGATGTTTAATGGTTTAACCCACAAACTGTGGCAATCTTTTGACCTTCACCAATGTTGTATTGGCCTTTAAGCTAATACCTGAGTATATTCTGCGAAGAACGGCTTGTAATTTCTGCCATGAAATGCAATGATGCGTGCAGCCCCCTTGCTCGGGTTTCTCCGTTACTCTATACTTCGGACTTGGAGGTTGGAGGGTGAAATTGCTCCGAACTCGATAAATCCCGAGGGTCAAGCCATTGCCCTTTTGGGTATCACTTCGCAGCAGCCATATACCCTCGGGAGGGCTACTGGTATTTCTGGTTCTCCCTTTGCACCCCCGTAATTGATTGGGTTTAGGGAGAAGTAGGGACCACTGTGAAGGCCTACTACTAGTGCAGAGGATCTTGCGATAGAAAGCTTAATCGATTGAACTTTTAACCCCCTACTATTATTCCCCTGCAAGTATATAATAGCCACTTCAGCAGCTAATCCTTAATCTAATTAATTGAATGAATTTATATTGGTATCACTAACCAAATAGCAGAAAAATGCTAACACTGTTGGTGTTATCAGCATTGAATGACATTAACTTTGAAATCTTTACTACAATGAACGAATAATTAGTGAATCAATATCAATAATAATGGAAAGACAAGCCTACTAATTAATACAGCTTGGTGGAGTTATCCACTGCACGAGTCCACTACTAGTACTAGGCATATTGTACTGATAGGTCTACATACAGGAGCTAATAATATACTAAAATAATCAGTGGCTTCTTAATGTGATCCACCCATTCATCGGGGGTGAAAATTAAGAAAATCTATTATCCTGTATTAAAGATTCACTCAGTTTTTATCCTGCAAAAAGCTTATTCTGAAAGTATCATATTACCACTGGCTTTCAAATCGCACAAACTAACCACAGTCTCTATAGGGAGGCCACCGTCTAAGCAGTTAAGATGGCAAGAGCGCTGATACGCAAAACCGGAGGTCTCGAGTTCAAATCCAGTCAAAGTTTTCTTTGTCTTTGTCTGTTTCCCTGTCTTACTTATCCCACTGAGTTCTTTGTTGAAAGCTTAGCTCTTCTCGTGTTACCCGTGACCATTTCACACATTCCTTACCCGTTACCGTCTCACCCGCTAGGACAGGTTTCAGTTTTGTGTCGGCGACGCTGCCCGGATGCGATTACCTTTTCCCTCAGTACACAAGCTCTAGCAAAAAAAAAAGGACCCAACCAATTAACCAATCAAATGGGCGTGTTTCCTGCATGAATATTCACGACCACAGTCATGTAGGCCTTCATGTGGTCGGTACATGTTTACATGGAGGTGTATAATGCATGGAAACCGAGCATTAGATCAGTTAATTTTCTCGCCATATAGTAGCCTGTTTGCTGAGAAAGAAAAAACCAAATCAATGCCCGGGCTGAAATAACAGTTTACCAGATGTTTCCCCTCTCCCTTCTCTGTCCATGGAGGTTACTTTCACTTGCATTGTTTTATATACTGGTAATGAGTTCCCTGGGTGATGTAGCTGGATCCTGTCTCATGTCCGAAAATCGTGACGGTATTTTGCCTTTTTCTCCTTTCTCAGATTACCATTTGAGCTAAAACCTTCGCAGGATAGCTTTTTTTGAATGTTTAGGTCTCTTGTCAAAAACATCATCGGTTGAGTGCCGGTTGAATTCATCCGACCGATACAATTTCCACTGAGCAAAAAAAAGACAAGTCAAGCCTCATAATTTTTATTAGGTCTCGGTAATCCTATTTTTACCTCAGTAATAGGCAAAAATTAAGCACGTTTACCGACAATCCTTCTTTTGTGCTCACTCTCCCACTTCTCTCTTTGAAATTCCCCCTCTACTATCCCTACCCTAACCCCTGCCTTTCCCTTTGATCCCACCCTAACCAGATACCCTCTGTCCTTCGTTCGTCATCCGTGTCCCTATAATTATTGATCTCCACTCCCTATTTGGTTATGTCTTTTTCACTCTGCCTTTGAGAAAGGTCCCGCTATATAATATAGGATCGAAACGTCAGGCCCTGCTTATTTTTTACATAATATATTTATTACCTCCGGTATACTATAGGCTTTAAGTGACAGGTTTTCGGCAACTACGTGCAATTTTACTGATTTCGTGGTTGTGTGCGGTTCTGAAAAGAAAAGAGAACTTATTGCATGGTGCCATCGCAAATCTGTCACTTACTCTCACCATGTCACCTTGAAAACCTTCAAACCTCATCGGTAGGCTTTGTCGGTGCTGAGCATACAGTGCTTTCTTTTTAGTGCTCCATAAGCTCAATTATATATACCATGGTCCATGGTTATACCGGCTCCAGTTTGCTAGATGACTCTTCCAACAAGAGTATCGATGACCGACTGAAACCGAGACTAACGTCCACTGGGAGCGATCGCCCCCAAAAGAGCCCCCGGCGTCGAAAGCTTGGCTTGACTGAAGCCCCGAATATTTTGAGGACACCCACAATTCCACCTCGGGCTATTCAGAGCCAGACATTCGGAGTTTGACCGCTCATCAAGCCACGTGTTTTTTGTTTATTTTTGCTATCTGCTGCGTTGGAGGTATTGGGCTTGCAAGAGAAGTGTCAAAATAAAAATATATGTTGTGTGGGTGGATGTGATCATACGGAGTTCTTTCACAACTGCCTCTCTGCGGCATACAAATCTGTATATGGGATGGTGTGTCATCCTATCACTATCAGGGTCGATAGCATGCTGTGTATGTCATACCAAGGAGGTACTATTAGGCCAGCCGCCTTTGTCGTATGGTGGTAATCACCAGGGAAGCACAGTCAAGATAAGATCGCACTGTGCCATGTAGGTACGGTCATGGTATGGTATGGTATGTTTCCCTTCTCTCCTCTGGGTATTGTGTCTGGGCCGCCACAGTCTGGGTGGAGCGGAGATGCCAGCTGAAGTCGAGAGTTGGAAAGGTCATTTATTCAGGCGCCTTGTCTGCTATGGAGAAATCAGACCCGTTCACCCACATTAGATTGGTTCTGTTTACATTCGGACTACATGTGCTGGCCACAGCAGACACTCAGATCCCATAATTGTCTCTGGAGCCCATTAGGCATAAGTACATTCCCTTCCCGGGAATGCGGCGCGTGGCATCATGGAGGAATAAGAAGATTCCTCCATGTTGGCATGTAGCTTTCAAAGTCACCTCATATCAATCTTATCGATAGTCTAGGTTCGTAAATATACAGAGTATCTTCGGTGACTTCTATACGGTTTGGATCGATCACTTTCCTTGCCTCTCAAGGCCTTCCATTTCAGCCAAGGTTTTCGACCAATGCTGTCCTTGACATCATCTCTTAATCATAGTTCCTTCCTTTAATTTGATTTGTTTATTTCCTCTTGCCACAATGAATCCTGATATCAAATGTATACCTCCAGGAGGATGGATTGCTATCGGAGCAAAACAAGGATTCCATTACCTTGGAGTTTGTCAGGAAAGGTACATGTATATAGCGGACCGGACAAATTTAAAAGCGACTGGGACAGACCCGATGTCGTTCGAGCACAACGTTGAGAGTGAGACGGTCTATTCCTAGGAATCCACGACAGGATGTCTGATCAAACACCCTCCACGTTTCCTCTGTCTTAAGGAATGACTCAGAATGTTTTCATTTCCTCTGAGTAGACATGTCATGGCGTCTGCGCTATCTTACCATAGAGCTCTTTGCTTTATGCCCTGACGCAGACAGTGAACCAGGCCATGGAGTATACTCCCAATAAACCAGAACGCATGGTCCCCTGTAGTGAGTTCTCACGTTCTAGAGCGGGGACGTGCTCTGCGGGACCAGTTTAATCCAGCCTCTTTGGGCGTTTTCATAATGAAGGCTTAAAATAGGCTAGGCTTCGGTCATATTTTATGTTACTCGTTATAATATCACAGGCATCTATAAACAAGCGTTTGGCCCCTTTTTCCTGTGGAATATATACCCTGTACCTATCAAGACAACAAACCTTCAAATTAAGAACCAAACCAAATTTTCAGGTTGTGGCAGACGGAGACGAAGCCTGAGCCCGAGCCTAAGCCTTCATTTCGAAAACGGTCATTATAAGGGCTTTTCACACTATAATACAACAACTTTACACGGGTCGAAACCGGTCCCGGACCTGGTCCAACCCACAGATGCTGTTGTAGTGTGAAACTGAAATTTAAAGCCCTTTATAGAATTAGAAATGATTTGCATTTCAGGGTCGTCTTTTGCTTTGGTGTGACTTATGAGTGTGACTGGTTATAGGACTGTCAACCTGATTTTGATTGAGCACGGTTTTACTTTTTTTGGGGTGCTCAAACAAACAGTATGCCTGTCGACATCGGGTTTGAGGAATCTTAGCCTGATATTCATAATCAGAATTTTCTTTGGTTGCATTATAGAGTAAAGGCTTTTTTTTTATTCTTTTTTTTTACAATGACCCAGACCAGAGTAGTTTCCATTTGCATGCAGAGAAATAAGCTTGCCACAAGCTACATGCATGCACTTAGCAATAGAGGCTTGCCTTGAGCTATAGAGCAAGGAATTTAATTGCTGTAGAGGAAAGAAATTCCTTGCTCTATAGCCTTGAGCCAGCCCCAGCCAAGATTCCTCTCCTCAGCCTCAGCGACAACTTGACCAAGTGGTTCCCTTAACCCCACCCTATACCTTAATTAGCTTGCACCAGCGGCCCATATGCAGCGTGTACGTTTAATTTACAGAATTTGCAATGAGGTTAGTGCGTATAGCAAGCCAGGAATAGATTTTGTGTGTGTTTGCATCAACCCAATTCGGAGTGTCCCTTCTATCCCCCCATAACTTCCCTGCAGTGCTCAAGAGCAGAGGCCATGGCACTGACAGACCCGAATTCGCCCTGCCCAATAATATAAGACGCCCTACTTACACGAACTTCCCCCTTTCCAATGGGCCAACCTCGGACTAATTGGCACTCTCGCAAACGATCCACAGCTGTTGGCAGCTCAGCTGTTGTTTGCTTAAATCGACAATATTCCAACCATGAATCATATTTTTGTGTGTGTGGGTGGGTGGGTGTGTGGACTTAACTTTTTTGGAGGCTCGATTCCGTAAAGAAGGAGCGACTATATACCGTTGCTTAGTGTGGCAAACCGTAGAGCAACCAAATCAGTGGCTGCAGTACTGTTTCTGTTGAGAAGTGCAGTACTTTGAAATGATGCAATTTTCTTCCCCTGTAGGCTGTATACTGCTACGCCTTGGAACTCTCTACCTACATCTTGTTTTCCATCTTCGTACAAACTGTTCATGAGGAACGTGAATAGATAGCTTCGTTCCCTTTGGCTGTTTTCTTTCTTTAACTGTCTATTCCTCTTCTGTTTTTCATGTAGCCAGCACCTGGAGTGGCCTTATAAGGCCTTGTGTTTGGCGATCTTTCATTTAAAAAAAATGTTCAATGCTTCGGCTTCGTATAGGAGCCTTGAGTCTATAGCTGCTGTCTGCGTGCCCCATAGACTTGTGCGCTGTTTCTAGAAGCCAAAGCCCGAGTCAGTGACTACCCATGGGCTACCATACTGTGATTTTGGGCCAGAATATTTTGTTTGTCGCATTATTTTGTCAGTTCTCACCCGTTGGCTCGCTTCCTGTTTCGGGTTATTTATACCTAGTCGTCGCTATATCTGTTATTGTTCGGCAGTTTAAGAGGGACGTCAATTAAGTGCTTCCGTTATGATGCAATTCGGAAATGGACTCCTAATTCTCAAACACAGTCGTGGTATTTTTTGAAGGTTCGGGCGGGGTTAGGATTTATAATGGGACTCGCGGGTTAGAGCTGAAAGGGACTTATGCTTTCCCACCGTGTTTTTATTAAGAAGACAACATGATCTTCCTCACAATCTCCAATTGAGATTCGTGTCAGAAAATTGATGGATTCAAACCCAATTGAATTAATTGTCCAGAGAGCAAGAAGATGTGATTTCCCTGGAGGTACGTGGCTGTTAAAAGGGTCTCTGCAGTGAATTCTGTCTTCTAGGGATCTGAAGTGTACAAATATATTTTTTTATTGGCAAGCTTCTTTTTCTATAGTGGAGTCAGAAATTGATATATTTTGTTTACCTTTAAATATTATCCTTATAAAAATGAGGGTGCTATTGTAAGGTCATGTCAGTAGCCCACAGTTTATTTAACATAAGAAAAAATATAAACTTTCAAACTGCAAATTTATCCCTCTGGATTAGGTTTGATGTAAAACTCCTTCACTAAATGATATGAAGCATACATTTTGGCAGTAAATCAACAGGTTTAGGGATAGGTCTGCAGGAAAAAAAACCCATACATTTTCAGAAAATGTTGTATATACACAACCAATTGGGTTTCTATTGCAGGATCCCGTAATGACATCACCAATTTGCTCATAAAAAAATGTTGAAATTCTCATTAGCATAACAACTGAAAACTTGCAGAAATGCCCTTCCTCTTTTTGTCTCCATGCAGTCACCTGTTCCGCACTTCCTGCCCCGGCCAACGGTCTCGTCTCCGGCTGCCGGAAGGAGGGCCAGAGTCTGCCGGAGTCCGAGGGACAGCCCCTGGGCAGCTCCTGCGAGGTGGGGTGCGAGGAGGGCTTCGCTCTGCTGGGCTCGGCCAGGCGCTCCTGCCTGGCAGACGGCACCTGGGACGGCGCCAACGGCGTCTGCGAAGGTGAGTCAAGTCATCAACCTCATAAACGACTGGAAGAAAACAATAAAAAAAAAAAACGCCCAAGAGGACTCAACTCCCCTCTTTCGTCACACCGCACACAAACAGAATGCCTTCCTATTATGTGACCCGGCACAGCGACATGAGGAATATCCCACCAAAACACTTTTCGAGTAAACAACGCCTGAAGTCAAAGTATCTTCTCAATTCGATAAAAAAATATTTTAGTTTTTGTTTTGTATTTTCGGAAAGTTAACGTATTAGAGGATATTATGTTCAAAGGATTTTTCCGATATCCGTCTTTAAATATTGAAAAATTAGGGTTTCGGGGGAGTGTTTGTGTACTGTTTTCATGAAAATGTAAAGTTGCTGCCTTTTTGAATGGCCGCTTTCGAGAGTTAGAATGGTGCTGCTATATTGTGTCTGGTGCCAAATGAACGAGCGAAGTCCCCTTGTACTGTTAACAACCGAGTTCACACGGAAATAATTTTGATATCATTTGAAAGCTAATGGTATACTCTTTCACATCATTAGAAAATCTCAAAATCTCAAAAGTGGGGGTTTTTCCTCATTATGCTGTGCCGGGTCACATATTAGAGAAATCCAATCAGAGATAATCCTGATCTGGCGTCGATTTCACTCAACTCGTCGTAACTGACGATCAGCCGCAAGATTATGAGCGATGCATTGAAACCATAACATCAGCCTAACAAGACTTATCCATGTACTGTTACGGGCTTTGTGAAATCCACCACTGGTGACTATTAGCCCACCCGCCGTAACGTCATCAAGTGCCCGTTTTGAATAGTGTTTTCTGATCTTGTGGCGTACGTACAAACGATTATTTTGAAGAAAAAAAAATGGCCAAGAAAGAAAACCCAAAACAGTTTCTCGGGTCTTGTCACTATTATAGGCCTACAAATTGTAGTTTGGACCTTCATCTCTCAGATTCTTTTTAATTTTGGTGTTCTCAACGGGATTCCAAACCGCACTTGGATGTGATCTCAATCTCCTCTGATTTGTATTCCACTCTTCTTTTACTTAGCATGAAACAAACGCCGAGTTTGGGGTTGGCAAGGTGATCCCATGAATCCATATTTTCCGCGCTCAGTAAGCAAGCGTTTCTTCCGGCAATGCAATGCCACGAAAGACGCGCATCTCGTTATCATTATTGTGAGATGCATTAGTATTGAACCAGTGACCCCTCAAAAAAATGAAGAAAAAAATGGGCCATTTAAGGGAAAACAGATGACGATATCCATGACAACCGTTCTAGCCATTTGTTATTAAGAGGGCCACGTATGCCAGCCAGTAGGCCTATGTCTATTATACTATACGCCATATACACGCTGGGCATGTGTGACCCGGCACAACGACATGAGGAATTTCCCACCAAAACACTTTTTGAGTAAACAACGCCTGAAGTTAAAGTATCTTCACAATTCGATTACAATTCAATGTTCTTTTTTTTTGTCTTTTCAGAAATTTTAAGTATTAGAGGATATTATATTTTGATAATCATTTGAAAGCTAATGGTATACTCTTTCACATCATTAGAAAACCTCAAAATCTCAAAAGTGGGGTTATTCCTCATTATGCTGTGCCGGGTCACATATGGGGATCACATGGCTTCAATCTCGGATACTCAGTTGCATGCCAGGAACCACACGCACCCCCATCTCAATTAGTTCTTGACCAGCGCCCTCCCTAAAAAAAAAACCCATGGCAACCGTGCCATTGGGCGGGCTGACCCGCGAATGAACTTGACCGGAACGTCATTTGTTTTCATGGCCCAAAATTGTCCGCCATTCTTGTACAGGATTTCATCATCACCTCTATACTGGGCGACCCGATGTTTAAATGTATATTATTCTAAATTACAGATAATGTTTTGAAAGAATGTGATCCGTCATTGCGGTAATGTGATGTAATTTGAAAACTGCTAGTGCGTTCCGGGACCTACGTATAGGCTTTGCTTACTTTTAATTAGTTTGATATACAAAAATGTTGCAAACTGCTTACTGACTAAAATTACCAAAATGCGAATCTCAAAATTTAGTGGGCCTGAATTAATTTCATTAATCAATTTATAATCTAATTCCGTTCTCTTTCTTCATATCAAACATTATTTTAGAAACCATTCGGAACTGTTTCTTTTTTTTCTACTCCAATTATTAACATTCTCCGTATCATTCATTGCTAAATGCTTATGTCTTGCGCCCCCATCCAGGCGAAGAATAGTTAACCAGAATTATTTGGGATGACTATCATTATAAGAGCTGGATAGCTTAGGTTGCTATAAAAACGCCGGTACCCAAAACCAGAGGTCTGAGGCTCATATCCTGGTCCAGTTAAAGTTTTCTTTTCCATTTTTCAAAATTAACACCTTGTATGTTTACAAATAACCCCTCTTTTGTGTTCGCTCCCCCACTTCTCTTGTTCACCCTTTCCCTTTGATGTTTCCCCCTTCCACTACCCAATAGCCAATCCCTACCCAAACCCCTGCCCTTTGATCTCGCCCTACCAGCTAATCCCTTCGTCATCTGTCTGTCATCCATGTCCCTGTTACTCTCCCCTTAGTTGAAAGTTTGCGGTAACACCGCCCTGAAACTGAGCCGGTATAACTCTTTTCAGAGTCACGCTCCTTCCCGAAAGAGAAGCGATACAAGGTGTCACCGCAAACTTTCCACTTCCGCCATGCAAACCTTCAAGTCTTATCTACCGTCTCCCCTTCCTATTTGTTTTGTCCCCGTCATTCTGCCTTTGAGAAAGGTCCTTCTAGGATCGAAACGTCAGGCCCTCCTAATTGTCGATATTTTTCAAACGAATTTTGAATCAACAAAAAATCTTCAGCTCGTAACCTTCAAGAAAAGTCTTAAAATCACCCACGGTTTTTAATGTTGGGGTTTCTTTTTGAGCCAGCAATATGTGACCCGGCACAGCGACATGAGGAATATCCCACCAAAACACTTTTTGAGTAAACAACGCCTGAAGTCAAAGTATCTTCCCAATTCGAAAAACAATTTTTTTTTTGGGGGGGGAATTTCAGAAAGTTAATGTATCGGAGGATATTATGTACAAAGGATTTTTCCGAAATCCGTCTCTAAATGTTGAAAAAACGAGGATTTCGGGGGAGTGTTTGTGTACTGTTTTCATGAAAATGTAAAGTTCCTGCCTTTTTTAATGGCCGCTTTTGAGGAGTTAGAATGGCGCTGCTATATTGTGTCTGGTACCAAATGGACGAGCGAAGTCCCCTTGTACTATTTACAACAGAGTTCACACGGAAATAATTTTGATATCATTTGAAAGCGAATGGTATAGGCCTACTCTTTCACATCATTAGAAAATCTCAAAATCTCAAAAGTGGGGGTTAATCCTCATTATGCTGTGCCGGGTCACAATTTTGTCTGTCAGCCCTCATATTATTTCCCCGGGGCAACTCCTGTCGGTCCCGTCCCTATAATCATAATACCTTGGCAAGCTTTCTCCTGGCTGCCGCAAAATCTCAAAAGTGGGGGTTAATCCTCATTATTCTGTACCGGGTCACATATTATCTGAATCCACTCATACTTTAAATAAGAAGTGCCGGTTGGTGGAAGCGCCGTAATAGATTGTTTCCACACGCCTGTTGTAGTAATCCGGATTAACCCGATATAGAATCCGGTCACAGATGTGGGCACTGCAGGATCCCGATTTAGTTAAATGGCTAAGGTTGTGGTTCGGTCCCTGTGTCTGTCGCCAAGAGAGGCAGATTTGCACAATTCATATTGACTCGACCGAGGCTTGAATATGAGACCTTTCAATTGGGCGTACCAGCGCTCTTACCATCTGAGGTATCCAGCCCTTAGATGGCGGGCTTTCCAAATAGTGTAGAGTGTTTGTACGCTTTTTATTCGTCGATATCTGTGTATGCAATGTACTTTATTACTGACTGTTTTGGGCATCCGTGTATTCTTAATGATGGTTTTTATACCGTTGTTGATGTTCTTAGAAGATCTGGGGCTTACGATGGGTGATCCAATGTAACTCAACTTACGATGGATAACCCATCGTAAGTTGTGATACACCGTATGGTTTCTGTGCATCGCTCATCGTCTTGCGATTGATCGACGAGTTTTGTTTTGACCCCAGGACCAATGTATTTCCACCATGTATGTTATTTTTTTATGCGTGGCGACAAATATGACCCGGCACAGCGACATGAGGTATCTCCCACCAAAACACTTTTCCAGTAAACAACGCCTAAAGTCAAAGTATCTTCTCAATTCGATTAAAAATCTATTTTTTTGTATTTTCGGAATGTTAATGTATTGGAGAAAATTTTGATATCATTTGAAAGTTAATGGTAGGCCTACACTCTTTCACATCATTAGAAAATCTCAAAATCTCAAAAGTGAGGGTTATTCCTCATTATGATGTGCCGGGTCACAAATGAATTCAAATTTCAAATTCAACTGTTTTTCATTGGATTTAGTGGATCCTTGCGTGGGTTACTCCTGCAAGAAGCCCAACTATGCCATCTGCGTTCCCGAGGAGGTTGACGGCAAGCTGGAGCCGGTCTGCGACTGTCCGGTGACCTGCCCGGACGCCGTCAAGCCAGTCTGCAGCGTGTACGGCAAGCAGTACGACAGCCTGTGTCACCTGAGACTGTACGCCTGCAAGAGACGTCGCCAGTTCCCGCTGGCTTACAAGGCCCCTTGCATCGGTCAGTGGGTAGTATATGTCGGACCCTGTTAATTAATTGGAAATTAGGAAGGGGAATTGGGTCCGACGATTAATGATTCTTTGTTTTCCGATTTCCCTTAGCTTATCCATACATCCGACTTCCTTATTTGGAATGGCCGGAGTGGCCATAGGGCATTCCGCTCCCCTTACACAAGACCCAAGCTTGACCAAGTCGGACCATCGTATGACCATGTCCCATGGTCCGATCATGTGATGAAAGTGCTTACTTGGCAGTGGAAAGACTGATCACGCTATACCCCCAAACGTTTAGGCTATTCGTTAATTTCTGATTGGTTAACCCCCCATTCTTACGAAATTCGAGCAATTGTCTTAGTCTTAGACCAATCAGAGCCGCCCCTTTGTATCGTCCAAGCGCGTGATTTTCGCGACTTTATCCCCGGTCCTCCGCCGAGAATCCTCAGAAGCGAAGAAGACCTAGATGCGAGAGGATCTCGTCCGATAAGTGCTACCGTCTTGCACTTTTCCCCTCCGACTTCGAAGTTTGGGAACTCGCTGAACTCCCTAGTTAGGTGTTCCATTATAACTACTCTCGCATCCCTTTACTCCGTGCTCTGTTGATATAATATATATACGGCCTTGACCACGGTCACACCTGGGCCCAATTTCATACTGCCTACTAAGCGCCAAAATCTGCTCAAGCACAAAATGTTATGATTTTCATCGGCAGTTTTCGAAAAGAAGGCTTTTATACTATAAGGCTCGGGCTCAGGCTTCGTCTCCGTCTGACAAAACATGAAAATCCAGGTTGTGGTTTGTTTCTGAATTTGAACGTTTGTTTGCTTCATAGGTACAGAGTATTCCACACGCTTGTTTTTAGATGCCTGTGATGATTATTATAACGAGTAAGAGAGAAATATGACCGAAGCCTAAGCCCGAGCCTAAGCCTTCATTTCGTAAACGCCCATAGGACCGCCTTGCCAACCCACATGTCACTTTTGTTTCATGTTAAGTAAAGAAGAGTGTCATGACAAGTCAAATGCATAAATCACATTGCAGTGGAGCTTATAATCCTTTTAAAAATCCTTTTAAACAAGGAAGACTTTTCCTGCTTAGCAGATTTTTACGCTTATCGGATTTGCATAGATCTGCTCGAGCACACTTCACTTTTGTTTCATGCTAAGTAGAGAATGGTGGAACACAAGTCAGAGGCAATTGACATCGCATCGTGATGTGCTTTGTAATCCTGTTTACACGGGAAAAACTTTTCACGCTAAGCAGATTTTTCACGCTTAAGCGGCTCTATTGAAATTGGCCCCTGATCACTCACCAAGCTGTCAGTCATTCGCGTGGCCTTTTGGGAAAAGGTCCCTATGCTAGGATCGGAATATGGATGAGAGATGGGTGGTTGGGAGTCGGGAGAAGGATGATATGGCGATTACCGCAGTTGTCTCGCTGCCCGAATGTCTCTTTCGACCAAACTGCATGAGTAACTTATGGAGGACAGAATAAATAGGTTTGCGGAGACACCATGTAAATTCTCTTTTGTGAGTAAGTGTGGTTCTGAAAAGAACCGGAGGAACTCAACGTTTCGAACAGTATACTCTGCTCGTCTTCAGGAGAATGCTGGATTCCAACTGGGAGTGGGGCTTATGTAGTTTGGAGAGGGATCCTGGTGAGGGGATTAGCTCAGTGAAGGGTGAAGGCGGGAACTGTAAAGGCGGGAACAAGGGATGCTGCACAGGATCCTGGAGGACAGTAGCTCACAGTAATCGGTGGGGATCCTTGAAGTTTGGGCTAGAGAGTTTTAGCTAGCTGCACCGGGCAGAATGCAAAACAAGTAATACAATATTATTTGACCATGTAAGATCAACTTGCCTTTAAGAAAAAAACCTGGTTAGATCGGAACATCGGGCAATCTCAGTTTTTGAGATTTGTATTTTGGCCATGCACACAAATCAGCTGTTCGCAGTGGTGTTGCGGCCATCTTTATCTCCAGCAGAGACACGATATACAGACTACAGTGCTTGCTCTGGGTGATTCAGCAGGTTGAGTTCTATAACCAGGGGTCGATTTCACCAAACCCATCGCAACTTACGACCAATCGCAAGACGATGAGCACTGCACAGGAACCATACGGCCCATCACAACTTACGATGGGTTATCCATCGTAAGTTGAGTTACGATGCATCGCAAGGCTTTGTGAAATCCACCCCAGCACGCATATAATAACTAACTTCCCCTCAAACCTAATACTTTTGCAGCCTCTCAACAGCCTTGCACCAGGGAGGAGTTGGCTGACTTCCCTCACCGTCTGCTGGAGTGGTTCCTCCACCTCAGGGAGATCGACGAGCTCCAGCGCCTCGATCCCAACAGCAGCATCAGGAAACTGGACGCGGCAGCCAGGAGAAAGCTTGCCAAGGTATTATATAGGGACGGGACCGACAGGAGATGAACCGGGGAAATAATATGAGGGCTGACAGACAAAATTGTGACCCGGCACAGCATAATGAGGATAACCCCCACTTTTGAGATTTTGAGATTTTCTAATGATGTGAAAGAGTATACCATTAGCTTTCAAATGATATCAAAATTATTTCTGTGTGAACTTTGTTGTAAATAGTACAAGGGGACTTCGCTCGTTCATTTGGTACCAGACACAATATAGCAGCACCAGTCTTACTCCTCAAAAGCGGCCATTCAAAAAGGCAGGAACTTTACATTTTCATGAAAACAGTACACAAACACTCCCCCGAAATCCTCGTCTTTCCAACATTTGTGACCCGGCACAGCATAATGAGAAATAACCCCACTTTTGAGATTTTGAGGTTTTCTAATGATGTGAAAGAGTATACCATTAGCTTTCAAATTATATCAAAATATAATATCCTCTAATACTTAAAAATTTCCGAAAATAAAAATAAATAAAATTGATTTGTAATCGAATCGTGAAGATACTTCAACTTCAGACGTTGTTTACTCAAAAAGTGTTTTGGTGGGATATTTCTCATGCCGTTGTGCCGGGTCACATTTAGAGACGGATTTTGGTAAAATCTTTCGGACATAATATCCTCCAATACATAAACTTTCCGAAAATAAAAAAAAATAAAAAATTGATTTTCATCGAATTGAGAAGATACTTTGACTTCAGGCGTTGTTGACTCGAAAAGTGTTTTGGTGGGATATTCCTCATGTCGCTGTGCCGGGTCACAATTGTAGGAGATGACACCGCCGTGTCTCACTGAGGTATACGACAACAAGCTGACAGAACATACAGACAGTTATTGTAGAAAGCGGTGGCGATGACCACTCTTATGAAGGTGAGCAACCGCGTGGCAGAACCGACATGACAAAATGCCGAAAGACAGTTGCAGTGTCATGTCCCACTGTGATAAGCGACCAGCTGACAGAACAGACAGACATCTATTGTAGAAAGCAGAGGCGATGACCAATCTTATGAAGGTGAGGAACCGCCTGGCAGAACCGACATGACAAAATGCCGAAAGACAGTGGCATTTTCATGTCCCACTGTGGTAAGCGACCAGCTGACAGAACAGACAGACATCTATTGTGGAAAGCAGTGGCGATGACCAATCTTATGAAGGTGAGGAACCACCTGACAGGACCGACAGACAAAATGTAGGGATTGCACCTCCATGTCTGACTGAGGTAAGCAACCAGCTGACAGAACGGAAATGCAGTTATTGTAAAAAAAAGAAGTAATGGCGATGGCCAGTCTTATAAAGGTTTACAGAAAGATGGCGACAGTGCCATGTCTGACTGAGGTCAGCGACCAGCTGACAGAACAGAAAGACAATCGTTGAAGACGGTGATGGCAATGCCAGGTCTAACCGAGGTGAGCATCTACCCGACAGAACAGACAGACACATTGTTGAAGAACTCGAAGGTGTTGGTAATGCCATGTCTAGCCGGGGTGAGTAAGCCTATCTACCCGACAGAACAGACAGACATTATTGTTAAAGAATTCCAAGGTGTTGGTAATGCCATGTCTAGCCGGGTTGAGTAACCCGACAGAACAGAACAGACGTTATTGTTGAAGGTGGTGGCAATGTCGTGTGTCGCTGGGGCAATTGAGCAACCGGCCTAATAATATTGAAGTCTCACAAAGGGCTTCGAACTCTCTCCCTCCTGTGATTCCAGTGGAAGTTTGATCTCTTGGACCGCAAGCACGACGGCGTGCTGGACCGGCGCGACCTGAGGGAGTTCCGCTACGGCCTGATGCCCCTGGAGCACTGCGCCGACGACTTCTTCCACGAGTGCTCCGCCGGCAGCCGCAGCGTGACCGTGGAGCAGTGGAACCGGTGCCTGAAGGTGGACGAGATGGAGGGGGAGGAGGCTCCGGGCGCGGTGGCCGAGGCCCGGGAGCCGCCTCGCAGGATGGGCGAGTTCTTCCTGAACGTCGTCTCCAAGCAGGAGGCAGCTGCCGCCGTGCAGGGTAAAGACAAGAAAGGCGGCCCAAAGATCACCTATTAGCATGAAAACAAATTTCCGAAGAACTTTTGAAAATAAAATTATATCCATTGATCTGGAGCACTGAAATGTTATTCAAAGAATTGAAAATGTACCCAAAGAACTCAGATTGTACCCAAAGAACCGAAATTGTACCCAAAGAAGTAGAATTGTACCCAAAGAACTGAAATTGTACCCAAAGAACTAGAATTGTACCCAAAGAACTGGAATTGTACCCAAAGAACTGAAATTGGACCTTAAGAACTGGAATTGGACTTTTAGAACTAGAATTGGACCTTAAGAACTGGAATTGTACCTTAAGAACTGGAATTGTACCAAAAAATAGAATTGTACCTAAAGAACTGGAATTGTACCCAAAGAACTTAAATATTACTCAAAGAACTGAAATTGTACCCAAGGAAGTGGAATATTACTCAGAGCTGAAATCTAATCTGAGAAATTATTTTTTTTCCCCAGGAGAACTGAAAAATTCACTGTAAAACTGATCAACGAGCTATAAAAAAAAAACACTTAAAATTATGCCAATAATTTTAGACGAGCTCAATAAATTCGACGATATCCAGCTATTATTCAACTGGAAACCCTCAACGAATCTTGTGGAATCCAACTGTCTCATAAGAACCCGAAACTTGTCTGAAGAAAATAATTGACACCCCCCCTCCTCCCCCGATGAGCTTTTGAATATTGGCTGAAAGATGTTCTTTCTTTGTTTTCCCCCTCAGAGGATGACGAATAAGAAGCGCGGAATGGACGCTGGTTCTTCGACCCAGACCTCGGGAAATCAACATTTCTGCACGACCATGAAGTAAAATGATTGCACACAAGACTGATCCAAGAAGTTCTGGAACCAGAGAACTTGGACGCACAATTTGCTAGCGAATTCCAGAACCGGAACTTGAAGCCGAATCCAAACACTTTGGAACCAGGCATCGGAGAGACAGTAATAACCACCCACAAACAGTAATCCAGATTATGTACCAGACAAAACAAAAACCTCAAACCCTATGCTGTTCTTTCTATTTTTTGAACTTAGATCAGTTAAATGTATTATGTAAAGATTTTAACATAATTTTGTTTTTATACCAGTATGAAAATGATACCCACCCTCTAGAGGTGATTATAATTATACTGTTGTTGATATTCTTCAGAAGTGTCAGTGATAATTATGAAGAATGCCATCGGGGAGATCATTATATCAGAGCTAGCGAAGTTCGCTTCATATATTTTTAGTATAGGGCCTAGTCTTCAGGGTTATGGGTTCAATCTTAAGTAAGATAGCTCAGTTAAGAGGTTAGCTCAGTCAAGTGGTAGGTTTGTCTTTTGTGATAAAATGGTGCTATTAGTTTGAGAGAGAAAAAAAAACAGTTATTGATAGATCGAAGTAATAAAATTGACGTGACCAACAACATCTGTATTATAGCTAGCACGGATGTATTAGCAAATAGCTACACAAATCTGGAACGTAATTACCTAATCCATCGAACCGAAAACAAGTAGAGTCGCGGAGTCAATTTTGTGGATAAAATTCCCACTTCGAGATGCGTCAGATTTCAACTCTTGGAACTGTTCATTGTCTGTACATTATTACGGCCAATTTCAAGATAGTTCAAGTAATGGGTCCTTTTCCTAATACATTTTTGCCTAAAATGCTGCATCATTATAAACCATAGACTCGTTGTCACGATTATTATCCTGATCAAAATGAATCGGTGTCCGAAGTTTCGTCCCAAGTCACCCGCCCGATTTTCCATTTTGTTCTCCCCCCTCCCCAAGACCAGTAATACTCCAAAAGGGTCGTTCTACTAGGCTTACACGAGTGTGTCTAGTATCTAGACCTCAATCTGCAAGAACAAATAGACACCCTGGATGACCTTTAGGACCTATATATTCATAATAATTA
Source organism: Luidia sarsii (assembly GCA_949987565.1). Taxonomy (NCBI): domain Eukaryota; kingdom Metazoa; phylum Echinodermata; class Asteroidea; order Paxillosida; family Luidiidae; genus Luidia; species Luidia sarsii. The sequence continues at coordinate 9,254,620 of OX465118.1, forward strand.
TGTCCAACGAAAAGGCATGTACCAATACTCTGATAATAAAATTGCAAAAAATGTGTTTTGTATTAAACCACATAATTGCTAACAAATAACGAAGACTGGTCTGATCTTCTGTTTGTGCATTGCTTGATGGCTGCGCGAGGCGACTCTAGTCAGCTGTTGTCATGGCAACAAGATGCCTGCTGTGGCGTGAATGCGGGGTAACACATTTTTCCAATTAAGACATTTTTCTGCCGCGAAGTGTTTATGATGTCACGATGTTCACTCGTGGTCACAGCGGACCACACACGTATCTTTTCGTCATCAAGTTTGTGGGAATTGTTTATGTTTTACTTTGTTTCAATTCTTAAATAATCTTCAGAAACAAAGAATCACTTCCATATTTTTTTCAAACTCAACGTATACAGAAAATAGCACACCTGGGTATGTTTTTGCAAAAAAACCTAGGAAACGAAATTGCCACCTCTTTTTCAGACATAGAATTATACATGTATAGAGGGCGGTATTTGTACAAGGAACTCTTCGTTCCATGAAGTGACCGTTCGAAATTCAACAAAATAATGACCTCTTTTCTCGAAAAATGGCAGATTTTCGACCTCTTAAATTACACGGATTGTCTGATACAAATAAGAAACAGAAACTTTCTGACGATTAAGTCTTTTCTTAAATTTGGAATGTCCAGCACTTTGTAAACAGCGTATAGCCTCCCGTTGACCGATATTGTGGCTCTTTCCGATTCACTATAGGCCCTGGGTCTATCTACCGGTGTGAAGGCTAATTCTGCCACCCCCCCCCCCCCCGCTTGTGTCCGGGAAAAAATACCTGGACCAAAATGTCCCCCGGACAGGCTTATCCAGGTAAATACGTCCCCCGGACAAAATAATGTACGTGGCCACAACCTGGTAAAATTTGTCCGGGCAGACACATTAATTAAAAGGAGGGGGCCGGATTTAACCCTCACAGCAGCTCAGGCTTCGTCCCCATCACACAGCCCCTCTGTACGACTTGATTCCTGTGTAGTGTACATAACTCACTGGAAACTGCGGTTTAAAAGCCTGTCCTTTTAAAAACTGTGACATTTCAACAGGAGAGAGCAATGTTTAAGTCGAAGCCCAAGCCCGAGCGTTAGCCTTCGTTTCGTAGAGGGCCTGTGAACTTGTGAAGTGCTTCAGGGTGCAGCACACAAAATCCATTCAAGATGGTTCCGCCGAGCTGATTATCATAAACCACTTTGGAGGCTAATCAACTGATACATTGTAGAACAAGTGAAGCTTAAGACAACCTGGGGGTTTACTCTTCAATTTGGTATGTAATTTGGACCATATCTGGCTTTAAATGTGGCCCTATTTGGCTGTGGAAGTGGAGGGGTCCATCCCAAAATCCTTGCAGAAATTCGGCTTGGACGGCTACACATTTTGGGGGTGTTTTTTTTCTGGGGGTAATTAGCAAAAAATATAATCGGCTAAGAGCACTAAAATTGAAAAGAATCTGAGAGATGAAGGTCGAAACTACAATTTTAAGCTACAAGAACTGAGAGACTTTTGGGCATGGGATAATTGACTTTGAAAGTGAGTGTTTTTATACAGTGTTCAATGGGAGCTCTATTTAGTGTTCTGCACCCTTCAGGTTGTGAGCTTTGCGATCATTGAGGGCGTTGTGCCCTTTTGTGGAATTTGGGCCTTGATGATGACCCTAGAGGGCGCTATATAGTTCCTAAACACATTTCTCCCATGTGTTTACGTTAAAGTGACGTGAATAGCGGATCTGCTACAGTGATCAGCGGTCATTCCATGAAAACAATCACATCATAGGGAATGCGGAACTGGTAGCTTTCTAGAAATGGCATGGATCCTTTTGATGGGGGCGTGGTCAAGGATATGAGGGAGGGGGCTTGATTCGCCACAGTTTGACCGTTTTTTAGAATCTGTTCGATTTGTATTTTTCAAATCGGGGTGGGTGTGGTAGAGGTTGTAGGGGAAATCAAACGCACCCAAAACAAGTTTCCTTGTTTTTTTAGATCATGAATGTGCGATAGCAACGTGGTCTTCAACTCACGTGAAAAGTACAATGACTCAGTACATGAATTACTACATCATACATAGACTGACATGAAGAAAATAATAAATTGTGATGACACTTCCGGGTGTAGAAGTCGATGTCAAACCATGGTCAGACCAAAGTCACGCTTGTAGGGACTTCCCCCAAAACGAAACAATCAGGGGGAAAAGGAATAAATATCCCCAATGATTTTGCGCGTGCTATAAGTGATTTCTCATTTGGTTGTCATGGCAACTTTCGCTTGAACTCGGTGTAGATGATAATTTCATTCAAAATCTCATGCTCAATAAATCCTATTTCAGTATTTGACAATTAAGTTGCACATATGAAACCGCTTTTCACGGAAAAGGGGGGAAATTATAAGCGTGGGTTTTTATTCCCGATCGGACGACACAAGCCCCACCCATATAAATGATCCCAATTTTAGTTCTAAAACGAAGGCCAGCCCAAAACTCTCCCCTTGTCTCGCACAAAAAAAGAAAGAAAAAATGTATGATAAAAAAATTATCTTTCCTTTCACTGGTACGCGGCAAACGCAGTGGACGCAAGCGTATGACGTCAGGCCCGATCTGCCGTTGCGTTATGCATTCCATATCTCGCTGGTTCCCGACACAGTTTTGCTATAAATAATGTGGTAACGTATGTTGTCGCGATCCTCTGCCGAGTATGAATATACATCTGGTATGACGTCACTGCACAACGATCCGCATCCGTACTACTCCGAATCCGCACCACTGCCAGTTATTCTCTGCTGAGACGCGCGCCGTCTCTTTACAGTGTCGCGACACAACTTAACTTAACTGTAGACATTGCAGCCAGTTATTCTCAGCTGAGACGCGCGCCGTCTCTTCGCAGTGTCGCGACACTTATAGCCAGTGGTGCGGATACGGATCGGTCGTTTTGCAGTGACGTCATATCTGATGAATATTCATACACGGCAGAGGATCGCGACAACATACGTTACCACATAATGTGTGCATTAGTGACATGCACACGGGGGGTTCGGCGAGACGCGATTCTACTCCTGATTTATTTCCGGATAAATGGACAGTTTATTTTGTAGTTTTCACTGTCGGCTATGAAAGCCAGCTATTGACACTCTCTCCAAGTCGAAAAAGATGGTGTTTCCTGGTGTGTTCGTTCACCCTTCTTGACAGCAGCGTTCTCTGTACCCGAACAATGTGAGTAAATGGTCGAGAGGTTTATTACACTGCATTGACTCAGTCTTAACGTGTATGCTAAAATAACATCGATTTTTTTTACTACCAAAAATAACATTCATTATTCAAGCTTAAATCATGGAACTAGTCTAGACACAGGCTCGAATGGAGTTTGTTTCCCCAATAGGAATTCAAATGTATCAAATTGTTGGATAAACTCCTTAGACTAGAGTCGTTCCCCGTTTTTCGGTTTTGTCTTTCACAAAACCAAAATGAATGTCTGGTTTATCAACATGTAACTGTAACTTGTTGTTGGTTGGACCGGGTAGGACCGACCCCGTCTCTCTTGACTTTATCATGGTCACCGGAGCCACCCAAATTCAAAAATCTTGAAGTACATTCCGGCAAATGAAACCCTGATTCACGTCAACTTTTGTCTGGTACCATTGAGCTAGGTTGAGTAACTTGGACCCGACAAGTCACCCTCTTTTTATCGAATTTTGAAATTTTGAGATTCCGGTGACTGTAGGGTCCAAGGATCATGGCTATGCATCGTGGTAATGTCATCTTTGAAAAATACCCCCGACTGAAATCCCCAGATTTACCGCCCAAAACATCGGTGAAACCGTCCCATGTGCCCATTGAGGATTCAGTGAGAATTACAGATTCCAATACTGGTCGTTTTGTTTTACTCATGTTTGGGAAAGGGAGAAATTTCCCCTCAGTTGACCGAGAACGGGCCGACGTTCTTGGATCTTGGATTTGAAACTGGATGACGTCACCAGGTCCGGGTGCGGAGTGGTCTGTGGAAGTGTGCGCGCGCTTGCGCTCCTTGAGCCCTACGACTGTTTCCTGGACAGCAGTGCAAAGCAACGTCCGGGACATCGCACCGCGCGTGCACACACTTCCGCAGACCACTCCGCACCCGGACCTGGTGACGTCATCCAGTTTTCAAATCCAAGATGGCCACCCCAACTCAGCTCGTCGGCCCGTTCTCGGTCGACTGAGGGGAAATTTCTCCCTTTTCCCAAACGTGAGTAAACCAAAATGATCAGTACTATTGGAATCTGTAATTCTCACTGAATCCTCAATGGGCGCGTGGGACGGTTTCACTGGTGTTTTGGGAGGTAAATCTGGGGATTTCGGTCGGGGTATTTTTCAAAGATGACATTACTGGAATGCATAGCCATGATCCTTGGACCCTACAGTCACCTGTCCCTCAAAATTTCAAAATTCGATAAAAAAGGGTGAATTGTCGGGTCCGAGTTACTCGGACTAGACTTTATCATGGTCACCGGAGCCACCCAAATTCAAAGATCTTGAAGTTTATTCCGGCAAATGAAACCCCGATTCACGTCACCTTTTGTCTGTTACCATTGAGCCAGGATTTTCAAGCGAGTCGGTTCTGTGCTCGCAATGATAATAATTGAATTTTAACGGACTCAGCATTGGCCCTGACCATGTCCATGACCATGTCCACGAATGACCTTGCCCTGGCTTCATAAAACGGAAGTGAGGTATTGCCTGGTGGTAGTTACAATAACATGTATTATTTTTTGCCCCAGTGCCTCTAGGCTCTATACTATAGCCTAGGTCATGCTCAAAACTCATTGTGAACTTAGTTGTACATGAACATGTACTTGTACTGTACCTTCACAATCTTGACAAATGGCAAAGAAAACTTTGACAAGACACATTCTGTGACATTCATAATCTTAAAAAAAAAACTAGTTGCGTTAACCGTAACCATCATCCTCCCAAAGGTTGGAGAACTGAGGCCTTCGGGAGGATGAGGGTTACGCCGCTTACCGAAACTATTTAAAAACAAGAGTAACAAACACAACTTGCCGCTGTTGTTGTTAACTGTGTCAGTGTAAACAACTACAAACTGAGACAGTACATGAACTTTGGAGTATAAACATAATTTTTTATGATCATTTACTGTTCAGAAACGTTTCTAATTCTAGCAAGTAGTATAGTCTCAAAAGTACTTAGTAGGCCTAGTACTCGCGTTTTGATAATTTTGATATACATGTATATTCACTTCATTAGTATAAATAGTATAGGGATTTTTGTATCGAGCCAAAATTTGCCAAAATCAAAAATGTAAAAATCCAAAAATTACATTGCATAATACTTTTACTAGGTACAGCACTTGGCAGATTGATTGTATGGTCTATTGCATTACATGCAAAATCATACGTCGGTACATGCCTGATTGCCTGAACATTTTCAAATCATTTCCTTACAGTTACATGGGCCTAGATGCCACATGTTAACATTCATATGTTGGATGCCAACCAATGTCAAAGTGACTTTTTCAGGATACATACTGTATACAATACTCTAGTTAGTCTGTCTTGTGTACGCGTATTTACTTGTCTAAATAACACTTTGGGAAACCACCCTTGCTGCTACTGCTAGTGTTTACAGTTACACCGATGGCTATTGACTGTTCACGCTCAGAATTTATACCAGGGACATTAGTTCCGGGGGGGAATTTTTGCCTTTGAAATGCTCAAACCGAAAGAATATGATCCGGTTGGATTGTTGCTGAATTTTGATTACGGGGGAAGTGCGTGATGAGAAGAAAAAGTAAAAACAGTCACCCTTTTGTTGTCAACCACATCCCTAATTCTGCCATCTGGTTCTCATACATGTACTGTATATCTGGTCTCCAGAATTTAAAACAGTCAGAATTGATCAAAAGTCAGGAGGGCCTGACATTTTGATCCTAGCAGGATCTTTCTGAAAGGCAGAATGAGAAAGGTCCTGCTAGGATCGAAACGTTTGTCAGGCTCCCCGATTTTTAATATTCGCTTTTTGCTCATCCTTAGTCAATAAGCAGTTTGCAGCATATTTGCATATTACTGTAGTCACACTTAATCCTTCACAGTGCTAGTAATACCATGGAGGCCTCCCTCTACCTCCATGGTAATACCTACTGTACTGTAGACCTGTGTGTGTTGCCCCAGTTTGGGCAACATAAGTCTTTAAATGGTCCATCAAATGTCTTTTCATGAAACATCTACTGTAAAATGAAAGTAAGCAGCAGTAGAGCCTACTGCACTGGTGTATACATTTACATGATGAAACCGAACGATGTTGAAATCGTCTTTCTCTTCGCACTTGCAACTTTCATTTTTCAAATGTACATTTGTACAGAGAACAGTCTGACAACCAAGAAGAAAGACTTATCCTTGACAAGAGCTGTTGCATATTTACTCAACAAAAAAGAGTTTGTTTTTACAAGTTTGGTCAGGCCCCTATACTCACAGACTTTACAATGGGTTTTGGGTTGATTTTTTTTCTTCTGTTTCGACTGTGGGTAGAAATTTCGTGGTATGTGCTGAAAGGAAAATCTTACAGGTGTACGCGTACGTGTGTGGGTTGGGTTGTTTGTGGGAGAGGTTTTTGGAGTAGAAATCTGTGGTCGAAGCTGAATGTTGATTTGCATCATAGTTCAGTGTCCGCTTGCGGTTTGGTACATGTAGGCCTACAGTTTACCAACCGATTATGTGTCATTGGAGAAAACAATTTGCGTGTGATCGGACAAGAAATGCCACACTGCTCTCAAGCTCATGGGGTAAGATGGTTTTTGCCTATAAAATGCCTAATGTGATGTCAAGATGGAGAGAAACACTCAGTGGGACAACATTAAGAGTGTACATGTACATGTACCATAGATCAGGTACATTGTACATGTAGAATGAGCAGGCGCAGTGGCATGCTAAACATTAAACAAACACAGTTTGGATACAATTTTCAAGTGCATGGAGTGGAGTGATTATTTTATCAAACGTACATGTATACGAACATTGAGATTGAATAAACCTTCACTTTCATGTACCGGTACAGTGACAGTGTACATGTACATACATGTACATGTACTATGTATATATGTGACATGAACTTTACAGCACTTCTACCAACTCTGTTGAGATTTTGAAAGTGCATTTTTCAAAATTTACACACTGTACAAATACATGCATATAAATTATGTATACATGTGCGTATTTTTGTAGTCGCCCTCAAAACCATGCTCAAAACCTACAGTATTCTATGACATTTCTACATGATATGTACATTGTATTTCCTTGTTATCTCAAGATTGCAAACAATCTGAGGGATGCTGATTTCAAACTCGGTTGGCCGGGGAAGAGATTTTATATCGAACTCTGTCCTGGCAGCCCTTCAATGATATGGTAACAGTGGAGAGAAACGGAAAAAATCTGGTTGCGTACGCTGCACGCCAATGTACAGTACTGTACTGTACATGTACATGTACATCATAATTACATGTTAGAAGGAAGTCATACTGACAAGTGCTTCCTCTTCCCTGTTAAAATATCTTCTCTACTTCCCTCTTGGCAAAGGAGAGTAAGGAAAAAAGTCCATTCGGCCTTGGCGAGCTAATATCAAAATATCTGCTGTACATGTGTAAATGAGATACATGTAATTAGCAGTAGGCGTGGAGTGTGCATTTGTGGCTGATTGTCTCAGTGAGCTTTCTGAACCTGACGAAGGCCAAGGATATATGCACGGACTGGCTACGTGTCAACCCCTTGACATATCACAGATTTTCGCGGAAACTGCTAATTTTCAGTCCTGACGTTGTACTGTCAGTGTCACTGGGCAAGTCGTGTGTAATGTGTGTGGACTGTGGATTATCAAACTAGTGGGAAATGATCCGATGTTTACAGTATATGTGTACATGTACTACATACATACATACAATGATACATGTACATGTATGTATGGCATGTATGCAGATATCACTGCAGACTGACTCAAACAACTTTAACTAATTTTTTTGGGGGCATCAGGTTAATAACTGGGCATTCAGTGTGTATTACAGTACGTCGAGCAGGGCAAACCCTCAATGAATTGCATTCTTCTCAACACAAACATCATTTTATGTCTAGATGTTGAACGAATCACCAATTGTTCATTGTTACAGGACATGACAGTTCAATCTTAGAAGACCTTTCTTCGTGGCAAGTAACAAGATGAAAAATGTCGGGTCCACTTTGGTTCATTTCTTTCATTTTGGGTATATGGCTAGATTGCATTGGATTACAAAAGATTGAAAAATGATTGCGCATGCTGTACATCTACATGTTCATTGTACATGTGCATTGTCAGCCATTGCAAATGTCATTATGTTTTTACCTTTTTTACCGCCAGTTCATATACTGTACATACAGGTACATACTGGTACATGTACATATACATTTCATCCAATTATGTACATGTTCATGATGTACAAACAAATGTTAGATTTTAAAATATGACAACTACAATGTACATGTACATGTTCGTACACAGTGCCTTTACTGTACTGTACAATGTACATGTATGCAAAGCATTTATATGGTCTACTGTGCATGTACTCTCTGTAGACATGCACAGTCATGCATGATGTGTAGAATGCATTTAGATGACAGTACCATCCATCACCTCTATGCAAAGGTGTATTATGCTGAAACTTATACTGGAACCTGTCCTGCAAATTGTAAACTATTCAATAGCATGAACTGAATGTACATGGCCGCATTAGGCTCATTTGTAAATTCATACGGATCTGAAGGACTGTCATTAACTTGTTTGTGTAAGTGTACCGGTACAGTGTACATGTACGTGTACACTCATATTATGTTGTGCATAGGATAACATGTTAGTGCTCAAATTCTGCCAGTACACATAATACTACGTGTGCTTGATTATGCGGTGAGTTACTGTACATGTACACGGACTGTGGGCCCCCCTTTGCAGCCAGTCAATGCACAAAGGCTTTTGTGTTTGCCCCAGGTTCATGTACAGACAGTTTGTCAATAATGTGCGGCAGGGGTGTCACTGTCGGGGCCAGATGCCCTACACACACACACACAGTGAGTCACACACTGAGTGCCCCCCTGTATCAACACACTCGGCGTGTACAATTTGGCCGTTGTCTACCATCCCATTCATCTCATTGTTGGTGTGCTTTCGTTCCCTCTGTCCCGTTCTGCTTACAGATGAAGCGCTCTCCGTGTGCGACGGCGACTCAGGGTCATTGATAGCGCCCACTATCGCTGCCGCTCATCAGCATTGGCCATTCCACCGCATCTCACCTCCCTTGCTCCACCCGGTGCCTGTGCATGGCGGTATTCCCGAAGGCATCACCCAGCTGCGCTTGAAATGCAAGTGTTCCATTTGCCACCGACGCTGCACCCTGAACCCACTGAAATAAATCTGCTCGCCAGTTTGTACGGACATTAATACAAAGACCACGCTCGTCTGAGATCAACTTTTTAATTTCCAGCTGTTGGATTCTTATTAATTAAGCCAATCTGAACAGCGGTGATTTGCCGCCGTCTTTTTTTAAATGGTTTGCGGTACCTTTTTCCACGAAAAAGAGAACGCAGCTAAAGTATGCCGACAAAGCAGAAGATCTGCGGTCTAATTATTCACTCGTTAAGACGTGCGGCAAGCCACTACACATTGAAGTAGGGCCGTTGCTCCGGACACTTCTGCAGCCCTGTTGGGCAAACATTGACTCGTGAGTGACCCCGCTGGGAGCGTACGTAGTGTAGTGCTCCTGTCGAGAGGCCAGAATGTCGACCTACATGGATCATTATTACATCAAATGCCTGCAGATACCTCCCGAGGAAAGAACCCCGCAGGTGAGTCCACCCAACCGCACCAAGATTTGGTCAAGAATTTTGGTCGCATTCAGCAGCGGCCACTCTTGAACCAAATATGACAGTCGGAAAAACTTGGAATTGTCTCCTGTCAGTTGAAGGCCATCTGCAACTGGCCTGGCAGACCAGATGACCCCCAAAAAGTCAAGGCTGGACCCGTCCAATGTCTCAAAAATTGTTGCTTGTTCTGCTTACTGAATCAAGTGACTGACAGACTGAGAATCTCAGGAACTTTTGAGCGCCCTGAGCTCCTGATCTGACGTTTCGAACCTACAGTAGCAGAACCATTTCCCAAGGCAGAATGAGAGCACTGGTCCTGCCAAGGATCAAAACGTCGTCAGGCCTCAATTTTCAAGGGTTGAACCTTGCTATTGCCTAGTACATTTCACCAAAACTGCATGGGATCATGGCCAGAAGTTGCTCTCCTCATTGACCGCACAGGCAAATTCTTCTGAGCTGGCAAATGTGCACCAAACTATCAACATCAACACTTAGTTACAGGCGTTGTGATTTATACACACATGTAGACAAGAGGCAGCAGAGATGCTGTCTGTTATCTAAACCATGTTGACATGGTCAACTGAAATCCTTATTCTGAATTCTGGTGCAGCTAAAACACTCCCTCCCCCCTTCCAACTCTCGCCGGATCCCCGTCGGAATTATTTCCGCAAATGTTCTGCATAGCCACTCAGCTAGGTTGAAGGAGGCATTGAGGCAGCAGGATAGCCGTGCGCTAACCACCGGATGCCTCTCCCAACAACCCCTTACCTCCCTCCCCACCCTCACTGCTAACAAGCCCCTTACTTTATACCTTGAGCCAACCTGGGCCCCTGTTCTCGAGCTGCTGGCTGTTGGGGGGAGAGGGGTAGAGGGGGATGGGGGATGATGAATAGTGTCAAGGCAGACTCCTTGCATCCGGGATCGGGTCCGTGAAGGAGGTGTTTTTACGAGGCACTGGAAAGAAAGGAAACAAACTGGAAAGAGAAGGAAAAACCACAAATGCAGCGTGCATAATTGATTGAGAATGGCTGTGTGTGTGAGCCGATCACGCTACATTGTGTTCAGGTGTGCACACAATGGTAAACATCCCCTTCGACACGTACATCATACACATGTACATGTACATGAACAGGTGTACATGTACCGGTACAGATGTACTTGTACAGGTGTACATGTAGAGGTGTGTAAATGTACATATGTATATGTACATGTAGAGTACATGTGTACAGTATGTACAAAGGATTGTGCACACATACTCATTTTTGTATCCTTGTGGAGACATTGCTTTGTTCTTGTGCACTAAATAACCGAATGATAAATGAAGTTTTTAAAAATGCTCCCATTTCAGCCACATTCACTTTCCTGGGTAGAAATTTGGACTTAGCAACGTACAGTGTACATGTACATGTACATGTATGTTTATAAGTTTATAACACTTCAATTTGCCCTAGATTCTTGCTTTTGAGTTACAGTATTTCCAAATATCAATTTAGTGAAAACCTTGTAGAGACCTACATGTACAATGTACATGTACAGTAGTTAACAGGGCAGGAACTCCGGGTTAAAAAGGGCACGGCAATTTTTTCCTTGTAATTTCGGCAAATTAAGGGCATCAAGGCAATTTCTGCAATTTTTGAAGGGCATCAAGGCAATCGCAAAAAAAATCCGGGGCATCAAGGCAATTTATACCGATTTATTTACCGATACAAACACGCTGTAACCACCTTAAAAAATCTTTGAAAATAGACGCTGAAGGCACCAAATCAATGTTTTAGGTCTCCTACTAATAGGGCCTATATCATCGTTTCTGTGGGACCACGATGCCTAAAAAAGATTATTTTCAAACATAAAAATGACGTCTAAAATAGGTTTCAGTCAATGTGCTTTTTCTCGTGTTCATTTTTCTGACCCGATTTTGACCCCATGAGGTGGCATTTTTGGAGACAAAATTTAATGGTTGAGGTTTCCCATCAAATTGTTTAGGTGGGCCACCTCATACAGTAGTCATAGTTTAATATGCAAGGTTACATGTTCTGGTAACCCCGATGCGGCCATTGCACCAAGCTATGTTTGTGTTTTGATATTGATCTCAACTCGTTCCTATTATAAAGGAAATTAAAATTTTATTCATTTGCTTCTTTTTAATTTCAGAAAACACATGGTTCTAATACATGTGAAATGCTTGTGTTGTTCAGGTGCACTACACGCACATCATGCGTATCATATGCGCTTCATGTACAGTGTACAGTGTAGGTACATGTACAGGTGTATTGTACATGTATGGTTTATTTACATGTACCGGTACATACATGTATACAGGTGTACATTGTAAATGTACACGTATGTACATGTACATCTAAGATTAATTTATTACAAGTTAATGTGTGTGTTCATGCATTTGGTACTGCATTAATAGTCCAGACTTTGTCACATATCTTCACACTGCACTGATATAGTGATGACAGATTCAAGTGGTTGTTAACCTTGAATGCATGAAAATAAAGTGACGGACAACTGACATCCCCACTGTCTCATTCGGATGTACACACATGACACACCGTTCCACTGTTTGGACATGTACATGTACCACTACCAGCATTTACACCATACTGGCCAAGTGACACGCACTGTACATGTAGACAGACTACTGACGTCCTTCTACCTGACGTACATGTAAATCCCTCTACTGGAAATAAAAAAAAATACCCGACATATGCACATACTGATTGCATCAGTACCAGTCCTGTTGACATTTTGCTCCCCTTTATTTTTCACATTAAATCCCCAGCATGATGTCTTTCACTCTTGGACCTTTTTTTCCCCCTCCAACTTAGAACCTAGAGTATATCATCTCGTTCCTGCACACCTTGGAAGCCTTGAGATCGCTCCGGGAGCACACCCTGCAGGAGATTGCCAAGAATGTGCGCTACCTCAAACGGGATGCCAATGATATTCTCTACTGGTACGTACACTAACCCTTACCTTCCTAAATCCTCAGAAATCCTCTGGGCTAAAGCAAAGGACTTCAGAGGATTGAGGCTGAATAGGTTATGAAGGTTCCAAGGATTTCAGAGGATTGAGGCTGAATAGGTTTTGAAGTTTGGAAGGACTTCTGAGGATTGAGGCTGAATGGGCAAACTACTGGAGAAGGATTTGGGAGGATTAAGGCTGCATGGGGTTCGACTGAAATGAGGATTTCAGAGGATTGATTCTCAAACTGCATTGGGGTCTGTAGTTATGCTTGGTTCCAAACCACACATTTATAGTCTCATGGGCAAACTCACCCACGAGCTGCTGGCCATTCCCATTCCCTGGCTATGAGGATTTCAGAGGATTGAGGCAGTGGGCACCACAGTTTTTGTGTATGGTGGCAAATTTCAGAGGATTTCAGAGGATTGAGGCTGGTAGCCCAAATTTCATACTCAAAATCAGAGGATTTCAAAGGATTCAGGTACGTTCCTAGCAAAAAGGGTCTAGGATAATATATGCTAAAGGACATGTAGTAGCAGCAGTAGTACCACTTGTTACTGGTTGTAGTGGTTGTACCTTACTTTTGTAGCATGTACATGTACAGTACATGTACATGTACATTCTTGCTTGGCGTGTACTCCAATAGGTCACAGCCTAGGCCATCTCACCACTGCCTGACTGCCTGCAGAGACACTGCCCCACAAACACGGCGCTGTCAAGGCCGTTTCTATCAAAGTCAAGAACACTCAAAGAATCCCACCACAGCCAGAGACAAGCTGGTGAAATTCCTCCCGTGTCCCAGGGTAACAAGTGGCCCATGAGCTGGAGAAAATAATTGCAGAGCTTTGTCGAGTGTGTTGTGATTGAAAGAGTCAAAGTGAGAGTCATTCAAGTGAGAGTCAAAGTGGATGACAAGTGGCTCTTGTTTTTCTCTGACACACCTTTTATACATGTACATGTATGGATTTGGTATTTAAAACGATCATTCGGTTTTACATACAACAGTATTTAGGAAAACTTAACATTATTGTGGTAGAAATATCAAAACGAAAAGTAAGTGTTTGGATGTGCACGGTACTGTACTGTGTAGCTACAGTAAAATGCCCACTTAGCTAGCCTGGCGGACTAGTAAAAAGTAGACAGCGGTGTGGCGGCAAAAAAAATGATGTGGGCGGGATAAGAAAGTACATTAGAAACTAATAATTTGTTTTACTTGACCTAATAACCTTGTATTACATGTACATTAAATATTAATTATACAGGGCTAGTAAAACTTGTTGCGGGCTAGCAACATGTACCAAATATGTACCAAATATGTGACCCGGTACAACGACATGAGGAATATCCCACCAAAACACTTTTTGAGTAAACAACGCCTGAAGTTAAAGTACATGTGTATCTTCACAATTCGATTACAAATAAATTTTCTTTTTTGGGGTATTTTCGGAAATTTTAAGTATTAGAGGATATTATATTTTGATATCATTTGAAAGCTAATGGTAAACTCTTTCATATCATTAGAAAATCTCAAAATCTCAAAAGTGGGGGTTATTCCTCATTATGCTGTGCCGGGTCACAAATGTATATCGTACAGTATTGTGCCTTTTCAAAGACACAGCTTGGACTGGGGCTTTGTGTTTGTCGTCTAATGTACATTATCAGCTGAAAATAAAGCTTGTGGATTTTTCTTTGATGTTGAAGGACTCTCTGTTTTTCTTTTTCGACACAGAACAGAAGATTTGTTTCAAAGTACAGGGCCTGTTGCCTGTGCCTGAGCCTGGGCCAGAGCCAGAGTCTTACGGTAGCCTGAGCCAGAGCCTGAGTCTGAGCCTGTGCCAGAATCTGAGCCATGGTTTCAAACGGGCCCCAAGTCTTCTTTGCACATCTGTGCTGTGTTTAAATGCCACCTGCGTGCAATGACAGACGGCATTAAATACTGCCCTCTTGTGCCAGGCCTAAGCACATGTATGGCCTTTTGTCTTTCGTCTCGCTGAATAATGAGAAGAAACCCCCGTGCACTTTCCTCCTGTTTGTAATGAGATGAGCAACACATGCAGCGTTGCACGCCCGGCCGGGCAAGCATCGACGGGCGTCGTCATTTGTAGCGCCTCCTGAATATTCAGCTGGATGTCAGAGGGGGGCGTGCAGCGGGGGAGGGTGGATGCTGGAGGGATGAGCAGAGGGATGGGAGGGCTGTGTCAAATTGGCGTGATAAACGTCGTTGGAAGTGGCAGGACACAAACGCTCACCAAGCACGAGTGGGCGTTTTAAGTGCCGCAATGCTGCTTGCCGCCATCCGTGCCATTTCCCACCCCTCTCTCTGTCTCCCTCTCTCTCTACCTCTCTGCACTCTCAAAGATGTTCTTCTGCTCCGCTGCCTCGGTCTTGTGTAATGAAGGCAGTGGGTAGTCGTTGCCGTACTCGTTGGCGTCTTCCAATCCGTGGCGTGATTCCCTGTTGGGCTACGGCATATTCACTGGGATCCCACCGTGCACTGACTAGTGAGCCCTCAAACCAGTTCACTGATACGCGCTTAGTATCAGTCGGAGTGGTTTGCTGGGGAAGGGGAGGAGGGAGGGCTGTATGTGACCATTTCAAGCCTCGGCCATCCTCTGCTGGGATCTCATCGTGTAGATTGCCCCACCGTACAGCCGCTACTTCTAACGTTACTCAATCGCTTTCAGGGGGACTGCTCAGATACGCTCCTCCGAGTCATTGCACTCCCGTCCTGCTCCCCGGAGCTTTGGCTGGGGACGGCTGCCTCCGAAGATTTGAAGGAATCCGAGATCTTGTGGCTGGCATCAGCATCTTAGAAACCTAGCAGGGTTTTCGTCTCGGCTCAATATTTGAAATTGGGAATTTTGAGGCGGAAATTTTGGGGTGGAATTTTGTAAGAGCTGACAAAGCTGAAAATGTTGGGTCATAATTTCTTGCAACCAAAATTTATACGTTGTGTTAAATGTTAATATAAAAAAGAAGAAGTTTGGCTTGTACATGCATGTACTGTAAAATTGTTACCTGTACATGTAGTAATATGACAAGAAGCTACCGGTACATAATGTACACGTGTACTTTACATACTTGTACATCACAGGAACTGCATTCAGAAACACAGAAAAAGTAAACAGAAGTACAGAAAACAACATGGAGTGTATTTGACAGTAATTATAACCCTCCGGTTACTTAAGGCATGGATTAAACATGCCAGAATTTGCTTTGAGGTTTCAAACTGGGAATGTAGAAAGAAAAGGCTTGAAGAGGAGGTACAATTACCTGGCAAACTAGTAATTTTCTTTCACATATTTCCATAGATTTAACTGCTCCAACTGCAGTGCTTAAACAAAAAACCCACCTCTGGTTCAACACACCCCTTGATTGAGAGCTATGAACACGTACAGTACACTGTACCGGTATTAATGTGTAAAGTTTAAATATATCTAGAACAATTTCCACTGCATGAAGCAATTACATCCCAAGCGTAACATGTTTGTCTTAATTTGATTGTACATAATGAAATTTAAACAAAATATATCCTGGACCCTTGTAAAACATTTAGAAAAGAATAGAAATCTACCTACATGTACCAGGCGATGGTGAAATTGTATAATAATCCTGACATGCCCTGTGGCTACTCTCTAGTCTCTACATGTGCCTACTTAGGCATTGAATATTCAGCTGGAGATTGTCCCCCCACCCGTATTTGATAAGAGTCGGGCGATAGTGCCAGTATTCAGTTCCTGGTTCGATCCAAAGGCTTGTCAGAATTGGAGGCCAGACTGTCTGCTGATAAGGGGCCGCCTTTTCAGCAACTGTTGAAACCCAGATTGGGCATGTCCCTTTAAAGCACTCATCTGCCCGTCCCCAATTTAAGGGCAGCTGTTGTGTTTAAACATGTGACTAATGTTTCCCTATCTCTCTTTCTCTCTCTTTTGGGACTGACCTATTTGCAGTCGGGATGACCGTAGTACCTGCTGGTATATTCTCCTCTCCGGCTCCGTCTTCATAGACCAGGCTATGTTCCTGCCCCGCAGTAGGTGAGTAAGAGGTTTTTTTGGAGAGTGCTTACACAGACCTCTCCATTTCAGGGGCTGTTTGTTTGTCTGTGTTGGTTCCATTGCATGCAGGGTGCACTGTAAATGAACTTCTGGGCATGTTGCCTGGTAAGTACCGGTAGTATACAGTGTAGATCTCAGCTCAGTTGTGCAAAATAAACAAGATATACTGTAAAAGAAGAGAAAAGGAGGGTTTGGGCAGAGTGCAGACTGCAGACGCTATTGATCGTCCCCACTTGATCGAAATTTGCACACAGCGTGTGTGATTATGTTGACAATTTTGTAGACAAAGGTGGTCATTGGCTTATTGCATGAAGCTGCATGCATGTATACCTACAAATATTCATATTAAATGCATACATGTACATGTTCACGTCAAACCCCATCAAAACTTCAGATTAGCCCCCCTCCAAAAAAAAAATAAAAAAAAATTCCCCAGCAATGCCAAATTGCCAACGGCGATAGAACAGACTTTTTTCCACTGGAGAAATAAACTTGAAGATTTTGCCCTCACCGTCTTGACAGTCGAAATTCATTTGGGAGAGTTAGAATGTGTGCCTATCCCCCTGGGCTAGCGAGAAGAATTGAATATGACAGAAATTATATACGGATGGATTTCTTTTGCAGCTGTCTAGAGCGGGAAATAAAAAAACCCACAAATGTCTTTCTATTTTTGCGTGTGTATGGTTTTATGTGAAGTGGAAATTTGAAGCTTGATATTACTGTCTCTCCAATTTTCCTGGATGCTAAGTTTAGTTGTGTGAGAGATAGACAGACCGTTGAACAAACCGTTCAAAATACGACCTATTTCCTCAGAGCTAATAACGCTAACATTGTTTTCTTCAAATGGGAAATATTTTTTTCTCAAAAGATCTGTCAGTTTTTCTTTTACATACTGTGCATACGTGATTTCTTTGAATGTTCTGCTTTCGATAAAGTATCCAAAATTAGGAGGGCCTGAATTCTGTGTTTGAGAAAGGTCTGGCCAGGATTGAAATGTCAGGCCCTCCTAATTTTTTTTATAAACTTTGCATTTTTGGTAATTTTTGGTAGTGAAGATCCAAGGAAGGTTACAATTTACATATTATAGTCATGTACATGTACCCGGTAACTCACCATGGGCATACTGTAACTGTACATGTATGTACATGTACCGGTACATGTAGTCATTTACATGTATAAACTGTACATGTACATGTACACTGTGTACTACATGAACTTTGTTAAAAAATACCCAATGATGTGCCTTTTCAATGTGCTGGGATACAAGAGAGCAGAAAACCTGAAAACTGGACGAAAAAAGGGTGTACCGGTACATGTACACATGTACATGTACACTGTACAGTACAATGAGTACGTACATACTGTACACATGTACTGTACGTACAATGTACATGTACCTGTATACAGTGTATGTAATATATACAGTATGTGTACCTTGGTAAATGGCTGTGTGCTTACCTGTTTACCAGCTTGCTTTACATTCACACCCAGTGCATTCATACAGTGTGCATATTATTCGATGTGTATTATGGCTGGCCTGGTTTTGAAAGGCTCCCTCAACCTTGATCAGTCAAGCGGTTCTGTTGCACTCTTGGTGACCTGGTGACTCTATAGGCAGAACCAAATGCAGCTCAGTTTTGCCCATAATGGCTATTAAGTATTATTGTTGCCCCTGACGGTGATCCCCATCCACCTTGACAGTAACTTATACTTTATAGCAAAATCATTGAGTATTTAGAAAAAGGAGTTTGGCCAATGGAGGGTGTGCCTAAGTACACTGTACATTTACGGTGCTTACATGTAAGTACATGTATTTATTCACATATCTGTAATTACAGTAATTGGCAATGTACTGTACGTGTACATGTGTACAGCACATCCACATGTACAGTACCGGTACATGTACACATGTACATTGTACATATGACATCCACATGTACCGGTACATGTGTACATGTACATGTACATGTACATTGTAGGCCTTATGATAAGTCTTACAGTGTTAACATACCAGTACACGTGTACATGTACTGTAATGACACATACTGTACATGTACATGTGTGTACATGTACGGTATGGTACTTGTACTGTACAATGTACATTGTACATGTACAATGTACTTGTACATGTACATGTACTGGTACTTGTACACGTGTACAATGTATACATGTAGGTGTACAATGTACAGGTGTACAATGTACAGGTGTACAATGTACAGGTGTACAATGTACATGTACATGTATAGGCGTACATGTACATGTGTGTACAACACATGTACTGTACAGTACATGTACAGTACAGTACTTGTGTAGGTTGATTTTAATCCTCTGGTCTGAAGTGAAAGTGCTGATTTTGTTTTGTTTTTTTATTAAAGAAAAACTGACTGAGATTGAACAAATTATTGAACATTTCTCAATTTTCTTGAATTTTTGTTGTTGGATAAATGAATTTCATGTTAGTTGTGTCTCTCCTGTGTTTGCTTGAAGTGTACCTGTACATTTTAAATTGGGCTTTATTTGTCCTGTGTGGCCTTCCCATTTTTCCCATTTTTTGCCACGGATGACGTGCTTTATTGTCAAGTGAGGGACCTACATGTGTAGTTCATGTGCAAGACCTCGCTGTCCTTATTGTACATGTACATGTACACACGTTTACATCTACTGTTCACGTGTACATGTACATGTCGTGTACTGTACACAGTGCAGAGTAGTAGTGCACATGTACACGTAGATTTACATGTACATGTACAGTAATCAGGGTATTATTTGTATGAGTCATGTTGGTGAACGCCCATCATACTGCACATGTGCATGTACATGTACATGTGTACATGTACATGTACATTGTACATGCACATGTACATGTACAATGTACATGTGCTTGTAGATTGTGTCTTCTTCTTTTTTTTCATTTTAATTCCCAACATTTCACTCCTTAAGTCATGATAGTCTTGTTTGATATCCCCCTTAGCGTGGGAGGGTAGAGTGACCAGAGTCCTCCCCACTAGTAGTAGCACCACCCTTCCTGCTGTTAAACCCATTGTGGTTTATTTGCTCTGGAATTTCTGTGTGAGCTGCACGGGCATGCCGGTTGCACTGTACGAGTGCGTGGGGCTCGATGCGCATTGATCGGATGGCGCCGGCGACTTCTCATTTTTCTTCTCCGATCTCCTCCTCTCCAGCTTTGGCAAAAGGACCTCAGGCAGCGGACGACGTGGGGCAGACTGCTTGACTCTGGAGGCCTCCGAGTTCCTGGTGGTACGTATTCAGTCGGCCATTTGGCCCTCGGTCTCGGGACCGTCTCTCGGCAGAGTCAGAGAGGGTGGGGGGGGGGGCCTGAGTTTGCGATCCCGGCGGGAGCTTTCTCCGAGCGCTGTCATCGAGAAAGAAGAAGCCCCCCGCTCGGATCGCAGCGCCAAGCTCTTCTGCTTCATCTTTAGAAGATTTGTGACCCGGCACAGCATAATGAGGAATAACCCCCACTTTTGAGATTTTGAGATTTTCTAATGATGTGAAAGAGTATACCATTAGCTTTCAAATGATATCAAAATTATTTCCGTGTGAACTTTGTTATAAATAGTACAAGGGGACTTCGCTCGTTCATTTGGTAACAGACACAATATAGCAGCGCCATTCTACATGTAACTCCTCGAAAGCGGCCCTTCAAAAAGGCAGGAACTTTAAATTTTCATGAAAACAGAACACAAACACTCCCCCGAAATGCTCATTTTTTCAACATTTAGAGACGGATTTCGGAAAAATACTTTGGACATAATATCCTAGAATACATTAACTTTCCGAAAAAAAAAGAAAAAAAAAATGATTTTTTTTTTATCGAACTGAGAAGATACTTTGACTTCTGGCGTTGTTTACTCAAAAAGTGTTTTGGTGGGATATTCCTCATCTCGCTGTGCCGGGTCACATTTGTACATGTACATTCCCTCAGTCGTTCCTGGAAGTACCGGTACCGGTGGGCGGTTTCAAACAAGAAAAGGTTTGTACTAATTGAAAAAAAATCATCCGAGCGCTGACTCTGCTTGGTTTGCCTTTTGCCAAATGGTTTGCAAACAATTCAGATGGCCTGACGTTGCGATCCCACTTGAAGTTTATTTTTCTAAAAGACAGAATGTCAAGGACCTTGTCATTGAGAAAGGTCCTGCTGGGATTGAAAATTCAGGACGGTGTAAGTTAGTGTAACTTTATAAGGGGCTATGACATTTGCAATTTTAGTTTTAAAAAAAGAGGCAGTGTTAAAGCGGCATGCTGGTTTCGGTTGTGGCCCATTCTCCTTTGTTTCCTCTTGAGATCTTGACGGGCCCAACATCTCGTTCCCGGCAGAATCTTCCTCAAAGGTACACTGTAGAGAGGAGTAATATCATGTATGTATACATGTACATGTATGCAATGACCTTCCATTGTCCATTCTCCCTCATCCGTATCATTATTACTTCTTTTCCCTTTCCACCCTATCACCGGCCTGAAGTCTCATTCTGCCTCTAAAAGGAATCTCACCCCCAAGAGATCTGTAGGCCCTATAGAATATCAAAAGTAATTTCTGGGAAGCGTTGCATTTGTTTCCATATAACCATTTCTGTAGTGTTTGTCATTGGAGGTTTATGCATGCGTTGGAAAGGCGCTGAAGATACAACTGTATGGTGCATGCTTAGAAAATCTCAGTGGAATGGGAAATAGGCATTGAGATTTCCTTTGATGGAAAAAGCAGGTGTTTGAAATAACAGTGCTATTCACCAGACCTGTACATAGCAGATTCTACATACATGTACAAACTACATGTACATGTACAATGCTGTTTCATAGAGCTGCTTAAGTGTAAAAAAATGCAGGAAAAAGCATAAAAAGTCTCCCTTGTGTAAACAGGATTTACAGACCACATTGCGATGGGATGCCAATTGCTTTTGACTTGTATTCCCCTCTTCTTTACTTAGCGTGAAACAACAGTGACATTTGGGTTGGCAAGGTGATCCAATGAATCATGACTTTTTGTGCTTAAGCCAATTTTGGCACTTAAGCGGCTCTATGAAATTGGCCCTGGGACTGTACCACCGTACAGTAGATCATCATTTCTTTTAGCAAGGTGATCTACATTTTTGCCCTGTACTTGTCAGCTTTTTGGGCGCCTGGTTGCAAAGCTAAGCCAATTTGCCCTGTCTCATGTGACAGCAGACAGTGAAACCTCGGTTCACTTTCCCAATCCTGCTGTTGGTGGATTGTGGCGGATTCACAGAGGTCAGGCTTTGTGGCTCTGTCTGTGGTAAGCATTTCTGCTTACTGTCTTCTGCATCTGTAGTAGGAGCTTAGCCGAAATTCTTAGCAAAACAGGGTAGAAATGTACACTAGTACATTTGCCATGAACATAACCCCCATAGAACATGTACACAATGCTTTCACTGAAGGAAATGCTGAACTCACTTCCTCATTCTGCCAATCTCATCATGTACTGCTGCATGGGCTAATTACCACGCAATGCGGCTGCGGCCCTCTCTCGTGGCATTCCAAGATGTTGCTCAAAGCAAAGCGCCAAATGAACAAGAGAACATGCCTCATCCCTGGCTCGCCTGGAGCCACAAACAACGCCAGAAATTCCTCTGTATTTGTCAGAGACCCGTGATCACTGATCACCACTCATTGCCAGTTGTTTTTCAGAACCTATTTTCAGAGCCGAATGGAAAAGAAGAAGAAATCTGATTCATGTCTCATACAAAAAAAAATCATCTTAAACAGCTTCAAGGGTTATTTTTAGAGGCATGGTGTTGTTTTCCTTCTTATTCGTGGACGGTGGTGGAATGACAAGACTCGGTTGTTTTTCTCCTCTCACCTCACCCGAGGCGATGCCGAGACAATCAAGGCTCACCCTCGGCAAAAAAGGTCAGCGTGTAATAATAGACACGGCGGCCACTCTACCTCATCGGACTGAATCATGACGTTTTAGCGCTGTTAGTGGGCTTTAATTCGCTGGAACTCTGCTCGGCCGGTGTCTGTAGGCGTTCTTCGTCTGATTCCGGTCTGCCATAGTGTCTGCCGGACTGGGTTTTGCCTGCGTGGGTAGGGATTCCTGAGCGATTTATCCCGATTCGTGGTACTGAAAAGTCTTCGGAATTATCCGTTTTTTTGGTTCTTTGCAAAACAATGGCGACTGCAATGACAATCGTGCATGTACATGTACATTAATAATAATACAAAAAAAATAATAAAGACTTAAATAATGCGCACATATTCACCTTACTGGGTGTTCAAGGCATAGCAAGCTTGAAGACAAGAGGTATAGGAGTAATAAAGAAGAACAAATTAGTCATTGAAAACTTGTGTCAAAAAGTGATATACAAAAATGTTGCAAACTTGTGTCATTAGATATGTTTTTAGTAGCGATTTAAATTTTGTAGTACAAGAACAAAATCTACAATGTATACATGTACAATGTGTAATTTGGAGAGGTAGTGAGTTCCAGATGTGAGGAGCTGCCACTGAAAAGGACCTGTCAACCCAGGAGTGCCCAGACTTGTGTTTCTTGAGAAGTACGGTAACATGTAGCATGTTTCTGTACATGCTACATGTACATTGACAACATTTACATGTCTGACAGCAGTGGTACTTGCAAGAACATCAGAGGAAACTGACTGACAGCTGTAAATGGCAATGATCTGTGGGTTGTTTTTTTCATCAGGATACCGGACGGTTTATAAAACAGTTCTGGTCCTGATTGGTATTGTCAGGAACTGTTGTGAATGTGATCATTGTCACCGAATCAGCACTGGCAATGACAATAGATCGATTGCGCGATGTCATGACGTGACCTATAGTGGGTACCGGTATTCTAGTAAAGTCTCGGGTTTAAACTCCGAAATGCTATTCATAGATTTTGAAAAAAGAAAAGCCTCACTCGACAAAAAAAAACCAAGTGCAAAAGTTGCCATGTACTTTACAACAGCCGCAGCTTGATATGGGGCCTGTCATGTTTTTTATTGTTTGATACCCACTATACAACACACACACATGTAGGTCACGTGACCTATAGGGCGCAGTCGGTCAATTGTCATAATTACTTGACAACAGGGTAAACAAACTCATGAAATTCCCATATTTGACAGATGATTTGGGAAAACCTGGCATTGACAGGAAAAAATAGTACATGTGCTTAGGAAAGAGGAGCTGAGGAAAGGGAATGTTGGCCTGGATGTTCAGCCTTACAGACTGGTTGATAGGAAGAATTAGAATGAGATAAACATCTGGAGGGGGAATTGCTAGAGAAAGCAAAACACAAAAATGTTTGCATGACACGCAACATCAAAACATGACACTTAAATAAAGTTATTCACAGCGTGATGTCTGAAGTGCCTGAATTGTTCCACTCCATCCCGGTCTCTAAGCATTCATTGGCTTACTTTCCAGTTAATCCAGTCTAATCATTGGATTTGTTTAATGGTTGTGTGTGCCGTGGACATGGGGGTTGGGTCCTTACATCTCCCTTGTGCTTCCTACCCCGTGACATCAGGGGTGGAAAAAAAGAAAATCCTCATCCATTTCATCCGATTGGGTCCTCATTAGCCATCACCAGCAGCCGAGCTGAATGCTGATACTAGCGAACTTTGCACTTTATCTAATTGCACATTGAGCATTCGCACATGGATGGGGGTTGAGCCAGGAGGATAATGGTTCATCTTGAGAAACTCTTTGTACCGGAAAAATGCAATGGTTTATGAGAAACTTGTGCAGGACATGCGTGTACATGTACAATGGTACAATTTGCACTTCATGCAGCATGATACTGCACATTGTAATTTGTATGTATTCGGCTTGAAATCCACTAAAGGAGACCGTCCAAAAGAAATGTTTATCGGCGCGCTGCGGCCAGCTGCCATGCTGCTTGCTGCACCGCGGGTTGGCAGGACACGGCAGGCTGCCCTGCACTGCAGGTTGGCAGGACACGGCAGCCTGGCAAACAGAGCTGGGGGTTGCATAATAATAATAATGATATAATCTCAAAATTTAGTGGGCCTGACGTTTCGATCCTAGCAGGACCTTTCTCAGGGTCCTGCTACCGGTAGGATCAAAACGTCGGACCCACTAAATTTTGAGATTTGCAGTTTGGTAATTTTAGTCAGTAAGCAGTTTTCAACGTTTTTGTGTATCACTTTAAGATATTTATAATAGCGCCTTCTGTAAAACCTCAAACGCTTTACAATAAACACAACCACAAAAGAAACTGACGAACAAAGGTAAAAAATAAACTACACTGTACATCTGTATACATGTACATGTACATGTATTACAGTAAAATAACCCAAGTACCGGTATACATGTTCTGCATATAATATAAAAGTTCTGCATGCAGAACTACATGTTCATGTGTAAAAAGTCTTTGAGCTACAAAATTGGATTATCGACAGAGTTTTCATTTGATGATGATGGCTCCTGATGTTTGGATGCCATTTGTGATGAAGCGGGATATTCAAATGAGGGGTGTTCATGAGCCAGGCCATTTGGGGGGAGGGCATTAGCTGAAGGAGCTGATGTTTGTTTTTGTTTACCAAATGCCAGGGAACCCTGCCCATCAGAGAATCAATAGCAATAGCAATGAAGGGTCCTACATGTATGACGTCACGCATGGGCGATTTGCAAGTAAACAACCCAAGCAAGGGACATCTGCAGTTTGTTTTTCTTCACTGGAAGGGTTTTGGGAACCGTTGATAAGGCTTATCAGTTGAGTGCTGAACAATTACTGGCTTCTTATTACAAGCGTTTATAAGCCGAGTTGGTAGAAGATTTCTAGAATTCTGTTCCTTCTAGTTCTACAGTCCTCAAATTTCAAATGTGATACAGTGATGCGCAGAAATATAGAGATAGTGTTTCTCAAAAATTAGAAGAAGGCCTGTTTACCCTAGCCGAACTTTCCTGAAAGGCAGAATGATACTGTTTCCTGGACAGTCTTCAGTTCAAAGTTAACAATGCTGTACATTAGGTGATATACAAAAATGTTGCAAACTGCTGTACATGTACAGTGTACATGTACACTGTACATCAATCTGTTTGTGGTTTCCACAAAGATGTGTGGACATTTTGTACAAGTATGTGATAGGGAACTGTCAGATTACTTCGTCTTTGTACCTCCTTGTGCGTGCCTCTCACCGTCACAATCTACATCTGTGCCAGTTTCTGTCCGCTGACCCTCCTCAATATTCTGTGGACTCGCAAAAAAAGCTTCCTCTAGAGAATTGTGACAGCGTCACTGCCTTCCTCGTGATCGCAGATGTCAGATTTTTTTTTTGATTTTTTTTTAGTCTGCTCCTGCTGCTGCTGGTCGGTTTGGAGCAGCCCCATTGTGTCAAGTGCGAGGCAGGAAGGGAAGAGTTAAGGAAGCAAGTTCATCTCCTCGCTACAGGAACATTTCCCCGAAGAGTCGGGCGACCCCAATCCCGACACTTTGAATAAAAAGGGGGAGAATAAAGAAAAAATCAAAAAAAATGTGCGTGCTCTGTTGACGCGCAAACTATTAACAGATGGAATTGGTCTGCACGATGATACATATGTACAGTGTACGTGTATACATGTACACCCCTGTACATGTCCAGGTTGTATTGGATTTCAAGTTCTCAATCCTTTTACCCCTGCCTCTGACGTCATACCATTTATGTGGTATGAACTATTTACCAAGCTAGACTCCATTACCACCATTGTGGACGTATTGTTGACCATTGTGTTTTCCCCTCTCCCGTGGTCTTTTTCTCTCACGCCGTCCCGATTTTCCTCTTCCCCCCTTCCCTGTCAGACCCCCAGCAAGAAACGTAGTCTGCGTGGGTCACTCTCTGCCAAGCTAGACTTTGACGTCAGCAGTACTGTGTATTGACCAGGCCCCCCCCCCCTTCCCCTTTCCGTTGGCTTTCCAATCACTTAAAAAGCATCTCCGTTTCATCGGATGAGCTCTCGTTTTACAGAACCAGGTGTGCAAAGACCTTACGGTGCTACATACAGTATTTACATGCCTGCCCCTAACCTGCGTCATACATGTACCGGGTATGTGCCGTGAGTTTACGTACTTGTATTGTACCGGTTCTCCAAGAAAGGGCACAATCACTACACGAGTACACGTACACGTAAAATGTATCCTTCTTTCCGTAGACTTGTGGTTTCAGATTTCAGATGTTTTTGTGATCTGTATTTTGCGTCCCCCTCCTGTTGTTTGAGGTGTATTTTTAAACACTGACCTTTGATTGCATTCAAAAACTGCAAGTCTGTGGCCTTTCACGGACATGGACATGTACATTGTACAATGTACATGTGCGTACTGTATCCAATCCCTAAATTAACTCCCACACACTGCACATCTACACGCACACGTATGCATATTTAGCATCCACAAAAACAAAATTGAAAGTTTATCGCAAATTTCCTTGTTTGAAATCCGATGATCCATAATTGTACCGTACAATTTGCAATCATGTTGCAAACTGCTTTCTGACTAAAATGACCAACAAGCGAATATCAAAAATGAGGAGGGCCTGATGTTGTGATCCTAGCATAGCAGGACCTTTCTGCCTCTGAGAAAGGTCCTGCTAGGATCAAAACCACAGTCAGGCCCTCCTAAATATCAACAATTAGGAGGGCCTGACGTTTTGATCTTAGCAGGACCTTTCTGCCTCTGAGAAAGGTCCTGCTACATGTAGGATCGAAACCACAGTTAGGCCCTCCTAAATATCAACAATTACAGTTGTAGGAGGGCCTGATGTTTTGATCTTAGCAGGACCTTTCTGTCTTTGAGAAAGGTCCTGCTACATGTAGGATCGAAACCACAGTTACATGTACATGTAGGCCCTCCTAAATATCAACAATTAGTAAGAATTACAGTTGTAGGAGGGCCTGATGTTTTGATCTTAGCAGGACCTTTCTGACTTCGAGAAAGGTCCTGCTAGGATTGAATCCACGGTCTGGCCCTTCTAATTTCTAATAATATTCATAATTGTCCACAACAAGTTAAGACGTGTGCCACAGCTCCCAAAACCAATAAAATCTGAACAGCTCACAGACAACATCCAGACTGCTTCGCCTTTAAATGCGGGTGGAAAAGAAAAAAGAAATTGAGAAGAATTTGAATTGGTAATACATGTACAGTGGAATGTCGCTATATAACGAACATCCCAGGATCCATGAAAATAGTTCGGTATAGCGATTGTTCGTTATAGCAGTTGTAGTCACATAGTTATTGTGTACATAAAAATTGGGAGCCAAAGAGTACATGTATGGTACATGTACATGTAGTTATAGCCGGATGCTCAGTATATCGCGTTCATTATTATGACGTTCCACTGACTGTATTACCTACACTGTATTAATATTCACCTAGACACCTACATGTACGATGTACATGTATGCCGGTAAGATAAGAACGTACGGTATACTATAATATTCCCCTTGCCCTGATCCTAAAAAAACGACTGCCTTGAACTGACTACATGTATGCCCAGGCCCCAAGCAGGTGTTCGACGATTATGGATCTCACACCTCTTGTTTTTTTTTTCTTCTTCTTTATTTTATTATTTATCCCAGCTAGAATTGCCCCTCTCCCCTTAAAGAAAAAAAAATCTATCCCCCGTGAGGCCTGTAATCCAATTTTGGTCGCCGAAGAAACAAACAACTGTAGATGTGTAGATGGTGTTCAAAGGTTACATGTAGGAAAGACTGTTTTTCTATCTTTGTTCATTGTTCATCTACATGTTCGGTACTTGTACTGGTGTACATGTACATGTACATGTACCGATACGTGTACATGTACATGGACATTACTGTACCATGTACATGTAGTTAACTGTGTGCTTGTTATTTTGCGGTGATCTGGTGACAAGATGAGAAATGATTGGGTCTGGTCTGTGGTCTGTCACTTTCCATTGGACCGTTGGCACTGACTTCTTTTGTACTAGTAGTAGCACACTGGTGCAACCTGCTGCTTTGACATTTGCCATAAATTGTCCGTCATTGAGTGGCCTGGTGTGTGGGTTGTGCAGTGCAATTGTTACCCACACCTTTGGTATGCAAAACTTACCCTTTCATAAACCATGGAGGCCTGCATTAACCTAACTGTATACAACACAACACTGTACATGAATTTTTGGCATTTGTACATTCACATTTAGTATGTGATATTATACAAAAAAATTGCACACTGCTTACTGACTAAAGTTACCAAAATGCAGATCTTAAGATTTAGTGGGCCTGACGTTTCGATCCTAGCAGGACCTTTCTCAAAGGCAGAGTGACAAGGACAAAACAGATACATGTACACGAAGGAAGGGGGAAGAGAGTGAATAGGATAATACAGTACTGTACAGTACTTGAAGAGATCATAATTAATAGTGTTTGACTTATTCAGGCTAGACTCATAACATACATGTATTTATACATTCTACAGTAATGTCCATACACATGTACAGTGTACTGTACATGTACATGTACAGTACTGTACATGCACATGCTGTATAATAAACATACATTTTATATCCTCCTCAGAAAATGAAACTCACATCCTTGCTGTCCCTATTCAGGGTTATTCTGTTCTACTCTCGTCAGATCATTTTCATTTTCATTTTCATTTTTTCTTTCCTTTTTGGCCGTCTTGCCAACAACATCGCTCCAATCCTGTGCGGGAAAGAGCAAGGCATCAGGTTTCCGATGTCAGTCCGCAAACCCTCCGTTGGGAGCTGGGTCCACCCACCCACTCGTTACTGTGGCAACTGATTCGATTATGCCACCGCATGCCCCCCCCCCTCTCTCTCAATAGTCAGCAGTGTGACAGGTTCCTTTTACACTCTCCCCACCGCGGCCGCCAACGAAGAAAAATTGGACACAACTTCTGAGCTTTTTCCAAGTTTCCACCTCTTCCCCGTTCCTATTCAATCATTGTCCGTTGCAAAAATATTGACATAGACATTGTGCACTCGGTCTACTGCTATAACCAGACGGTTGGACACTGTAAGTGTTAATGTACCGTACCAGCACAGGCTTCTAGGATGCAAATTTGCTCGCAGGAAATGAAGATGATGGGAAACTCAATCCGCCACACATGTCATCTTATCTTTAGAAAAATAAACCTTATTATATTTACACATACACATGTACATGTACATGTACACATACATGTACTGTACATGTACAGTGTACATACATGTGTACATGTACATGTACATATACATGTACATCATACAACTGTACATGTACTTGTACTGTACACACGGAAAGATGATCGGATAAACATGCACACGATATACAGTGTACAGTATTGTATGTACACTGTACAGGTACAGTACTGTACATGAGGAATTTTTAGGAGTGTAGAGCTACATGTACATGTACATGTACATGTACAGTACGTTTACCGGGGGTAGCTTGTAGAGTAAAAATATTATCACTGACAATATTCTTTCTGATCATGCTGATGACCAGAATCATCAGATACATGTACAGTTGTACATGTACATGTACATGTATACATACAATTGTACATGTGTACATGTACAGTGAGTGTACATGCATGTATACATGTACATACACCTGTACATGTATACATGTACACAATGTACATGTACACATTTACATGTACATGTACATGTAGGCCCTACATGTGGAAATATTTAGAAGTACATGTACATGTACACACCTATATATTGTAGTACATGTACATGTATGTAATTGCAAACTGCTTACTGACAAGAATACCCTTAAAGTCAAATAAAACGTGGTCAGCCTTTGAATTAAATCCTACACAATGTAGCTGTACAGTACCTTTCACAAAGGCATCATGCCTTTCAGAAAGGTCCTGCGAGTGCTACACATGTAACATAGAAACGTCAGGTCTTCTGAAATTTTGAAAAGGACTTTCTAATCTTAAAAAGGGGACAAAATGAATTATTACTGGTATTCATTGTGCAGTACATGCACATGTACATGTACATGTACATGTACAGTACAGTACATACATGTACTAGGCCTATAGTACACTGTACGGTATGCATTACATGTACATGTACGTATGTACAGTGTACGTAATTTTATCTGATTATGCCACTTAATTTACATGACACTGCCCTCTCAATGCCCTGTATGCAAAGTAAAACTTTCACATTCTGAAGAAAAATTATGAATTATGAGGGCCTAGTGTTTTGATACTACAGGGTGTACATTGTGTACATTGTAACATATACTGATACATGTACAGCATGTACCAGTACACCAACACCATGCCCCTCATAATTTTTGGATATTTGCAAGAAATGATGTACATGTACCGGTACATGTACATGTATATGGTTGTACATTTACATGAAATGGTGTCACCGCAAACCTCCTACAGAACTCGGTAATTCCACCATGCAAACCTTCAAATTATCTTATCTAATCCATCATCAATCGTAAGCACAGCCAACTTCCTGCCAGTGGCCAGCAGCGTTGCCATGGTCCGCATGGTCCCAGCATGCCCATCGCTTTGTGCTGACGCCTCTCGGTCGGTGTCCCTCCCACTTACAGATCGACTACCCGGACGCCCATCTGATGAAGCCGGGCCAGCGCCAGTCTTACACGCCCACCAACCTGGAACGTCTCATGGCCCTGGAGCACGAGGAGGTGCAGGTGCCCGCCATGCGAGGGCGCTCTTTCAGCGAGGATCGCACCCAGTCCTACAGCAGCGAAACGAGCCAGGTAAGCGTAGAGCTGTCAACCATTTTTTCAAATTTTTATTTTATATTTTTTTGTAAAGACGAGGGCCTGACGTTATGATCCTAGCATTACGTTTCTCAAAGGCAGGATGGTTGGGTGTGTGGTTGTTCGAAATACTAGGACTTTTTGACACGGTTGAGGAAGGAAAGATACACAATGTAAATAGGGGTTAGTATTGATTCTGTGATAGCAAACGTGTGTATCCTTGGCCAATTTACCTGCATAAATATCACACATTTTCATGTGGTTTGATTGGGTGCGATATCATCTCCCAGCCGAACCCTCGGAGCCTGTCAAGCCATCTGTACAGCTGCCCACTAGTCTGCCAGCTGCCACTACTCCCATGTCAACCCCTCTGCCTTTACCGTGTGAATGCACTTTAATAAACCTTCCCCTTTCCCTCTCCCCCTTTCCCCTTCTCCCCCTCTCCCCCTCTCCCTCCCTCTCCCCCTCTCCCCCTCTCCCCCTGTTCCCCTCTCTCCCTCTCTCCCTCTCCCTCTCCCCCTCCCCCTCTCCCTCTCCCTCCTCTTCCTCTCCCCCTCTCCCCCTCTCCCCCTCTCCCCCTCTCCCCCTCTCCCCCTCTCCTCCTGTCCCCCTCTCCCTCTCCCCCTCTCTCCCTCTCTCCCTCTCCCTCTCCCCCTCCCCCTCTCCCTCTCCCTCCTCTTCCTCTCCCCCTCTCCCCCTCTCCCCCTCTCCCCCTCTCCCCCTCTCCCCCTCTCCTCCTGTCCCCCTCTCCCTCTCCCCCTCTCTCCCTCTCTCCCTCTCCCCCTGTCCCCCCTGTCCCCCTCTCCCTCCTGTCCCCCTCTCTCCCTCTCCCCCTCCCTCTCTCCCTCTCCCTCTCTCCCTCTCTCCCTCTCCCCCCCTCCCTCCTCTCCCCTCTCCCTCTCCCCATCCCCAATTTCCTCCCTCCACCATTTTTAGACCCCCTATCTATCGATTGGGCAGCAAGAAGAGGGTAGCTCAGGCGTCTCACATTTAGCCGCTGTTGCGTTCAGTGCAGTGCTGCATTTGCCACCGCGCTCCACGGGGGCATGACAAATGTGCTGAACATTGAAAAAAATGGATGGCCAGGGTGGTCAGTGCGAGTGCGCGATCCGAAAAGTACTGCCAGCGGCCTCCAGTAGTGGAGCGCACGTTGCACAGATTAGGACGGAATAGTGTGGGGTGGATCGCATGGGAACGATTGGTACCAGATTAAGACGGTCAGTGAGGTACAGTGGTAAGTTGGGCTGACTAATCATCCTTCTTGATTAATAGATTTTGTGAAAAGGCTGGTTTTAAGTGATCATTTTTTACTGTACTGATTAGTTTAAGTTCATGTACAGGTACTGTACATGTAAGTGTAGTGTAGAAATTTATTATGAAGATGTGTAGTACTGTACAAGTAGTACTGTACATGTACACATGACTTGTACAACGTACTGTACATGGATGTAAAGTACATTACATGTACATGTACACCATGTAGTACTTGTACACGTGTGCAATTGTACTGTACTAGGCATGCTACACTGTTCATGTACAGTACATGTACAGTTGTACATGTACATGTAGGCCTACATGTAAATTGATGTACATGTGTACTGTACATGTGCATATGTACAGGTACGCATATTAACAGTGTACAATGTACATGTACACTTACCGGTATATATAATGTACCATGCTCTTTGCAAATTACTACATGTGCATGTAATGTAAGTACAGTATGTGAACAGTGTACAATGTACCATGCTCTTTGCAAATTACTACATGTACATGTGCATGTAAGCATGTGAACAGTGTACATACATGTACATGTACATGTACATTTACATGTACATGTACTGTACCATGCTCTTTGCAAATTACTACATACAGTACACTGTACAGTACTTTGCAAATGTACATGTATGTAGCGGTACATGTGCATTTACGCATGTGAACAGTGTACACACATGTGCAGTACAGTATATACCATGCTCTTTGCAAATGTACATGTTATGTACAGTGTACATGTACATACATGTACATATGTAGCACAAGTACAAGAAACTGGATTTATGCCAATTTCTGGCAGAGTACTCATATGCTTGTACGTGGATAATGTCTTGTTCTGTCAGTTCATTTTTGTCGTTTTAATATCCTGTGGAGGCCACAAGGGGTTACAATTAGCACTCCCGGGCCCAAAGTCATTCCGCTTGAAATCCAGTGTGACAAATGTCAGCAGACACCCGCTGTGCCCTCTGTGCTACATTTGAGTTGCAGCCCACACTGGAAAATGCGCCAGGCAGGCGAAATGGAAACAAACAATGCCAGACTCATACATGTACATGTACTCCGGGCAGAGCCATATGTGAAACCATGACATTTATTTTATAAACAAGTCCCTGTCAGATCGATCCACGCTTGAAAGAAACCATTTGGCCACTGAGTTTACAGTTGACATTTTGGAAACCCGGACTGTCCTTGTAGTATAACTGTACAAATGTACATGTTTATTACATGTAGTACAGTAGATACATGTGTACCATTAGAGCACGGATGACATGCGCAGTCTTCTGACCAATCGCTAAAGAAAAAAATGACCCTGTTTGTTTCATGAGCCACACTCTGGATCAGTGGTCTGGCTAATTTGTTCAGGAAGGATCACCCAAATTCAAGGCTGATCCAAGGGACTCTTCCCAACAGATGGGACATCTCTCACTCTCCCCCAAAAACGTAGTGTTGATTGTACACACCCGGTGGAGTAACCCTGGGCGCACATTTTACACTATCTACAAATCTACAATTTTGTTTAGTGGGTGTGCCAGGCAATGTGTGCTCTGCCTGTCAACAAGAGACTCGTGCAAACTGTGTTTGTGTCCTTTCATGCCCCCAGGAAATTGCCATCCTCCTATTTTTTTAATATTCCTAATAAGCTACTTATGACGATGTTTGTATTCTGATGTTGTTTTTCTGCCTTGTCATTCTTTGCATCGTGCATCCGAGACGCTACAAGAAGGTTGGCATCAAAATGTTTTTCCACCCTCCGAATGTGCACAGAGTTTGTCTTGATTTATGGTTTCCCCAGCTGGGATGATCGTTGTGGCGAATGTTGGCGCTAGTCCATTGTATGCCCTTGTAACTTCCATGCACTGACCAAAGCTGCAGAACAAAACAACAACTTGGTCATGTGGATGCGTCACCGGAGAGCTGTGTGTGCAACATTTGAGCGTCGCAACCGTCTGCCCTGCAGAAATGCTGATGTTTCTGGTGGAGGCTGACTTTGTGCTCTGGATTCGCAGACATCCGCGCAATTTGAGAACGGCGGAGCATAGCAGTCGATGGCTATTTCACATGCCGCGATATTGTGTTGTGCTCTAATCGGTATCCCGTTGCTTGGGACTAACTGCACTTTTCTTTATCTGTTTCTGTACCTACACAGGGGTTACTACCGGCTATTAAGTTAGAGAGAACACAATTACTGGACTCTGGAAAGGTGAGAAAATCACATTGATAATACGATCTGGTGCCAAATTGACAGGGCTGTCACACTGCTCAGCAAAATGTGCTTTTTAGAAAAGAAACCTTTGGCTAAATTGCTGTGTAGTAGTCATTGCAGGCTGTGTTAGCATTGTTTTCATACTTACATTTCAGTCAGTAAGCAGTTTGCAACTACGTTTCTGGGTCACCCAGGTGCAAACTGTGTCATACGCATGGGTTCTCCATTGTTGAAGCCTGCTTTTCGAGGAAGCACATTAATTTTTGGGGCTTTTCATTCAACTCCCCGGGTCTTTTGTGTCTGCAAAAAAGGCTCTGTCTGTAAGTCTAAAAGAAAATATTTTCAGTTATAACCATGGTCAGAAAGAGTACCGAATGAGCTTCATTTTGATGAATGTTTGACCTCTACGGCACGTTCCATTCCTGAGATATGTCAAAATTCATGCAGTGAGCTCTGTCACCAAAAATGAAACGCCTCATGGAGAAATGGCTATTTCAACATTTTACTGATGGATAAAAGTGGCAGGGTGAAGCTTACATAATTATTTTTTGTCTTTATGGATGGAAATTCATGGTTCCTCCAACTGATTAATTATCAAAGAATGGACACCAACCGTATTAAAACGTCAAAAAATGATAAAAAACACCCCTGTTGGGTGAACAAGCCAATCACTGTACGCTCAAAGGCATGGTGCGACTAATAATTTTTTTTTTTGCAAAGCGGGTCACATTTTTCTAACTCAGATACTGGCTGTACACGTGTACATTGTACAAGTGCATGTACAGTATGTACTGTACATGTACATGTACATGTACTGTACCGGTACATGTACATGTACAAATGTACATGTACATGTACCGGTACATGTATTGGTACAGAACATGTACATGTACATGTACCGGTACCGTCCGGAACTTATACATGTATACATGTATATGTACTGTACTGTACATGTACAATGTACATGTACATGTACATGTACGTTAACATGTTAAAATAAACTACCTCTACATTGTACATACATGTACATGTACAATGTACATGTACATGTACATGTACATGTACGTTAACATGTTAAAACTACCTCTACATGTACATGTACATGTACATGTATGTACAGTACATGTACATGTACACTGTACATGTACAGTTACAGTACACATGCATAAACATGCAACTATTAACTATTACATGTAACTGGTTAAGTACAGTGTAATGTGCATACACATGTACATTTACGTTGAAACTATGTCCATGTACATGTACAGTGTACATGTACATGTACATGTACAGTTACAGTACACATGCATAAACATGCAACTATTAACTATTACATGTAACTGGTTAAGTACAGTGTAATGTGCATGTACATGTACATGTACATTTACGTTGAAACTATGTCCATGTACATGTACAGTGTACATGTACATGTACTGTACCCATGCACTGTACATGTGTACATGTACATGTACATGTGTGTACATGTACATGCTGGTCAGTTTTTCACCCACTGAGGCAAAGTAATTAACAAAATATAACACTCACAAAGCATTCAACAGGCTGGAACCAATGTCTGAAATTGCAAGACAACATGGACTCAGACATCATATCGCCACGGCAACTTGCCTCTTTGACAGTGTTTGAGGTCCCAGGTTTGGTTAGCAATTAAGATGGAAATGTACAGTAGTATTCCAAGATTGCCGATCTCAGCCTGATGTGAAATCCGGCCAATTCTCTTGCGGCAAAAACCACATTTTGCACATTCAAGCATCATGTGGAGGCTGCTGCTCTGAAGGTCAATGCATGTATACATGTATTTACCTGTAGTTAATAAATGCATGAAGACCGGTGTACCTGGTATTTGTTTGACTTTCCTGCGGTAAGCATTTGGAGATGCCCTCGGTGCAAAGCAGGCACAGATAAGCCATCTAGTGTCCGCCCGTCAAGCTGAATGCTCGCAAGTTGAGCCCAAGACCTACTGTAAGCTCTTGGATTTTTGTTTCGCGTTTTGGAGTGTGGGGGCGTAAAGCTTCTTAAGATTGGAGAAGAGTTCTTCAAACTCCAGGTCGTGTTTTGTGCGGGGACAGTCATCTGGGATTGCAGTGGAATTGCCAACCAGTGGCGCACAGACCACTTGCAGTAAACTCTGCATGTGTCACCTCTCCCCCTTTCTCTTCTCTTCTCTCTCTTTTCTCTTTCGCTCACTCACATGCCGGCCTCCCATTCGGACTCACTGGTGCATTGAGAAGGCAAAGGCAGGGGGCACTAATCCTTTTGAGAAAAGGAGGATGAAGCGCCAGAGTAAGCAATCAAAAGTCTTCTGTCAACTGGGCAAGAAAGATCACCCCCCTCCCCCCCTCTAGATTCTATCCTCGAGCGGCTTAGGACAACAATAGCAGGGGTTTTTCTATCTCTCTCTCTCTGGCTTTTGAAAAGGTTAGCCGGGATTATTGTGCAGTTCTGTCTGCATTGGCTTGGATTCAGTCAGATACATGTACATGTACAGTACACACACTGCTCTGTCAAGGATTATACATGT
Source organism: Luidia sarsii (assembly GCA_949987565.1). NCBI lineage: Eukaryota > Metazoa > Echinodermata > Asteroidea > Paxillosida > Luidiidae > Luidia > Luidia sarsii. Next base: position 9,292,263 of record OX465118.1, read on the forward strand.
ACACTGTACTGTAGTTGGTTTCCTCTTTTTTTTTTTTAGTCTGTCACAGTGCGGGACTGTGGGTTGGTCGGGAGTGGGAGCGATGGCTGTACTGTGCAGTCTGTTTCTGCGGAGGAGGTATCTCTCTCTCTGTCTCACCCCCGGCCTTTCAGAATGCCGCTCGGACTCTGAGGATTGCACCTGATGAGTTTCTGTTGACAACCGGTCACCGTAGGGTGAGCGAGCGCGCGCGCGTGTGTGCGTGTGTGCGAGGGGCGCGGAGGAGAGCTTGTTATGTTGGCTCAGGCTGGGAATATTATGAGAAAACCCGAGGAAATTTGCCCAATGTGCCAAGTCTAGACAGGCTGGATGAGAACAGGATGACCGGTGTGTCATATCGGCTGCGCTCGCTCTGACTGATTGTGTATCGACCCATTGTCTGCTCTATGTAAGCGTACCAGGAATCCTTTTCTTTGGAGGTTTTTTGTGTGTGGATGACAATCTGATTTTGTTTATTGTTGAGAGCTTGTTGCGCACTGGACAAATCTGCTGCTAGAATTACATGTACCTCATGTATTTATCCTTTGGTACATGTATGGTTACAAATGTAGACTGTGCATACACTGCATGTACATGTACATGTATGGTACATGTGATATGAACTGTATGCTGATTGCAGACAACTGTACATGTACATTTACATACACATGCACATGTGGATAATTTCATAAATCAAGGGTCCAGGGCAGGGGTGACATTTACATGTGTACATGTGTGTGTACATACATTGTACAGTACATTGTATGGTATACATGACATGTACAACTGTACATGTAATGTGCACTGTACACTGTAAAATTTGTGAAACCATTCATCTTTCCTGCATGTAATGTTGTAACAACTTTAATTATTAATGAAATATTATATGATACTGTTGATGTATAGCATACAGTACTGTTCAATCTACCAAATGGCTCACGATGTTGTTATAATATTACCGGTTCATAGTTTACATGTTGTTATGATAATATTACAAGTTGGACCATTGATTTATGAAATTACAGTTTTATATCTAGAGTGATATACAAAAATGTTGCAAACTGCTTATTGACTAAAATTACCAAAATAGGCCTACTCCTTGCCCTTCCCTTTGATATTGCCCTACTACATGCAGCTTTACTCTTTGTCCTTTGTTTCTCATCCGTGTCCTATTCACTCTCTTCCCCCTTCCTTTGTGTACATGTATCTGTTTTGTCCTTGTCACTCTGCCTTTGAGAAAGGTCCTGCTAGGATTGAAACGTCAGTTCTATATCTACTGTACTGGTACATGTACATGTACAGTTGTACATGTTCAATGTACACTGTACATGTATCAATGCTAAATATGTGTATTTCACTATTTGTAGAGCATTTTTGATTACCGTACTAACATTTTGTACATTTTCAGTATTTTCAGTAGTTTGGGCATGACAGGATTTTGGCCACTTTCACGTCTGTTTTCATCTGTCTGGCTGTACATTACATGTACATGTACATGTAATGTACAGGTACATGTACACATGTAGTGTACATGTACAGTACACATGTACAGTACCTGTACAGTATATGTACATGTACTGTACTTGTACATGTACAGTACATGTACAATATTATTTGTCCATTCCCGAGTTTTCTGCATTGAACATGTTGAAATTAAGGAAATAACCACTTTTTTTTAATGATTTAAATACTGGTCTCTTTTCTTTGTGAAATAATCCCCAGTACGTGTACTGTACACTTTCTCATACAGCTGTACATGTACATTGTACGTGTGAGCCAAGAATCAGAACGTCATGCACTAAAAATGTTTCAGATTTGTATATTTTGTTCATGCCTGAGTTTTCTGAACTGAGATCAAGGAAGTGACCACCTTTTAATGATTTCCTTATTTCGTGAAAATAATGTCCTCTTTCCTTTGTGAAATTATTCCCCGGTACATGTACAGTAAGTAGTTCACATGCGATTTTCCATAAGCGTGAGCAATGATCTGAACGTCAAGATGTTTCCCATTTGCAGATGTTGGACCATTCAAGCCAGCATCGATAATATGCAAACTTTTTGTTTTTCTTTTAAGTCCACAAACTACAAAAGTAACAGCAGCAAGATGTGAATGGACAAGTACAGTGTACATGTACATGTGTATGTACATGTGTTGTGTATACCCGGTACAGGTACAGTGTTTGTACATTGTACATGTACATGTACACGTACCTGTACCGGGTACTTTTAGAAAATCATAGAAATGTGTTGTTGTTGTTGTTGTTTTGGGGGGTTTTTTTTTGAGGGGGGGGGTTCTGAAAGTTGTGTTTTTTGTGTACATTTACATGTACATGTAGTTGCCGGATGAAGATACACATGTACAGCTGTTGTAGCTACATGTATTTGTAACCCTTTCTTTTTACGCAGTGGTTGTTGTTACGGCAGTCGTCCGTGTGGTTCCCTGACTTCACAGTATTTGTCAGGATGTTTAGCTCTTGGAACCAGACTATCAGCTAATAGACTGGCTCAACCAGTCTGCAATGCTGACGAAATACAATCAAGTCAGGGAACCACACGGACGACTGCCGAAACAACAGCCACTGCGTTCTTTTTATGATCAGAATTTTGTTTTTAGTACATGTACAGGGGTACATACATGTGTACATGTATACATGTACATGTACATGTACCACTGTCTACAGTACATGTACACAACATACATGTATTTACAGAGATCTCAGCTCAATCATTTTGGCTATAGAGACAGTTCCTGCACTTACAATGTACATTTTTGTAAGTGGTCATTAAAAAGTATGTTTTTTTTGTTTTGGGGGTGGGTGCAATGTGTGTGTGTAATGCTGTTTCATTGGCGCAGGTAGCGTGGGAGATGAACTACCGTAAACACTGCTCGTAAAAGGCATGTATCAAAGTGGTTTCCGCTTTAGAGCAAAAACAATTATGTACATGTACCGGGTACTGTATGTGTACGACTGTACGTTACTTAGATCATGCTTAGTACATGTATGCTTACATACACTGTACATGTACATGTACTGTACAGTACATGGACAGGCACTGTACTGATGGCGAACGTTGAACCCAGCTGTGTTCAGTGAGATGTTAAACCACCGTCTTGGTTTATCAACCATATCATTCGCATACAGTATGTGGAAAGTGAAGAAAAAACACATCACCAAACCCAGATGCTTAGCAGAGATCTTGTACACATATACGGTACTGTACAATGTACATGTACATGTAGGTCAGTACTATACATGTACATGTAGTTCTTTCGCTTTTTGGAGATGAATTTCATGTAGGCTCATGCCTTGCTTCAGACTAGTCACCAGTTCTATTTGTCAGCCTTGGCTGGCAGTCTACCACCAATAGGGGATGGAGGCTCATGTACATGTACATGACATTATACATACACACACATGTGTATAAGGTCTGAGGATTAATGCCAACATTGGAGGCTAGAGCTCATCGTTCAGAAGCTACATGTAGCCATCTCTCTCTTTATAGTACTGTCTGGCATAGCGTGAACAGCACATCTCCCACAAAGAGCCGTTTTGCCCGTTTCCCCTCAAAAGTGCATCGGGCCATTAGGCCTATAATATCTGTTGTGATCTCATACGTATTGTGGTCGGCAAATTCCATGAAAAAGAAGAAGTTAAAATGGAGTATTCACATTGCACTGTGTTTTCATTACTCTTTTTTTCCCCTTTAAAAAAAACCCCTTGTTTTGATAGGACTTTGTAAAATAACAAGAAAAGGTTTTTTTGTTTCCCGAATCCGAGACCTCTACGCTGAGCGTACAGCATTGACAGATGATTTTTCTCCTCGTCACCTCAGAAACACTCCAAGAAATCCGTCGACCCGTCTCCTCCTCCCGGCCTCCTCGCCGACATGGAGGGTGTGGTGCCCTCGGCCCAGGGCCACCTGCCGGCCGGCGGCCAGGCGGCCTGCTACAGCGACCGCAGCTCCGTCCACAGCAGCATGTCCAGCAGCATCTCGGACCTGTACCCCGGGGCCGGCAGCGGGGAGAACCCCGACCTGGACCTGACGGGCTTGGTGGAGAGCACGGTGGACTCGGACGACGAGGATACCGTCAGCGAGTCGGCATCGGTGAGTCTTCAAAGTTGAAGCCCTTGAACACCCCTGAGCCTAACCCAAACCTACCGAGGTAGCCATTATTGAACTTTACCCAACCCTAAACCTAGCCATTCCTAATTCGAGTTATCCCTAAACCTAGCCATTTGTAACCCCTAGTTATCCCTAAACCTTGCCATTCCTAATTCTAGTTATCCCTAAACCTAGCCATTTGTAACACCTACATGTAGTTATCCCTAAACCTAGCCATTCCTAATCCTAGTTATCCTTAAATCGAGTGGTTTCCAATCCTTATTCATCCCTAAACCTTTACCAGTCCTAATTCGAGTTATCCCTAAACCTAGCCATTTGTAACCCCTAGTTACATGTATCCCTAAACCTAGCCATTCCTAATTCTAGTTATTCCTAAACCTAGCCATTCCTAATTCTAGTTATCCCTAAACCTAGCCATTTGTAACCCCTAGTTATCCCTAAACCTAGCCATTCCTAATTCTTGTTATCCCTAAACCTAGCCATTTGTAAGCCCTAGTTATCCCTAAACCTTGCCATTCCTAATTCTAGTTATCCCTAAACCTAGCCATTTGTAACCCCTAGTTATCCCAAAACCTAGCCATTCCTAATTCTAGTTATCCCTTAACCTAGCCATTTGTAACCCCTAGTTATCCCTAAACCTAGCCATTCCTAAACTTAGGCTAGCCATTCCTTATCCTACAGTACTGTAGTTACATGTACATGTATCCCTAAACTTATCCAGTAGCCACCCCTTAACCTAGCCATCGTTAAACCTACATGCAGCCATCCCCAAAGCTAGCCATTCCTAAACCTACATGTAGTTAGTACATGTACCTAGCCATTCCTAATCCAAGTTGTCCCTAAACCAAATCATTGATCATATACCGGTAGCCCTCCCTTCACCTAGCCATCCCTAAACCTTGCCCCATCCCTTCCCATTCTTACACTCCTTAACCAAAACCTTTCCTAAAAGTCCTCCGACCGACTCATCCAACTGAGTCAACCTTGTTGTCCTAACCACAAGAAAGTAGTCGGAAAATGTAAAGCCAAAGGTTGTTCCTTGGAAGAAAACTTGCACCTGTTTATCCACGAATCTCCTCAAGATTGTTCATGCACATATAATATGTCTGTAACCTCACTTGATAACTTGTTGCAAGTCTGAAACAGGATTTTTAATCGGCGGTGCTCTTTAAGCCCAAAGCATTGAGTCTACTCACCTTGGCATTGGCTGTTGGCATGCGAGTGACTGGGTTTCCTTAGTGATACACATCGATCTTAGAGGGGGGAAAGGACCAGGGGAGCAGGGGGATGACCTCAGCCTACTTTCCCCCGACCACCTTCTGTCGCCCCCTTCATCCTCCCTCTCCCCGCCAGGGGAAGGAGGGGGGGGGGGGGCAGAGAAGGGTGTTTGACATCCCACGCGCTGTCTCCTATTAAGGCGGAAGGAGCTAGAGGAACTGACTGCTTCCTGTGAGACTTGGCAATGGCAGAGCGCGAGATTCACTCGTCATGATGACATGTAACGGGTGACAAGTTACCCCCCCCCAACTCCCCCTCCCCCTCCCCGCCAACCTCCCTCCTCTTCCCTCCGTCGCGCTAACCTCTCCAAAGCAAGACCCTATCCAGTCCAAGCGGACCGGCCCAATGGGTCATGCTACACTAGTCTGCCTGAGACATTGCCACTGTCGCTCCCTGTTTGAGGACTGGAATTCTGCGAGGGCCGGTCCTTGCACCAGGGGGACTGTATTCTTTCGTGGGACGAGGGAGCTGGCCGTTTGCCATCCGCCAAAATTGTTTTTCCGCCATGGATCGAGAGTTTGTTTCGCGCTGGAGTTGGCCGTGTGACAGGAGGCAGCTGATGGCAAGTAGAGTGGAGTTGTCGGGGATTTGGAAGGGGGGCGGGGGCGACGGGAGAGGAAAGTGGCTGGCTGAGACACCGGGAGAGATTTCAGACAGGAAATGTGAGGCGGCGTTGGGCTTGAAGAGAAGAGCTTAGGGGCGAGAGTAGTGTGTCCGAAGCATTTCATGTTACTGCATGCACTTTTAGGCAAATGGAAACGTAGCATGACTAACCTTTATCTACCCCGTTGTCTTTTAATTATGTGTCCTTATCGTTTTCCCCGTCTTGAGTCCATTTCTATTTCTGGATCTAGTGTGTCCCTTTGGTGTGGATTGGTCAAGCGTTGCATGTTGTTGGACTTGCTTGACGTGTGCAGAACATTGCACATGAACAGCGTTTGCACTGTAGAAAACCGTACGTGAACAAATTGTCCGCACACTCTATGTACATGTAAGTACACGTCATGGTGTGTCATGTTACAGAGCCTTAAAGGGGCTAACTCATTAGGGTTTGCACCTTCACTTCTGCCTTGAGGAACCTGGTCAGGCTGGCACGGCAAACTTCAATTGGCCAAATTTGGATCGATCTTGAAAATATGAGCTTTTGGTATAATGCTCTCTTTCTCTCTTTCCTGTTTGCTGTTGCAGACTCTCGTTGTGCGAGACTTTGTTCGTGACTGCTTAGAGAAAGATCCCATGGACAGGACAGAGGATGATATAGGTAGGTGACATCGTCCATCGGATCTTTCTCAGCTTCAACAAGATGGTTTTTTGATACCTTGCTTCCAGTTCTATTTGTCAGCCTTGACGAGCAGTGTCCCACCAATAGGGATGGATGCTCATACCTTGCTTCAGACTAGTAACCCCCTCCCAGTTTAATATATTTGTCAGCCTTGGCTGGCAGTCTACCACCAATAGGGATGGAGGCTGATGCCTTGCTCCAGACTAGTAACCCTCTCCTAGTTCTATTTTTCAGCCTTGGCTGGCAGTCTACCACCAGTAGGGAGGAAGGCTGATGCCTTGCTCCAGACTATTAACCCCCTCCCAGTTCTATTTGTCAGCCTTGGCTGGCAGTCTACTACCAGTAGGGATGGTACATGTAGCTGATGCCTTGCTCCAGACTAGTAGCCCCCTCCCAGTTCTATTTGTCAGTCTTGGCTGGCAAACTACCATCAATAGGGATGGAGGCTTATGCCTTGCTCCAGACTATTAACCCCCTCCCAGTTCTATTTGTCAGCCTTGGCTGGCAGTCTACTACCAGTAGGGATGGAGGCTGATGCCTTGCTCCAGACTAGTAGCCCCCTCCCAGTTCTATTTGTCAGTCTTGGCTGGCAAACTACATGTACCATCAATAGGGATGGAGGCTTACATGTATGCCTTGCTCCAGACTAGTAACCCCCTCCCAGTTCTATTTGTCAGCCTTGGCTGGCAGTCTACCACCAGTAGGGATGGAGGCTGATGCCTTGCTCCAGACTAGTAACCCCCTCCCAGTTCTATTTGTCAGCCTTGGATGGCAAACTACCATCAATAGGGATGGAGGCTTATGCCTTGCTCCAGACTAGTAACCCCCTCCCAGTTCTATTTGTCAGCCTTGGCTGGCAGTCTACCACCAATAGGGATGGTAGCTGATGCCTTGCTCCAGACTAGTAACCCCTCCCAGTTCTATTTGTCAGCATTGGCTGGCAGTCTACCACCAATAGGGATGGAGGCTGATGCCTTGCTCCAGACTAGTAACCCCCTCCCAGTTCTATTTGTCAGCCTTGGCTGGCAGTCTACCACCAATAGGGATTGTAGCTGATGCCTTGCTCCAGACTACATTAGTAACCCCCTCCCAGTTCTATTTGTCAGCCTTGGCTGGCAAACTACCATCAATAGGGATGGAGGCTTATGCCTTGCTCCAGACTAGTAACCCCCTCCCAGTTCTATTTGTCAGCCTTGGCTGGCAGTCTACCACCAATAGGGATTGTAGCTGATGCCTTGCTCCAGACTACATTAGTAACCCCCTCCCAGTTCTATTTGTCAGCCTTGGCTTATGCCTTCCATCAGACAAGTCTCTGAGAGCAATTCTTCTTCTCTCTCGTTCTCCAACCCCCTTCTCCCCTCTGTCCTCATCCAGAAATCCTGCTTGACTTCATGCGTCACCTGCCAGCGTTTGCTAACTTGACCATGTCAGTGCGGCGGGCACTGTGTGGTGTCATGGTCTTTGCTGTGGTTGCCAAGGCGGGCACCATCGTCATGAAGAACGGAGAGGAGGTACGGTACCCAGAATTCAGGAAATCAATTTTATAAATATACTGTAGAAGAATTCCTTCATAATTTTGTCTCTTGATCACCCAATGGTCTCGTGGATCACTGATACTACTAGTCCAATGGTCTAGTGGATCACTGATACTACTACATGTAGCCCAATGGTCTAGTGGATCACTGATACTACTACATGTAGCCCAATGGTCTAGTGGATCACTGATACTACTACATGTAGCCCAATGGTCTAGTGGATCACTGATACTACTAGTCCAATGGTCTACGGATCACTTCTACTGCTACATGTAGCCCAATGGTCTAGTGGATCACTGATACTACTACATGTAGCCCAACGGTCTAGTGGATCACTGATACTACTACATGTAGCCCAACGGTCTAGTGGATCACTGATACTACTAGTCCAATGGTCTACGGATCACTTCTACTGCTACAATGTACTGTAGCTCAATGGTCTAGTGGATCACTTATACTACTAGTCCAATGGTCTAGTGGATCACTTATACTACTAGCCCAATGGTCTAGTGGATCACTTATACTACTAGCCCAATGTTCTCATGGATCATTTATACTACATGTACTGTACACGTACATGTACATGTGTAGCTCAATGGTCTAAAGGATCTCTGATACTACTACGGTAGTACAATGGTCTAGCGGATCACTTATACTACGAGCCCAATGGTCTGGATCACTTAGACTACTAGCCCAATGGTCTATGGATCACTTGTACTACTAGCTCAATGGTCTAGTGGATCACTTGTACTACTACATGTAGCCCAGTGGTCTAGTTGATCATTTGTACTACTTGCCCGATATTCTAGTGGATCACTTGTACCACTACCCAGTGGGTCAAGTGGACATTCAACTAGTTTAATGCTCCAGAAACCACTTGTAGCGTTAGCCTGAAATTCTCTCAAACCTATCGAGGTTGTGTTGTATCTGACAGTGGCCGCCACGTCTCTCTTGTCCATCCTCATCCTCCCAGTCCCCGCGGCCGTCACGGCCTATGCCTGCCTTGCCCACTGTTTTGACAGCTGTCCACGCAGGGCGGCCTGAGTCACCAGGAATGTTCCCTAGTCTCTCCCTCACAATCTCCCTCCCTGCCTGCCCCCTCCCATGTCGGGCTGAGCCAACCAGGAAATCTTTTTTCAACACTCCCAACGAGCTGTGAGTCAGATGGCTCCGGGAATATCGCCCAGCATCAGAACTTCAAGGCACGGCCCATTTTTTTTTTTTTTTTTGGCGGGGGGGGGGGGGTTAGATTCTCATTTGCAGAGCGTCCAGGCTGTTTTCCCTTTCAGCAGTTTTTCAGCCACCTGCAGCAGACAGTAACAGGCTGCCGCTGAGCTGGATTTGCTGAGTGTTGGCAGCTTCTGCTGACGACAATTTATTGCAGCTTTCCACAACTTGCGAATGTCGACCATCCCCCCAAAAAAAATAATAAAAAAAATTGGAAAACAAATTAGAAACTGTTTGCAGAAGTTTTAAGCAGTTGGTTATACTCTGGAGCAGTTATGCCACAGCTTGAATTAGAGGTTTTTCAGTCGCATGCTTTTTGACGGTCAGCGTTCAATTCACACGGATGTACGTGTCCAACATGTCCAATGGAAATACTCAGATTCGATATTTGCATGCGCTTCGGCGGATTTGAGCTGCTCCTGCGGACATGCTAATTAGCCATTGGCGGTCACGTGACGTCATGTGAAAAGCCTCTATAGATTGCCAATAACTGCTGCATTGAATTTCTCACACTTGAACCCCACTTTCCAACACATTGCAATGATCGGCAATACTTCATCAGAAACATTCAGCGGAACAATTCACAGCAGTGTGCTCTCTCTCTCTCTCTCTCTCTCTCTCTCTCTCTCTCTCTCTCTCTCTCTCTCTCTCTCTCTCTCTCTCTCTCTCTCTCTCTCTCTCTCTCTCTCTCTCTCTCTCTCTCTCTCCCTCTCTCCCTCTCTCCCTCCCTCTCTCTCCCTCTCTCCCTCCCTCTCTCTGTCTCTCCCTCCCTCCCTATCACAGCTGGATTCATGGTCGGTCATTCTTAACGGCCACGTTGAAGTGACCAAACCCGACGAGAGCGTGGAGCAGCTGCACCTTGGAGACAGGTAAAGGGAACCCACACTGCTCAAGAAAATCAACTCCTAAGAAAAAGAGCAACGGACATGATTGTGTGTGGACGTGAGCCACCCAAAAAAAAAAAAAAAAAAAAAAAAGATAGCAGTTTGCAACATTTTTGTATATCACCTTAAAAAAAAAAAGGGAGTTCAAATCGCAATTATTCGCACAGTGTGAATGGCCCTTCAGTCCTCTACTCACTGGGAGTGTAGCCGAGGACAGATGGCCACACAGCGGGAGTCTGTCAGGGCCAGGAACCCGTAGCCCCGGCCCCAGACCTCTGTATTAATTAGAAGTTGTCTAGTTTGATCTTTGAACAGGCTGCATATCAGTGCCGCGGGCATGTGGCTTAATACTCATCAGCCCATTTCCTGGCTGCTCATTAAAGGTACACATGTTGGTGTATGCTGTAAAAAAACAAAAACAAAAACGGATAAATAACGATAAAAATCAAAATAACAATAATGCACTTTTGTATAGCGCCAAGTCCATTTAGTAAGTGAATTGTTCCAAGGCGCTTAAAATTAAACATTAATTTTTTTTTTTAAATAGTTCACTAAAAGGAAAAGAATGAAAGAATGTCGAAGTGGCACAAAATTAACTCCTACCACATCATGCCAGTAAAATGAAGAATTGAGAAAGATAAACAATGAGTCATAACAACACATACTGTACATGTAAATTACCAAATTACCCAAAACTGAAGGTCTCGGGATCAAGTCCTGGTCCAGTCAAAGTTTTCATTGCCATTTGTTTTGTTAAATTGTTGGAAAAATTGTTGATAAATTCGCAGTCAGATTTTCCTTCATTTGTTTGGTTTAAAATCAAACCGTGATTGAAAAAGAATTTATGACCAAGAATCAAGTTCTTAAAAAAAAACCCCAGGTTTTAAACATTTTGAACAGACAAAGGACAAATTAAAAAAAATAATAATTCAAAGGTTCCCAGTCATTATTTCTTTGTTTGTTTGACTTGAATTGAAAAAGCTATATGCACTTAGTGTGATCCCGGAGCTGCTGTAGCCAGGTTTACAACCATTGGTTGTTTGCATCTGAATGAAAGCGGGGGTGCGATCCCTGGAGATATACGGCAGTTAATGGTTGAATTGCTTCTGACTTGCGCCCCCACCCCGGCAAAGACTAGTTGACTATAAGGGAAGGCCACCATCTTAGGGCTGGATAGCTCAGATGGAAGAGCACTGGTACGCATACATGTAGCTGCCAACCATTCCTATTTTGGAGGAATCATTCCTCTCTTTTTTGGGGTTAAAAGCAACAGATTCTGATTTTTGGCTTGGAAATGCAAATGTTTTCTAATGTAGTTTACTCTCTGATTCCTCGTTTTTTAGCAGAAGTATTCTTAATTTCTTAGGTTGGCAGCTCTGGGTAGGTTTTTCAAATTACAGTTTGTTGGATTTTTGAGCACAGGTCTAATGGAAGATGTTTGGCGACGTACAAACATAGTAACATTGTACTGTTCTGAGCACCCCTGCCCATAGTCCCTTGACATGCACACAACTTTGAAAGGACCACTTTGTCAGAATCAGTCTCTCGTTGAATGTTGTCCCTGACTCACAGCCCCAAAAAATTGGGTGACAAATCGGAATCATGTTGTCGAGTCATAGAATGCTCAGCCTTCCCGACATTCTCCGCACTAGTCTTTCTGTGTATTTTTTCTGTATATTTTTCCCCCTCACATAACGTGCACGTGTACTTTTTCCCTTGGTGTTTGACAGTTTTGGCGTGAAGCCTACACTGGAAACGCAGTTCCACTTGGGCGTGATGAGGACGACTATTGACGATTGTCAGTTTGTCTGCATCGCCCAAGACCACTACTACAGGATTCTAACACAGGGTGAGTTCTGCCTTAAGGACCGAGTCTCTCGCTCTCTCTCTCTCTCTATCTCTCTCTCTGCAGCACTCGATTTCACAAAGCTTTACGATGCATCGTAACTCCACTTCTGATGGATAACCCATCGTAAGTTGTGATAGGCTGTACGGTTTCTGTGCATCAATCATTGCCTTGCGATGGATCGTAAGTTACGATGAGTTCGTGGAAATCGGCTGCAGGTCTCACTACTTCGCTCCAAATTTTGACCCACTGGTGTGAAACATACCTCAACCATCGGTGCTGCAAAGATTGCAGTTCTACCAAATAAAAAAAGTTCTTTGGCTTTTATCCTAGCGGTAAGCTTTTCAGACCGTTCCAAGGCTCAACCGAATCTTAATTCAGTGAGGGTTTGCCCTGGTTGACGACGTACATGTAATAGGCACTGAGTGTTCAGTGCATGAGGGCAAACCCTCATTGAATTACATTCTCCTTGACGCAAACATCGTGTTATATCTATGATCTGAATCTTTCCCTTGACGCCCCGAGAAAGGTCCGGCCTGGATCAAGACTTTGGGCCATCTTCAAGATTTGTACATCTGTGACCCGGCACAGCATAATGAGGAATAACCCCCACTTTTGAGATTTTGAGATTTTCTAATGATGTGAAAGAGTATACCATTAGCTTTCAAATGATATCAAAATATAATATCCTCTAATATTTAAAATTTCCGAAAATACAAAAAAAATAAAATTTATTTGTAATCGAATTGTGAAGATACAAGTCTTCAGGCGTTGTTTACTCAAAAAGTGTTTGGGTGGGATATTCCTCATGTCGTTGTGCCGGGTCACATTTCTGGTCATTCTCAGTGAGCAAGCAGTTCGCAACAGTTGTGTACTACTGTACTTAAGTCTGAAAAGCTGTAGGCCTTTCCGGAAACGTGAAGCTCACTTCTGCTGGATTTTGCGTGGCGCACATGCAGCCGGACGCACACCTTCATGGCAAGGTTTGGGTGACTGGCCCGAGGGATTCATGCGATGCATTATTCATGAGCTTGAATTATTCACGACTTTGTCTGGCCAGGTGAGGAGAACATTCGACGCATTGAAGAGAATGGCCAGGTGGTCATGATAACCGAGCACAGGGTACTGGATGACAGACGTCAGGGTCACATCTTAATCAAGGTGGGTCAACGATGCCGACAATCTTTATCTTGGCCCTCTTTTGCCATTTACCGGTACAAGGAAACGGATTCCGAGGAAGTCAAATAAAAGTCAGCCAAAAATTAATGTTGAAAATTTGATATCAATTTTTTTCTAATGAAAGCATTGATTGCAAAAATTCCCAAATAGCACCACTTTGGTGGGTTTTTGCTTTGCCTGATTGCTCTCTCTCTCCCTCTCTCTCCCTCTCCCTCCCCTCTCGCTCTCTCTCAGGCAACTCCAGAGAGACTGATTTTCAATCTGATGGAGGACCATTCTCCGGTGGATCCCACCTACGTGGAAGACTTCCTGATGAGCTATCGCACCTATCTCCCCAGTCCCCACCAAGTCTGCGACAGTCTGCTCCACTGGTTCCAAGACATCAGCCTGAGGGACAAAGTGAGTGGACCTGTCTCGTTTTTGTGGAAGCACCAGCCCCTCGTTTGTACATCTAGGGTCCCTTTATACACCCCACTTGATACACCCTTCCAATCCCCCCACTCCCAATCCATCGCCCCAGCAAAGAGGCTGACTAAACCTGATTGGTTATGCACTGGAAAACCCACCTCTCCGTGATTTTTCTCTTTTCCTGTCTGGAGGGAATTTCTGGGTTTTTTTTTTTTTTTTTTTTCTTCTCCAGACTGTACCCACATCGCATGAGTCAGAGACTGCCAGAGTCGATAAGGAATACCGACGTTTTGATTTTTTTTTTTTTTTTTTTTAAATATAAAAATAAATTTGCCCTCCTTCCCTTTTCTCCCCATTTTCGCTGTTTTCCAGGTGACGCGGGTGCTCCTACTGTGGGTCAACAATTACTACAGCGATTTTGAGCGGTCCCCGGACATGATCGAGTTTCTGGAGACCTTTGAGGACTGCTTGGAGAAAGAGGTACGGCCGTCGAGCAGACGGGATCGGACGATTTCTTGGACCTCCATTTCTTCCATTTTGGAGCCTGAAATTCAGCCCAGTTTTGATTGGTTACGTCGGATAATGTTCGATCCCCTTAGGTTCAAGGTTGATGATATGTATCGTTTATTATTATTATAATTTTTTTTCACTTTTTTGTTGTAGGCAATGACAGGTCAGTTGAGGTTGTTGCACATAGCGGGGGCTGCAAAAGCCAAACGAAGGACTGTGGTTCTGGTGAGTAGCCGTCCCGAGAATCCTTCTCTTCCTCATCTTTTTCCCATCTCTTCCTCCCATTCCTCTTTCTCCTCTTCTTATTCCTTGTCCTCTTCCCCTCCTTCCTCCTTTTCCTCCCCCTCCTCTGCTTTCCTCTCCTCTTCTGCTTTCCTCTCTATCCTCCTTCCTATTCTCAACTTCCTCCTCTTCTTCGTCTTCCTCCTCTTCCTCCTCCTCCTCCTCCTCCTCTTCCTCCTCTTCCTCCTCTTCCGCATCATCATCCTCTGTGTCTTTCGCATCTTTGTCCTACTCTTCCTCTTCCTCTTCCTCCTCCCATCCTCCTTCTCCTCATCCTCCTCCTCCTCCTCCTCCTCCTCCTCCTCCTCTTCCTCTTCCTCCTCTTCCTCCTCCTCCTCCTCCTCCTCCTCTTCCTCCTCTTCCTCCTCTTCCTCCTCCTCCTCCTCCTCCTCCTCCTCCTCCTCCTCCTCCTCCTCCTCCTCCTCCTCCTCCTCCTCCTTCTCATCCTCCTCCTCCTCCTCCTCCTCCTCCTCCTCCTCCTCCTCCTCCTCCTCCTCCTCCTCCTCCTCCTCCTCCTCCTTCTCTTCCTCCTCCTCTTCCTCTGTGTCTTCTGCATCCTCATCCTGGTCGCATTGCCTCGTCCTTCCAGGCCCGGTCCGACCGTGACTCCATGCTGTCCTTCTCCATCGTGGGAGGCTGGGAGAAGAAGATGGGCATCTTCATCTCCAAGGTGGAGCGCGGCTCCAAGGCCCAGGTGGTGGGCCTGCGCAAGGGCGACCAGCTCCTTGAGGTCAACGGCCACAGCTTTGAGCACGTCACGCGGGCCAAGGCGCTGGAGATACTCAAGGGGACCACCCACCTCAGCATCACCGTCAAGTACAACACACTGGGTAAGTCATGGTGTACAAGGTTGCCTGATTGGGAATCGAATCCGCCACACGACCTCGACCAGCCCGGTGGTCCAGGAGTTACGGTGTCTGCGCTAGAAAGCAAGCAAGTGTGCCTAAAGATTAAAAACGGGTCTATCGGTGCGTCTATTGTTCAGAAAAATGTGATCTCTTGGGAGATTGTATTGGAAAGGAGTGCGCCCTCAACTGAATAAATCATCGGTGACGATAACATGCGGGTTCGACTCCCGTCTGAGCTGCCTGTATGTTTTTTGGTGTATTTTTTCATCAGACAATTGGGCAAAGCACTGAGCATAGATTATAGATTACATTACATTACACATAACAAGTATAGATTATTTACCAAGAAACTGGCAACTGTTCCTATTTTGGAGGAATCATTCCTTTTTTTCTTTTTTTTAAATCACCTTACAAGCTCTTGACAACACATTTCGATTTTGGGCTTGGAAATACACATGTATTCCTGTGTAGTTTGCTCTGTCATTCCTCTGAATTTAGCAGAGGTATTCCTAATTTCCTTTAAGATGGGTTGGCAGCTATGAACTGGGGCCAAACGTTTGTTTCTAGATGCCTGTGACATGATAACGGGTCAGAGAAATGCGACAGGTGCATAAACCCTGAGCCTAAACATTCATTTTTTGTCAAAAAAAAAAAAAAAAAAAAAAGGCTTATGACACTTGTTTTTCTTGCTTACGATTTTCTTCCCAACATCCCTTGGTGGGTTCCAGCATTCCGTGACCTGATCGCGTCGCAGGACGGCAGCCGGAGCCACTGGGGCCGCATGCCCAGCCAGGAGATCAAGCTCCTGCAGGCCGACCCGCAGGCCAGGCTGGCCCTGCCCGACCTGGGCCTGGCCGTGCCCCTGGCCCAGATGTCGCCCGAGATCAAGGCCAAGGCCAAGCACCACGAGAAGCGCAGCGGCTTCGCCACGCTGGGCCACAAGACCAAGCTGCGCAAGGCCATGGCCAAGCTGAGCATTCTGCCCAACAAGACGACGGCAAGGTGCGGTGGACCTTTTCCATCCTGTTGGAGTCATTCGTTGAGCTTTAAAAAAAAAGAAAAAAAGAGGCCCATCCTAGATATGACATGATGGTTCCGTAGAACCGGAATTGGTAAAAGCCTGCCTTCAGAGGAATCCCAATGGAAAAACCGGTGCAAGCTTTCTTCAGCGGAACGACCTTTGGCTTTACATTTTCCCGACTACTTTCTTGTGGTTAGGACAGCAAGGTTGACTCAGTTGCATGAGTCGGTTGGAGGACCTTCCCAAACCGTTTTGAGTCATCCATTGAGCTTTCAAAAGAAGAAGAAAAGAGGCCCATCCTAGATATGACATGATGGTTTCGTAGAACCTGAATTGGTTAAAGCCTGTCTTCAGAGGAATCCCAATGTTTTAAAGCCAACACTTCAAAGGACAATACCCCTGCAGGGATGTAAGACTTCCAGAAATTTCCGGATTTTCAGAAATGGCGTAATATTTTAGGGATTTGCGGAAAAGATTTTTTATTTTTATTTTTTAAATTTTATGTGAAACCGGTATCACAAACTGGACATTTTTATCTGTTAAAACCCTAAAAACTGAAGGGCGCCTGCACCCCTGCCGTGAATCTCGCAATCGCATCTCTCGGTCACGTAAGCGCTCACTCGCGGTCGCACGATTGATGGGCCTTCGGTGATTTTCAGGATATGACTTTGTCGGTTCACTTACATCCCTGCCCCTGATGAGGGGGTTGAAACGGTTTTAAGTCGGCCATCAAAATGGTTGGACAACATTCTGCCAGTACGGAGAAACTCAAGGTTAAGGCTTTTTTGGTAAGGATGACTAAAAGATGTGTCAGGGGTATTCTGTAAGCCATTCCAACCCTTTGAAGTGATGGCTTTGCAACGTTGGGATTCCTTTGAAGGCAGGCTTTGACCATTCCAGGTCATTCTACGAAAACTTCAAACCTCTTCGATGTTATGTTCCTCCCCCCTCCCCCCTTCCCCCTCACCAGGAGCCAGGATGACTCCTCCACCCTCATGAGGCACTCCAAGTCGGGCAGCGTCACCGGGAGCAACCCGTATCTTAGCAACAGCAACCCGGACCTGACCTCCATCGCCTCCATACCCATGTACGACTCCTCCAGCTACATGGGGAGTAACGACTACCCCGAGCATGTCCTGAAGCTGTACCGGGCAGACCAGTCCTGCAAATACTTCCTGGTTCACAAGGTGAAGATTTTACTTTGTACGTTGTAAGAGGGATCTTTCTATCTCTCTCTTTATTTCTCTCTCCCTCCACCTCTCTCTTTCTCTCTCCACCTCTCTTTCTATCTCTCTCTCTCCCTCTCTGCCTCTCTCTGTCTCTCTCTCTCTCTTCATCCCCCTTCTCTCTATCTTTCTCTCTCTCTCTCTTCATCCCCCTTCTCTCTATCTTTCTCTCTCTCTCTCTCTTTCTCCCTCTCTCTTTCTCTCTACCTCTACCTCGCACTCTCTCAGATTGAAGAGCACTGGTACACATAACCGGAGGTCTATGCTTCAAAAGGTCTATGTTCAAAAGTTCCCAGTCAGTTTTTTTGTCCTTTGTTTGTTTGAATTGGAATTGATATCAATTTACCAAATGGTGTCAAATTAAGTTGATTAAAAAAAAAAATTAAAAAAAAAAAAAGGCTTGAAACACTTTAGTCATCTGAGTCGGTGATCAGTTTGCAACGTCTTTTGTGTATGACTCCAAGTCAAATTTGGTCGAAGTAGAAGTTGTCTCTCATCTGTCTTCTTCTTTCGTGTGAGGCAGCTAGGCGATGTCGCTCAGCCGCTGCAGCCAGCTCTCTGCGTCGGGACTCAGGTCATTCAGGTCAAGGTCATTGGGTGGGGGGAAGGTGGGGCACTCGTGGATGATGTGGTGGGCGGTCTGTTCCCCGGCTCCGCACGGGCAGGCTGCTGATGGGCGCAGGCCCCAGCGGTGCATCTGTCATATCGTGGATTGGGGCAGAATATCTGTTCGCAGCGATCAGTGACCTTCTCCCCCTTTTGTGTCCTCCCAAACGCTGCAGGAAACGACGGCCCTGGAGGTGGTGATGCTGGCAATGCGGGAGCACGGCCTGACGGAGGCGGCCAACTCGGGCACCTACTCCCTGTGCGAGGTGACGGTGGCCCCCGGCGGCATGGTCAAGCAGCGCCGCCTGCCCGACCACCAGAGCGACATCGCCAGCCGGCTCAGCCTGTGCGGCCGCCTCTTCCTGCGCAACAACTTGGCCTCGGAGACGCTGATGCCCGACGAGGTGGCCGTGGTGAGTGTGAGTCGGGGAGGGAGGGAGGGAGGGAGGAGTAACACCCCGGCGTAAACCAATACCGCCTCAATTGCTCAGGGAGGAGTGAGGCTTCCCTACACCAGGGGCCAATTGCATAGAGCCGCTTAAGCGTCAAAATGTGCTTAAGCGCAAAAAACTCATGAGCCACAGGATCCCCTTGCCTAGCCAAACTTCACTTTTGTTTCATGCTATGGAAAGAAGAGTGGAATACAAGTCAAAAGCAACTGGCATCCCATCGCAGTGCAGTTTGTAATCCTGCTTACCCGAGGAAGACTTTTCCTGCTTAGCAGATTTTCACGCTTAAGCCGCTCTATGAAATTGGACCCAGTCCATGCACACTCCTTCACTCAGCCACACCCCCCCCTCCGCTGCACGCCAGTATTAAACCATACATACAAGAAATTCACTGAAACTAAAGAAAGCCCACTACCCAAATACCTACCTGTGGAATGCCCACACACAACTCAGGGAAAAGAAAAGGGCTATTCATGCTCCAGAAACTACTACAAACCAAGGGGAGTTTCGGAGCGCAAGGGAAAGGGAAGAAATGAAAAGCCACTCATGACATAGAAAGAGAAAGAACTTTCCTCCATTCTAGAAGTCAGTTTCTGTTCCGATTTGGAAAGTTGACCACTTCGGTGATTGAGACAGACATGTGACGTCTGCCGGCCCAATTGCCTGGGGTCAGTCTCAGAGCAGAGTGGTCGGACTGTATCCACAGCTGTGGCTGCGAAGGGGGCATCCTGACCTGTGTAGTACGTGCTGGCTCTCATTGAGGACACTGTTTGGCCAAGCTCTAAAGTCGAAAACAGTTTCTCATCCAGAAACATCCCCCCCTCCGGTTTTCTGTGCTTAATGAGTTTCAGACCCAAATCTTGAGGTCCGCATTTTCTGCATTAAAGGTTGCAATTCAGGCCCGACCTGTGTGGGGACAATTTGCTTGACGAAATCGAGCCGACAAAGCAACGCGTTTGCTTCGCGCTTTGTCCACAGGAGCTCCTGAAAGACAGCATGGTCACCTTCCTGCAGCTAGACTCCAACGAAGTGGCCGCCCAGCTGACTCTGAGGGACTACGGAATCTTCCAGGAGATTGAGGCCACCGATTACATAGAGGACCTCTTCCACCTCCAGCCCAAGGTCTCCAACGACCGATTGCAACTCTTCGAGGAGGTCAGTTTGTCTTCCCAGACCCTCTGTGAGAATTTCTGGTTGACAAATTTGTGGCGCCTGATGTCTTGCTCCTAGAAGGACCTCTATCAAAGGCAGATTGACATGGAGTAGAACAGAAAGGAAGGGGCAAATGCGATAAGATATGCTCGATAATTTATTTATTGGCCTTCGGTGATTTTTCAGGAAATGACTTTGTCGGTCGCTTACATTCCTGTCTCCCAGCTGAGACAGACTCGCCGATTCTCTCTCGAATCAATTGCCACCAATTTGAATCTGGCAGCCCGTCAATCTGACACTCTGGCCCTCACTTCTCTCCGCCTGTCCCCCTTGAAGATTGTCAACAACGAGCTGTTCTGGGTCGTGACCGAAGTCTGCAACGAGGTCAACCTGGTCAAGCGAGCCAAGATCATCAAGCAGTTCGTCAAGATTGCCAGTAAGTGCAACGCCCAACTCGATGGGCTAATCGACACAGTGTGCTCAGTCTTCTCCCAATTGTCCGCTGAATTGCAAACCCCCCCCCTCCCCCTTGGAGTACATTCTCCTAGACACCAAACCTTGTGGCATCTGTGAATCCTTTTATTGAACCAAGACGGCGACCACATTAGAAACTGTGTTTGGGGGGAGGCACAAGTCTGCTCTTTCAGTCACCGACCCTATCCTAACCTAGCCTAACAGGATCATCCATTGATTTGGCTGATTTGAATCCTTCTTTTTTTGGGGGGGGGGGTGGGGTGATTGAAAAAAACCCAGGAAACTTTGGCAGGAATTGTATAACGAATACCCCTGCTTTCCGACACATGCGTTTTTTTAACCAGTTTGAATTACTGAACCGGTTATTGTGTTTTCGTTATCGCATTCTCCTCGGGAGCAAAGCCGAATTGCTCAAACATTGATGTCTGTCGTTTTTCTTCCTCCCGTCTTTCCTGTCTTGTTCTCTTCTCTTCAAAATCCTCATCTTTCACATTGCTTCGACTCTTTTCTCTCTCGAAAAAAAAAAAAAAAAAGGGCACTGCAAGGACTGCAAGAATTTCAACTCCCTCTTCGCCATCGTCTCGGGCCTCGGCCACGGCTGCGTCTCGCGCCTGCGCAGCACCTGGGACAAGGTGCCTGCCAAGTACGTCAAGATGTTTGAGGATCTCCAGGACCTGATGGACCCCTCAAGGAACATGTCCAAGTATCGCAACTTGGTCAGCTCGGAGCAAGTCCAGCCGCCGCTGGTGAGTCCGGGGGGAGAGACCCAAGACCTGCGAATAGAAAGTAGGGGAGAGAAAAAAACTCTGAAGCGAAACAATTACGGCCGGGGATGAATAGACAGATGCAATGTGATTGTTGTTTTTGCCTGTTCCTTGTGTATTCCATCATTAAGTGTTGTCCTTCCCTTGAATGTCACCCTGGCCTGTCTACCAGCTTTGCTCCTTTGATCCCTTCCCTACTGCTTGTCCTTCCCTTGTGATCTCGCCCTGGTCTGTCTACCAGCTTCCCTCCTTTGATCCCTTCCCTACTGCTTGTCCTTCCCTTGTGATCTCGCCCTGGCCTGTCTACCAGCTTCCCTCCTTTGATCCCTTCCCTACTGCTTGTCCTTCCCTTGTGATCTCACCCTGGTCTGTCTACCAGCTTCCCTCCTTTGATCCCTTCCCTACTGATTGCCCTTTCTCTTGTGATCTCACCCTGGCCTGTCTACCAGCTTCCCTCCTTTGATCCCTTCCCTACTACGATCCTTTCCCTACTACTTGTTCTTCCCGTGTGATCTCACCCTTGTCTGTCTACTAGCTTTCCTCCTCTGATCCCTTCCCTTGTGATCTCGCCCTGGTCTGTCTACCAGCTTCCCTCCTTTGATCCCTTCCCTACTGCTTGCCCTTCCCTTTGATCTCATCCTGGTCTGTCTACCAGCTTCCCTCCTTTGATCCCTTCCCTACTGCTTGTCCTTCCCTTGTGATCTCGCCCTGGTCTGTCTACCAGCTTCCCTCCTTTGATCCCTTCCCTACTGCTTGCCCTTCCCTTTGATCTCACCCTGGTCTGTCTACCAGCTTTGCTCCTTTGATCCCTTCCCTACTGCTTGCCCTTCCCTTGTGATCTCACCCTGGTCTGTCTACCAGCTTCCCTCCTTTGATCCCTTCCCTACTGATTGCCCTTTCTCTTGTGATCTCACCCTGGCCTGTCTACCAGCTTCCCTCCTTTGATCCCTTCCCTACTACGATCCTTTCCCTACTACTTGTTCTTCCCGTGTGATCTCACCCTTGTCTGTCTACTAGCTTTCCTCCTCTGATCCCTTCCCTTGTGATCTCGCCCTGGTCTGTCTACCAGCTATCCTCCTCTGTCCACCTGTCACATCTCGTTGCTGTCCCCACCCCTTACTGTCAGCTTTTATCCTTTATCATTCTGCTAGGATCGAAAAGTAAACGTTTTTATAATTCTTTTTCTTCTTGCAGATTCCTTTCTTCCCCGTTGTCAAGAAAGATCTGACCTTCATCCATCTGGGCAACGACACCAAAGTGGAGGGCCTCATCAACTTTGAGAAGCTCCGCATGGTGTCCCGAGAGGTCCGGTACATCGTCAGCATGGCCAACGCCGCCTACGTGAGTCCCCGATTTAGCTTTGCCAGAACCCGCAGCAGATTCTGTGAGATAAAGACCATGGCGGGGCTGGGTGTATCAGACAAAGACGCCGTGTTTATCTCAGCGAGCCCACGAACTCAAGCGAGAAAGTGATTCTGTTTTTTAAAAATCCCTTTTTTTCACAGTTACACTTACCTTGGTTTGGAGGTAATTCTACGAAAAAGGTATTTTTATTGGGGGGGGGGGTTTAAGCTTTTTTCTCCCAAAGTTCCTGTCACTCTTTTGGTCTTTCCTGGGGTCTGTCTTGGAGCTAATTTTCCTCTCTGATTTTTTTCTCCCAAAGTTCCTGTCACTCTTTTGGTCTTTCCTGGGGTCTGTGTTGGGGCTAATTTTCCTCTCTGATTTTTTTCTCCCAAAGTTCCTGTCACTCTTTTGGTCTTTCCGAGGGTCTGTCTTGTGGCTAATTTTCCTCTCTGATTTTTTTCCTCCCAAAGTTCCAGCCACTCTTTTGGTCTTTCCTGGGGTCTGTCTCGGGGCTAATTTTCCTCTCTGATTTTTTTTCCTCCCAAAGTTCCAGTCCTTCTTTTGGTCTTTCCTGGGGTCTGTCTCGTGGCTAATTTTCCTCTTCTGATTTTTTTTCCTCTCAGGATCCGAGGCAGATTCTGGCCCCGAAGACCACGGGATCTGGCTCGCCTCTGATCGGCTCCAGCCTGGCCTCCGTCATGGCCCCTAGTGCCAGCACTCTGCCCAGGAAGCGCAGTCAGGGACGACGCAGCTCGGCCGTCATCAACCCCAAGAAGATGTGGGAAGAGGTGGGCCGCGAAAATAAAAATAAAAAAATGGTCTCGGTCGAGGCACAAGTCTCTTATCATTAGTCTGAGGCAAGGCATAGGCCTCCATGCCCTATTGGTGGTAGACTGCCAGCCGAGGTTAACCTATACAGCTGGGAGGGGGTGACTAGTCTGAGGCAAGGCATAGGCCTCCATCCCCTATTGGTGGTAGACTGCCAGCCGAGGTTAACCTATAGAGCAGGGAGGGGGTGACTAGTCTGAGGCAAGGCATAGGCCTCCTTCCCCTATTGGTGGCAGACTGCCAGCTGAGGTTAACCTATAGAGCTGGGAGGGGGTGACTAGTCTGAAGCAAGGCATAGGCCTCCTTCCCTATTGGTCGTAAACTTGCCAACCTTGGCTGACACATTGAACACGGAGGGGATGACTAGTCTGAAGCAAGGCATCAGCCTCAATCCCCTATTATTGGTGGTAGACTGCAAGCCAAGGCCGACAAGTAGAACTGGGAGGGGGTGACTAGTCTGAGGCAAGGCATCGACCTCCATCCCTATTGGTCGTAAACTTGCCAACCTTGGCTGACACATTGAACACGGAGGGGATGACTAGTCTGAAGCAAGGCATCAGCCTCAATCCCCTATTATTGGTGGTAGACTGCAAGCCAAGGCCGACAAGTAGAACTGGGAGGGGGTGACTAGTCTGAGGCAAGGCATCGACCTCCATCCCTATTGGTCGTAAACTTGCCAACCGTGGCTGACACATTGAACATGGAGGGGATGACTAGTCTGAAGCAAGGCATCAGCCTCAATCCCCTATTATTGGTGGTAGACTGCAAGCCAAGGCCGACAAGTAGAACTGGGAGGGGGTAACTAGTCTGAAGCAAGGCATCGACCTCCATCCCTACTGGTGGTAGACTGCCAGCCACGGCTGACACATTGAACATGGAGGGGATGACTAGTCTGAAGCAAGGCATCAGCCTCAATCCCCTATTATTGGTGGTAGACTGCAAGCCAAGGCCGACAAGTAGAACTGGGAGGGGGTGACTAGTCTGAAGCAAGGCATCGACCTCCATCCCTACTGGTGGTAGACTGCCAGCCACGGCTGACACATTGAACATGGAGGGGATGACTAGTCTGAAGCAAGGCATCAGCCTCAATCCCCTATTATTGGTGGTAGACTGCAAGCCAAGGCCGACAAGTAGAACTGGGAGGGGGTAACTAGTCTGAAGCAAGGCATCGACCTCCATCCCTACTGGTGGTAGACTGCCAGCCACGGCTGACACATTGAACATGGAGGGGATGACTAGTCTGAAGCAAGGCATCAGCCTCAATCCCCTATTATTGGTGGTAGACTGCAAGCCAAGGCCGACAAGTAGAACTGGGAGGGGGTAACTAGTCTGAAGCAAGGCATCGACCTCCATCCCTACTGGTGGTAGACTGCCAGCCACGGCTGACACATTGAACACGGAGGGGATGACTAGTCTGAAGCAAGGCATCAGCCTCAATCCCCTATTATTGGTGGTAGACTGCAAGCCAAGGCCGACAAGTAGAACTGGGAGGGGGTGACTAGTCTGAGGCAAGGCATCGACCTCCATCCCTACTGGTGGTAGACTGCCAGCCACGGCTGACACATTGAACATGGAGGGGATGACTAGTCTGAAGCAAGGCATCAGCCTCAATCCCCTATTATTGGTGGTAGACTGCAAGCCAAGGCCGACAAGTAGAACTGGGAGGGGGTAACTAGTCTGAAGCAAGGCATCGACCTCCATCCCTACTGGTGGTAGACTGCCAGCCACGGCTGACAAATAGAACTGGGAGGGGGTTACTAGTCTGAAGCAAGGCATCGACCTCCATCCCTACTGGTGGTAGACTGCCAGCCACGGCTGACACATTGAACATGGAGGGGATGACTAGTCTGAAGCAAGGCATCAGCCTCAATCCCCTATTATTGGTGGTAGACTGCAAGCCAAGGCCGACAAGTAGAACTGGGAGGGGGTAACTAGTCTGAAGCAAGGCATCGACCTCCATCCCTACTGGTGGTAGACTGCCAGCCACGGCTGACACATTGAACATGGAGGGGATGACTAGTCTGAAGCAAGGCATCAGCCTCAATCCCCTATTATTGGTGGTAGACTGCAAGCCAAGGCCGACAAGTAGAACTGGGAGGGGGTGACTAGTCTGAGGCAAGGCATCGACCTCCATCCCTACTGGTGGTAGACTGCCAGCCACGGCTGACACATTGAACATGGAGGGGATGACTAGTCTGAAGCAAGGCATCAGCCTCAATCCCCTATTATTGGTGGTAGACTGCAAGCCAAGGCCGACAAGTAGAACTGGGAGGGGGTGACTAGTCTGAGGCAAGGCATCGACCTCCATCCCTACTGGTGGTAGACTGCCAGCCGAGGTTAACCTATAGAGCAGGGAGGGGGTGACTAGTCTGAAGCAAGGCATCGACCTCCATCCCTACTGGTGGTAGACTGCCAGCCGAGGTTAACCTATAGAGCAGGGAGGGGGTAACTAGTCTGAAGCAAGGCATCGACCTCCATCCCTACTGGTGGTAGACTGCCAGCCGAGGTTAACCTATAGAGCAGGGAGGGGGTAACTAGTCTGAAGCAAGGCATCGACCTCCATCCCTACTGGTGGTAGACTGCCAGCCGAGGTTAACCTATAGAGCAGGGAGGGGGTAACTAGTCTGAAGCAAGGCATCGACCTCCATCCCTACTGGTGGTAGACTGCCAGCCGAGGTTAACCTATAGAGCAGGGAGGGGATGACTAGTCTGAAGCAAGGCATCGACCTCCATCCCTACTGGTGGTAGACTGCCAGCCACGGCTGACAAATAGAGCGAAGATGTTAACTCTGAAGTGAGGGCAGTGTTTTCTCCCCTCTGAATGAATTTGTTCTCTCTCCAACAGGCTCAGATGTGCCGTCGTGTCAAACAGTATCTCAGTGTTCTGAACATTGTCAAAGATGAGGAGGAACTCCGAGACTTGTCTCTGAGATGTGAGCCCGTCGCCAACTCAGGTATGGCAGTCTGATCATCCTTCTCTCCCATTCCCTCCCCCCCAACACCCCTCTAAAAAATAATCCCTCTTATCTAGTCAATCTAAGATGAGTTAGACATGTATTCAGTGGAAATTGCCTAATCACTTGTTTTCTTTCAATACAGTATGTTGCAAAGATTGATGTTGTAATTATCCCCCCCCCCCTTCTGAAAAATTTCCCTATTCCCTGATTAAGGATGTAAAGTGGAAATTCATGTGCCGTTTTCAAAGACAGAAAATTGGTTCTGTATTCAAAGATGCAAGTACCTGATTGACAAGATTGATTGTCGGTGTGGGGGGGTCGAAATTTTTAGATTTAGGTCCTGAAATCAAAGAATTACAAAATCTGAATTATTTGGTTCCACACTCTGTTACTTTTTGTAAACAGTAGATGTTTTGTAATTGATAAGTAATTTTTATGAAGGATATATTCCTTTTTTTTCCAATAATAAAATTTTCCACTTAATATTTTAGAGTTTCCATCTTTCAAAGGTTGGGATTCAAAAGTGGGGGGGGGGGGAGGGGTTTGAGAGATAGTTTTCAGTTTTGAAAATTGATTTTTATGAAAGATTTTATGGAGGAAAGTTGTGCTGGTTTCGGGAATTGATCAGACTTGCAACCTACTGTAGTGCGGTTTTTGATAGATTAATCTTTCAGCCTGTCCTATGGTAGATTGTAGCGGCCCCTCTGTAGTTGATTAATACGGTCCTTAATCTGGCTCCTTTTGTTTCCTCGGACTCACTGTGAAGCCATACAAAGGATAACCGGTGGGGGTGAGTGGAGGTCTTCTGAGGTCCTAGATGTGGGGTGGTGGTGGTGCTGACTAATCCCCTCTGTGCCCTGTGCTAAACTAGAGGAGCCCTGTTATGTCACATTGCAGCCATGGCCAGGAGTCTGGTTCCCCAGCTCTGCGGGGAGGTTTCCACAAATTGACTATTTTTGTTGTTGATATAATTGTGACCCGGCACAGAATAATGAGGAATAACCCCCACTTTTGAGATTTTGAGATTTTCTAATGATGTGAAAGAGTATACCATTAGCTTTCAAATGATATCAAAATTATTTTCGTGTGAACTTTGTTGTAAATAGTACAAGGGGACTTCGTTCGTCCATTTGGTACCAGACACAATATAGCAGCACCAGTATAACTCCTCAAAAGCGGCCATTCAAAAAGGCAGGAACTTTACATTTTCATGAAAACAGTACACAAACACTCCCCCGAAATCCTTGTTTTTTCAACATTTAGAGACGGATTTCGGAAAAATCCTTTGGACATAAAATCCTCCAATACATTAACTTTCTGAAAATACCCATTTTTTTTTTTTTTTTTTCGAATTGAGAAGATACTTTGACTTCAGGCGTTGTTTACTCAAAAAGTGTTTTGGTGGGATATTCCTCATGTCGCTGTGCCGGGTCACATAATGCCTGACTATTCTGTGCCCCGACTTGCATTAAGGCAAAAAATTGGAAGGCATGTCTCCGGCTATGGATGTGGTTGTGATAATGGCTACGGCTCAGGAGATGTGGCTACTTACAGCCTATGCCTCAGTCCAGGCAGTCACTCCATTGCCCATAGCCACAGCCATAGCCCAACAGCCACACCTCTAGTATAACAATAGCCATTCGTTTAAGACCCAGTCTTTGTGGGTGCATTCACTTTTTTTGTCTCTACTTTTTTTTTCACAAAATCAAGATGGCTGCAATGTGACCAAGGTTCCTATGTCTTTGTCTGTGGGTGCTTGCTGTACATGTACTGTACCCTGTAGTTCACAGTGTTGTGTGGATTTTCTTTAATATTACCCCCATTGTAAAATGCAGAATATTTGGGGACTCGGTTTGTCCCCTGATTTTGTGTGAAAGAATCACTGTTCTAAATACTCAATGTATATCCAATGACAATTTTTTTTTTTAGGTGGGGGGGGGCCAAAATTCCCATAGAACTTTGTAGCTATCACAGCCACTTTTTTAACTGTTTGATTATGGCAGGAACTAGAAAAAACCCAAACATTTGGAATCTCCATAGAAGAGTTTATAGAGACAAAACAAGATTGATATTGAAAATTGATGGCTATCGATCACATCAACAACTTGCCCCAAAAAGAAATGCTATCTAAATAGTGATTCACGCTTTCCCTTTTTTGGTGTGTGTGGACACAATGATAACGATAACTGGTATTTCCTGGCATTTGAAGTGCGATCTGGACTCCACTGGTAGTGATACATGTACTTCTAATCATTTTAGCAATGTACCCCTCAAGCTTTGACTGACAGGTTGTGCTGTGCCTGTACATTGTATATTACTCCCTGCATTGGTTACCCTTAATTGTCACACATCCATCTGACCACAGTCGCTAACCACAAATGGGTTGGGATTTTTTCAGTTGCGTGGGAGCCCCCCCAAAGAAAGTCTTTGAAATTGCGATAGACTGTCGTCCAACAGCCTACAGGCTTCTACCGTATACAATTCATACATGTTTTTTTGTAGTTTTACATTCCAGTGCATTGGAGCCTCGCTTACAAAGGACAACCTTTGCCCTCCTGATTGTTGCTAAAACAATTTTCCCACATATTTCTCTTCTTTGGTCTCTTTCAGTATAAACCGGTACTCACTGTTGCAAAGTTGTTCCTCGTTTTCCCTCTTTCCAAAATAATCTTTACAGTGTGCACTCACAGTTTGCTTTGTCCTGAGAATTTTTTTGGTTTTTTTTTTCTTCTTTCTGAATACTGCTTTCCTGGTCCCTTTATTTGCACAAACTGGAGTCAGTGTTTAGCCAGGCCTAGTCTCACAGATTTGCTTGGATCCAACCCAGTCTTAAAGGGGAAACAAGGGAAATGAATGAAAAACCCGTTTAAAGAAGGATTCAGAATTCATTGAAACAAAAACGACACAGAACTCCTTCAGAGTCAATGGAGTTCGCTTCGGCAAAGACCGGGTGGATGTTGTCATGCTTTGTAACCATGGTAACAAGCAATAGCTTATAACTTATAACTGATAAAGATTAAAAAAACAAAATGCTTTTTAAATTGGTTGAATGGTTATGGTTGAATGTTTCTGACTGGCTCCTCCACCCAGGCAAAGACAGGTTATATTTTGGGGAAGGGCACCATTTTCGGGCTGGACAGCTCGGATGGTAAGAGCGCCGGTGCGCAAAACCTGAAGTCTCAGGTAGAAATCCTGGTCCAGTCATTTTTTTTTTCTTTTGCCTTTTTTTTTTTCAAATTTGCTGCTCCAAAGTTCCCAATCGGTTTTTGCCTTTGTTTGTTTGACTCATCCAAACTGTTATTTCCTTCCTTCTCCACTCTGTCCTCGTGTCCGGGGCTGCCTCCACCTTCAGGGTCTATCAACTCAGGGCAGGGACGGCGGAGCTCGCAGACCAGCCAGAATTCCTTGACCACCACCCTGGCCCCTCCCACCACCACCTACAACAAGCAGGAGGAGGAGATCAAGAAGATCATCTACAAGGATGCGCCCAAGACCT